>RJWM01000461.1:0-205194 GCA_004363535.1 Dasyprocta punctata
TTGGATCAATCTTGCATGTCTATATCTGTTAATGTAAGAAACCATTTTAAAGATAACGATGTGCAAATTGCAACCATTGTCAAGCTTCTATCTTCCGGTTTTGTAAACCTGCAATGTTGTGTATTTATGCTAGTTGTTTGCTTGTCTCTTTTGCTTGTTGTTTTTACTATATATGTCGTTTTTTTGTTGTTGTTGTTGTTGTTTTTGTTTGTTTTGTTTTTCTTCGCTTAAATAAAATTTAAAAAAAAAAAGTCAGCCAAACCAGTCCAAAAGAAAATCCGTGAGAGGTGAAAGCGCCAACAATTCCATAAGGGCAGGGATATGCATGTCCTTTGGAACTCATAGCTTGATAACACAACTGCTTCAGGTGCTTTGACATGGTAGTACAATATTAATGTTTTCCTTACTGGGTATTGCTCTTACTTTGGCACTATTCCTAACTGTTTTCCTGTCACTCCCTTTTGAAATGAGATCATTGCATTTATGATAATGTATTTCAGCAGTGTTTAACTTTATTTTTTATCTCATACCTAAGAGTGCTTTGAGTCTCAGATGTTACTTTGGATTGGATTTTTCACCAATGCTGGAACTTTTAAAACTTTGGAAACTCTTAGAGATTAACTAAATGCATTTTTCACATCGAAATGAACATGAGACTTTTGGTTGCCAGGGACTGAGTGCTGGATTTTATATTCAGATGTCCCCCTAAAACTTTGTGTACACTTCTGAAAGATGATTTTAGTATCAGTATTTTTAGTTGACCTGCTGTTAAGAAGTACCATCTGATCAGAAGAGGCTTGATACTGGGGGCATGAATTGGAAAGTTTTGTCCCCCTCCTTATCATCTCCCTTTAGTCTTTGCCTCTCAGGTTGCCACGACATGAGAAGCTTTCCTCAGTACCATGCCCTCTCCCCATGCTGCTCAGCACGCAAGAACCAGAATTTCTAAATGTGAACTAAAATATAGCTCTCCTCTTAAAAAATGTGGATGTCAGGTATTTTTACCCTAGAGAGGAGAAATTGACTAAGATGGGTGACAAAATAGTTATCTTCCCAACAAACTTTGGCACCCTTCACTTGTAATATTGTCACACTACCCATAATATTGGTGGCTATGAAAGCATGAAATGTATTTTTTTTAAAAAATATGATTCATTGCTGGGTACAGTGGCACATGCCTGTAATTCCAACACTTGGGTGACTGAGGCAACTAGATCTTTGTGAGTTCAAGGCCAGCTTGGGCTACTTACAGTTGAAGGTCAATCTGAACTACATAGTGTTACTCTGTTGAAAAAATTGGTTCATAGACAGAAATGCCTAAAAGTAAACAGAGCAAATGAACATGAAACTGTTTTGTGGAAACATGCTGACAAGTCAGAACACATGAAATATTTACAGAAAACATTCAAAATCTGTATCGAGACTGTTAATCTTAATATGTCAGATTCCTTGGATTATGCCTAAAGTATTGGCAAAGTATACCCTGGGTGTGTGGGTTGATCACAGTAGCATGGTGTTGTGTATTTTATATAGGCCTCGCTCCATTTCTTTCTTGTGCTGTTTCCTTGGCACTGCTGCCAGGATGCCATTAACTAAAAAGCTTTCCTCCCAAAATTCTTCCACCTAGATATCCCTGCCTTGGAACCACCTGACTATAAAGAGAATGGCCACAAACCATGAGCTATAGTAATCCTTTCTTCTTTTAAATTTTGAATGTTGAGTATTGTGTCCCTGGAATGGGAATGCCAATGTAAATAATCATTAACAGAGAAGTGGGATCATCGTTGTGACTATACCTGACCATATGGTTCATAAGCATTTGAAATTGGTTAGTGGGAGGGGTTTGAAAATGTTTGGAAATGCAGATGAGAGAAATCTTAGAATATTGTACGGAGACCCTCATGGATGAGTCTGGTGGAACAACAAAAGACTAGAATGCTGATAGGAATGTCGACAGTAAAGGCCATAATCAGATTTCAGTTTGGAACAAGAACTCCTTTAATGGTAAGACTAAAAGTCATGTTCATTAGTCTCTGGCAGAAAATTGTTATACTTTTGATCCAGGTCTTGAAACTTTTCAGGAGACAAAGATTAAGGGCGGTACAGTAATTAACCTGGTGGAGGAAATTGCAAAATACCTCAGAATTAAGGCAGTGCCATGGGTACTGCTGACTGCTTTTTCCCAGATTTATTCTGAGAGTCAGTGGCAAAATCCACAGCAGAAATAATTTCAAATATTTAAATTTTGAACCAGAAGCGAGTGCATATATAACTGGGCCCAAAGGAGGTGGAGTTTCTAATAAGATTAATGCATTAAATGAAATGCTTTATACTGGAATAAGAACCTCACTCAGGGAAGTATTAAGGTTAAAACAGTGTGAAAAAATTCATTGAAGAAGAGAATACCTGATATGCCTGCTTGAGAAGATATTCCCAGGGAATATTTTACTTGTGCTCATTTTACCATACTCAACCACGCAGAAATTGAAGGGCCTCTGCAACTATGGTCCAAGGGAGGCAGACTACCGCTGCTACAGTAGACCTAAGATGCGTTCATATTATGCTGGTTTTACTACCATGCAAAATGCCAGAGTTATGGGATTTGGAAGCTTTCACATAAACTTTAGAGGAAGGCTTGGTTGTGGGACAAGACAGAGAGCACTGGAGGGGATAATACACTGAAGCTGTGGAAATAAAGCTGTTGGTGTAAGGGAGATTCTAGGAATTTTGATATGTCAGGAATGTGGAACATCAACTGAGGAAAGGTGACGACCATGAGTGCAGGCAACCTAGGAAAAAGGCTTCATGGGCTGCAACTGGCATAACCCCAGCAATAGAGCTGCAAAAACCATGTAGAATGCATATATCAACATCACATGTCCATGAATGTCAAATATTTAGGTACAAGACTTAATTTTTCCCTAATGTGTTGCTTTGTTACTTTGGACTGATTTTTTCTATTCCCCTATTCCTTACTTTAATAATGAAAGTGTTTACCCTGTGCCACTGGATCTTGGAATTCTGTGACATTTTTTTTTTAGAGGTTCAAAATGAAGAGTTCATCTTGATTCTCAGAAGAGACTTGGAGATTGGCTTATGAAAAATGCTGAAACTGTGGTGACATTGTGGAAAGATTTATTAAGTCTTCTGCTCTACTAGGAATATATGTATTATGTTATGTGGAATTATGAAATTTCTATTTTCTTTTATTTGGTAATGAAATAAGGCTTAAGGTCATGGGTTTGGATGTAAAGTTGACAAGGGGTGGATTATGATCATTAATCTTGATTTGTCACCTTGATTGGATTAAGAAACACCTACCACATTAATAAAGGATTTTTATACATGTATCTAGGTACATCTTGGACACATGTCATTCAATATTTCATGAGATTATTGGTTCTATCCTCTCTGGTGCTATTTTCTTTTTTTCCTGGCTTCTTAGTGCTGTTCCTTTTCTTAGAACTCTGAACTAAGAAGCTCTGATTTGCCATGCCCTTCTGCTATGGCATTGATGCTTGGAACCAGTTAACTATAGGATGAATGGCCTCAAAACATGAACTAAATTAAATCTTTCTTACTTTAAGTTGCATGTGTCATGTATTACCTCTCAGTGAGAGGAACGCTGATGAATACATAACTGTATCACACAATTGATTAATTCTAAATGCAGATACCAACAATTGAAAAGCTTGTACATGTACCTCAGGAGAAATAGATGAAAATTTCTATTAAAATGTTTGAAAAGATGAAATATAGAAATGATAAAAATATTTAAACTTAGCAAAATTTTAAAAAGCCTGTAATATATTCAAATAGTTGTATATCACTTCAAAGTTTATTTGCACACACAACTTGTAATATTTATAATTTCAATTTAAATGTTAATTTGAAGGCAAAAAATAATTTTTATATATTGATATTGAAAAAAGTAAAAACAGAAGTGAATAAAAAATTTACAAAGTGAGGTTAAGTTTTATTTTCATTTAAAAAGGTGAACCAAAGAGAAATAATGAAATGATGGACATCCTGTTATGATTTTGGTCTTTATGAGGAGGCAGAATAAAGAGAACCATGAGGAACTCAATTTGATCTGTAATATTGTACTGTTTTAATTACAGAAATTGTCTGAAACAAAATGGCAAATAGCATTTATCTATGTTGAAACATAATGGGATTGTTTTATGATGTGTACTTCTCTAAAACTTTTGCCTTTCAAAACAAACTAGTTATTGAGAAATTTTTCAAAATTCAGAATTTGTAATATAGTCACAAAGTTTAGCCCCACAACTTCAATGATCTATGATGTTCAATTGTATATTTGTGTACGCTTTGCTTTTTAGAGAGGAAAATGTATATATATATATATATATATTTAATCAAAATGCCCTCCAAAATTTTGTGTTTTAAAACCTGTCAATCCAGACCATTTTCTTACATTTTATCTTCATTTTTGGATCTCAATAGATTCTGTAATAAAATCCCATACATTGAGCCATGCGGAGTTGTGTACACCTGTAATCCCAGTACAGAGAACACTGAGGCGAGAGGATCGTTGTGAGTTGGAGACCAGTCTGGGCTGCAAAATGAGCCCAAGGTCAGTCTAAACTGAGTAGCAAGACCCTGTTTCAAAAAGAAAAAAAAAAACATTCCTTCATAGATTCGTCCAGTATAATAAAATTTTACATAAAAGACGAATACAATGTTCTCAATATCAGGAAGAATCCTCCCTCCAAAGAAGAATGTTAGGATTTTTCTAAGTTCATTAGTACTGTAAATTAACCAGAATGTTCTTCCATTCTGTACTCTTATTTTCAATGTATATTTAACATTTGAAATTAAGTCAGCAGGCGGTGTACTTACATGTCTAAGCTAGTTCCCGTATATCGGAGATAGTTATTTCCATATAAATAATTAGTATGTTAATTACAAATGGGTCATTTATTCACTGAAGTCAGATCCGCAGCTCCTCTACTTGGTAACAATGTGCTAGTCATGAGTTTAAAGATATTTAACGTACTGGAAAGTAATAAAACTATTTCATTAAGAATTGTATTTAATTCAGAGTTTATACAAACCCTGATGTACTTTTTTTCAGTTTATTTTTATGCAAGATTTCCTCATTCATTTTAGATATAGGTTTTGATATAGACCCTATTCTTTATTTCTGAGTTATCAAAGAAAAGTATTCAGGGTAATATTGAGATGGAGGAAGATCTTTCATCCTAAACTCTGGTTGTCTAAATTAGATGCTCTTAGGGGTTTATTTTTACAAAGCAATGAATTTACATTTAAAGAAAAAAAATAGAGTGCAGACACTGAGTTGTTATTTCTTTTCATCTTTGTTGTGCACTTCTTTTCCAGTCTGCATAACCTACAAACATATCAAACAAATTATTTTTATGTATGAAATATTTTATAAATAAATGAACATCATTATAGATTTAAAAGATACTAATTTACAGTTTATCTATTGTTTATCACTAGCACTTCACAAAAAACAGTGTCTTTTAAAACTGCAAGAATGAGAAAAACAACCACAGGGGAAAAATACCTTAAAAAAATTAACTTTACAAAAACTTACTACATTACACTTTCACCTTTGTTTTCATTTTCAGTATGTGAAACTTTCACTTTCTTGTGAAAGACTATATGTTTTGTGAATTTGTCTTGTTAAGAAAATAAGACGTTTGTTGGTGAAAAAAATATATATATATGTTTATCCCTAATGTGTTTCTAAATCTGCAGTGATTATAGACACTGCAAAGACTGAAAACAATTTGCCACAATTAAATCTCAATGAGTGTGGTAACAAGGAGTGATGATACAGTTGACTTACAAAGGATATTTTCATTATATTCTGAAGTCAATATTTTATTATTTGCATGGATGCTTCTTAGCAACAGTATAGTAGTCATTATTCCTTACCCTTGATACATCTAAACAGATATGAAAGGCTTAGAAAAGCAAAGTACCTACCTGAAAGTAAGGCACAAAATTCATGAGTGGAAATAGTTGTTATCCATACACTAACAATAGCAAATATATAAAATAAACATTGTTTCTTTTGTAGCTGGCTACTGATTCTACACTCAATTTTTGTTCATGTTGAATTTTGGATTTCATACTGAACAAGGTTACAATTTTTGCATTTAGTAAATCTACAGTTATACCAATGTATTGTCATTTTTTATTCCCTTAGACCAAGAAAAAATGAATACCCACCACACATCTATGTCTTTGAGACTTTGCAAGCCATCTCAGCAGGTTATAACTTCTAACTCATTTATCTCATGAAAGTAATAAATTAGAAAGTAGGCTTTGATATCAAACCATAGCCTCTTTGCATCTCAAAAGCCCAAATATTTATGTTGAATTTGGTTTGGGCAGCCTTAAACAGTAATTCACACAATTTACTAAGGATCCATTCAATCTCAAATGTTCCCCTTTTCTTCTTCAGTCCTAGTCCAGGATTTTTCAATTTTGTCCCTAACAAAATATGTATGTGAAATAAACTGTTTATTCTTCGTCATGTCAAGAGCTAAGAAACTCTGTGTAATTCCTAGATTTCCTGGATAGCTACCATCCAAATATTTTTATAAATTTATGCAGAATCAACAGATCGTTCTATCCATATGACATAGGGTCTTGAAAGCACATTTGAACCAGAAACAATAATGAGTTCTATACATTTTCTCTACTGTATCATTGAAAAGTTTCACAAATTGAATTGCAAATTTAGAATGTTTTTGCAGCATCAAGAAAACTTTTCTATTTGCAGCACCCCTAATAACTACTTCTTTATGCATTCTGTCGGCACACATTGCACTTGGCCTTTTATACTTACCATATGTGATTCTCCTAATGATGATAATAAAAGGTGATTTTTTGAACCACTATAAGTATTTTGCCTGAGTTTTCTTTAATTACCTTCTCAATATTTTGAGGTACCTATTATTGTAATTTTCACTGAAATGACAATTTTAAGGGAACACCAACTCTGAAATGTTAAAACTTCAGCAACACAGAACTAAAAAATGAAAGACACATTTTTAAAAACTAATTGTCTGAATACTTAAGAATAGGTTTTTCTCACAGCTGTATTCACACAATGCACCAGAAAAAAAATCTCAAAATAAAGCTAAACACCATGTTTTTTTCCCAGCATTCATCTTCCGAAGTGTATAGTCATGGAGAAAATGTGGAGTGTAAGAGAACAAAAACATATTTAAGATGTGTTATGTGTGTACATGTAGCAAATCACAAGGAATGCCATCATTATATAGTGAAATCATGTGTCAATAAAAATAAAAATGTAACAAAAGATTATGTTCTTGTACTTAAATTCGATTTTTGGTTGTTTCTTTTTTTAAAATTGACTTGATGTCAAATTAAATGAGCTAATGCTATGAAGAATATTATTACAAATTGTTATACATCTGCAAAAGAAATTAATGAAGAATATAGATACTATGCTTAGCTAAATGTCTGAAACATATTAGATGCTGTATATATGTTAAAGGAGGAAACAGGGGGAATAAATAAAACAAAAGTGTGATTTTTAACCTTGCCAATTTAATTGGCTTGAAAGACACATAGCAAATAACTAAAGCACAGTTCTGGGTGTGTTTGAGTAGGTAAATGAGGTGAGCTCTTGGGGCATGTATCTGTCCATGGTCCCTTCCTCTGTAGCACTCTTTCCCTCCTCTTTGCTTCTCTGCTTCTAGAAAGCAAACAGTTTTGTTACACCATGTCCTTTCTGTTATCATGAGTTACAGTCAGGATTTGCAAGAAGAACAATTATACATAGGACACATAAATTATAATATCATTTTGTGATAGTCACCGAAGAGTCAAATACAAAGAAATTGCAGGAAATCTGTCTGCATACTAAAGATCTAGAAAATCCAGCTGAGGGCCTCGATCTCATGGTAATCACCTGCATGAGTTTAGCTGAAAACCTAGAGCTCATGACAGTGCTTCTCATAAGTCCAACTGGAGGCCTAGAGCCCACGACAATGACTCATACAATTCTGATTATTGGATCTGCACTGGGAAGGTCTAAAGGTCAGCAGTGGAAGCTAGAAAGTCTATGCCAGTGGGGTGAAGGATCTGTGCCAGTAGATTGAAGGTTCTGTACTGGAACTAAGAAGTGACACTCAAGGGACAGGGCTCCCCCAAAAAGTACTACGAGTATCATCAGCAACAATGAGGTCCTGAGGTCCTCTGATGATGAGAACAGCTGAGTTCTTAACAGGAAGACAGCATGACGAGCTTTTCCTGGAGATTGAACAGCACACATCTAGATCTCCAGAACCAGGAAGCGATGCTCATTGTAAGGACCAGAGCTTCCTCAAAGTGAACAGCAGTCGTTCTCAGTAACAAGGTTCCAAGCTCCTCCAATGGTAACAGCTGAGTTCATATCAGGGAAGCCAGCATGACAAGCTCCTCCAGGAGAACCAACTCCTCCAAAAGAATCAACAGTTTCAGAAGAACCAACAGCTCCAAATAACAGTAACATTTAGGAGCACCCACAATGCTACTGTTCCTTTCCAGTTCTCCTTTTTTATGCTGGCAACTTTCCACAGATTGGCCATCTACACTCAGCACCATGCTGATTCAGTTCAGCTGGTGTTTAAATTGACTACCAGTTTTTAATCCACCACATGATGTTTTTGATTTAGAGCCAGCTGGTCTTTGCCCGAAACCTCTGAAACTGTGACCCAAATATAAAGCTCTTCTTTAACTTGAAGGTTGCAGCTATTTTTCCAAGTGATAGGAGACTTAAATAATGCAGAGTAGATGATGGCAGTTATTGTTGTGTTAATTTGAGCTTTGCTATAAGACAAATTTGAGATTCAATTCAAATGTACCAATCACTTAACTAATCAGAGTGATATTTTCCTGTGTACAAGATCATGTGCTAACTTATGATTGGAAAGAACATATGTAAAGTGCCTAGCCTGGTACCTAACATGAATTAAGACTTCATTAAACAATGATGTTACAATAACTTGCTAGATGTGGCCACTCAAACAAAGTGTCCATTATGATAAGATTTTTGAGACAGGAGTCAGGATTCTATTAGTCAGTAAGGATGGCAGCCACAAAATGGAATTGGCAAGGCCAAAATGCAGTCTGCTTAGCCCTAACACTCCAGCCATATTACAAAAGCATCTTCCAGGTACACTTCAAATATCAGGGACATTCCCAGAGCATGATTATGCAGGTCACTGGTTCAAATATACATGGGTTCTACCCAGACACTGTGTAAATGATGGATAGATTAAACCCTCAAAAATATAGTCTCTAACAAATTAGAGATTATATCACTTACAGGATGGCCCAAAATCCAGTCGAAATTCCTTAAAAAACTCCCACTCAAAGACTTATCATGGATACCCTACTCAGAACTCCCCTCCCCCAGCTACTTTCTTGCTATTAACTTTTACTTTCTTGCCTTTATATTATTTAAATAAATCAGTTTGGATCCTCCATTCTCCATATTCAATTTTATTCTTTCCACCATAAGGCACGACCCTGGTGTTCTGGTAACATATTTGGGGATCCAGCCAGCATTCCAAGAGGATGCAAGTAAAGTATACAATTTTCTACATTCTACTTTCACTCTGTGATTTTCTGCTTGAAATGACATTGGGACCTCACTGACCAATTAAAAAGTAATAATCATGGTCACCAAACTTGAAGTCTCAGCAGACAATTTTAATTGATGTGGACAAACCTGATACCCCCTCTAACATGAGTGGAGGGAATGTTGACCCAGTCTCATCTTAGGTTTCCTTTCTGAGTTGATCCTTACTCTGCTAAGGGAGCCTTCTCTGTCTTTGGTGTTCTTGACTCCCTATGGCCAGCAGTCTTTGGACATACTGCTCCTTTAACTCACTTCACACATTAGAGGGAACAATTTACCTTTCTCTATCATGATGCCCTATCTTGACAAGCTGAACCAGGAGACAAAAAATACCTTATATTTTGTCATTTCTTAATTGTCTGGCTGTACCCTTCTATGCACAAGTTAGATAATTAAAAGTCATTAGAGAATTGGTTATTTCAAAGACTCTCATAAAAGGATAACTCAGTCATGGTGCAGAGTGCTATCATCTCCACTGATCTCTAGATGCCTTCCATACATCTATTCAGTTTATATTTTACATTTATACAACAAAAGGTTATAAAATTTCTTTTCACATAATCTTTTTTCTGAACTGTAAATATTTAGTTCTGATTTCTTACAAATTCTGGGAATCTTAGCTGTAATTCTTTGTCTCCTTTCTGAGTCATATTATTCCTCACACTCAACCTCTTCTCCTTCCACCACTCCCATATGCTAAGTTGCTCTCGCATCCTCCTAAATGTCATAAAAACGGATAATTTCAGACAAAGATTATAACTTTTGTTTCTGAGGTTTATGGGAAAAAGAACTCTTAAGCAGTATGCTTTCCAAATGGGGTCTTAATTTATAAAGTGGAGTGGACTCTTTTCCAGGGATAATAGGGAAGAAAATAAGCCTTCTAAACAACCTTCAAGGAGTTAACATGAGGCCATTGGGGCAAATCTTGGCTGATTAAAAAATTTATTTTTATATCCCAATGTGCATTGGTATTTTTTGTTTAACTGGCATGCTTAAAACGGTTCTTGTACTTTGAGTTAGCTTTTACATTGGAATTACAAGGTTAACTTGCTCTTCTGCAGCTTTCTTCTTGGGCTAAGTTAAAGACACTACTCAAGGGCACTTGGACCTCTGCTGGTGAACCAGTCTTTAGTTGTCCAAAAGTGGTGAAAGCCCTATAGCACTGACTCTCAAATCATCAATCACTCCTTCCCAAATCCCAACAGTTTTTTGTTGTTTAACTATCTGCAAAGATCCTTTATTTTCTCCTGCGCTACTAATTTAATGATGAGGTACAACACGGCTGAATAGAATCTCCTTCTTTTTAGATGAGAATAGTGTAAGGGGACACATGCTGGTGACCACCACCCGATAAAGAACACCTAGGTCTAGTTAAATCTTTGCTTCGAGAGAGAGGTTTAATGACAAATATGACCCTAAAGGAATGCTTAAATGACTATTTTTTCTTGCTTCATGACTGACAGAAATCTGTCCAATTTTAAAGTTATTGCTATTTGGCACCTAACAAAGGGTCAATCAGGTAACATTCAGTTTCACTTACAGAAGCATATCAGTTCTTTTGGATAAAGGAAATCATGCTTCTGTTCACAAACAGAGAACTTCAGGGACACACGAGAGGGCAATGTGAACACAGGTCAAAGTGACTTATCCAGTAGCCTCCATGCTTTTGATCACAGTTTGCAGTTACAAGCAATTAAGACCTCCCTGGTGGCAAAAAGATACTTTGGTTGCTGAGCATTTCAATAAGGAAAGCAAGCAACACCTTCTTTCCTTTTGATGTTTTTCAGAAAAACGCAAAGATTTGTCTGGGCTTCCATCACCCTTTTTGAATGAATACTCAAAAACTGAGACTTCTTTGACCCTGAGATCCTATAAAAGTGCTGTATGGTCTTTTACACCCATGCCTGGCCAATGTACCCTCTGGGAGATGGGAAAAAATGGTTACCTCAGAGAAGTGGAAATCATAACACTATTCTTCAACTTGATTTGTTTTGTAAGAAAACAGATAATTTAAAACAGAGAGTACTTTCAAAAAGTTTCTTAAAGCCGTCACCAAAGTCTTCTATAATAGAGACCAGGAGAAAGCTAAGGAAAAGGATAAAAAAGACAAGAAAATAACCCAAGCCAAGATGGCTGCCTTTTGAGGAACCAGCTCACCGCCCCAGGGATTTCAACTGCTCAGATGATTTGTTATAACTCTGGACAGCCAAGACATTTTTGCAAAATATGCCAAGGGGATTATCCCACTCAGAATAATGGGGCACTCAAGCCCTGTCTTTTGCCAAGGGCATCACTGGAGATCAAAATATCTCCAGAGACAAAGATCCTCAGGGCCAAACTCCTCCTTCCAGATGGTCCAGAACTCACAGGACTAAAGGACATGAAGAATCCCTTCCTGATTCATACCACCCAGACTATCATTTCCAAATTGGAGCTTTGGGAATCTTTAATTACTGAAAAGACTTTCCTCAAACAATACTCCTGTTTGTAAGACCATGTAGAATTTGCCAAAATATAAGCTCTAAACAGAAAAATTTCAATCCCTGACAACCTATAAAATAGAAGTAACTCTAAGAAAGATATACCGCTAGATTTTACGTATTTGTACAAGAGTAGGGGAATCCAATACCTCTTTGTATGGTTACACACTTTCACCAATGGAATGGAGGCATTTCAGTGGAAGAACAAAATGTTACAGAGGTGAAAAACACTTTACTATCAGAAAATATTCCCAGGTTTGGGGTCCTCTAAATTCTTCAGTGTGAAAACAGCTCATACTTTCAAGCTCCTGTCGCCCAAGGAATATGTCAAGCCCTGGGAATTCAATACTACTTACATTGTGCCTTGAGACCATAGTACTCAAAAAAGGTAGAAAAGATGAATGACATCCGTAAACATCTGAAAAAGCTCACCAAAGAGACAAACCTTCCCTGATTATCTTACATTCTTTGGTTCTAATGATGTAGGAGATTAGGATATGGCAACTGGGGAACTGAGGAATCAGGCACTCTCTGTTAATTACAAGACCCCTGAACACATGAACAGAACAGTTCCAAAAGCCCTGCACATGGACTTCTAATGAGAACTTGAGCAGGTTGTCAATACAGTGGCCTAGATTAAACATCATCCTGAAGTGTGCCATCTCAGTACCACCTCTCAGGACTTGTATATAGAAGTTCTCATGAGTTTTCTCAAGATTTGGACAGTATAGGACACAGATGCCAAGAAGAGCTTGCTATAGTAGCTTTTCTCATGATATCCTGCACTGTGTTCTGCAGGTTGTACTTTTATCTTGATTTTCCTTCTTTTACTTGGTCTGAGCTCACTCTATAGAGCCAGTTTCTCCCTCACTCTTCACTTTTACCTTGTCAAATAAATTTGGCTGCTGTTTTTTGCTCATTTTGTTCAATTCTTTGTTGTAGATGAAAAGAACTAAGTCCAGAGGGACAGGAAAGCAACCCAGAACCCAGTAATATTTATTTGGTGAGCCACTTTCAATACCAACATATCAGAAATTCACTTCTGACTTTGAGACTCGGTCTTTAAAATGTACTTGAATAGTATACAATGATTTCTTCATAGATTAGGAAATTGTAACTCAGATTAGAGACATAACAGTGTGACTAAATTTCAGAATATTCTCCAATAATTTTCTAAAACGTATCCCAGGAAACTGGGACACCCTATATTTCGACCTTAAGACTTGGTCTTAGTGAAGTCTGTCTTTTTGACCCCTTCTCTATGATCAACCAGGAAAAGCACTCACACAGTGATCCTGTCCATCCAACAGCTATAAAGCTGACAAAAATAAGGTCATAGAAACTTTATTCTTGACTCAAACTCTGAACTTTGTTATGACCTGAGAATGGAGAGGCTGACCATTACATCTGTGAGTGGCTACACAACTTCCAACTCTTTAAAACCTTTGCCCCTTAAAAGATGGCTCACAATAAAGAGGTTCTAATTTGTCCCCTATTTTAGCTAGTTTAAATCATAGAAATTCTTACATCAAGCTTTATTTGTCTCAGTATGATATGCCTGCTTCCTCTGGGATAAAATGACTCAGATATTATCCTGGTGAATAAATAGTCATGCACTACATCCTGATGCCAGATATTATACACTCTGGGGATAATTAAATTGCCAATTTTTCTCTGAAAATGTGACTAGACCCTGACTCTCACTTGTTATCGTTTTTCTGACTACAGTTATTGAGAAAGGCTTCTGCCAAAATCAAATAGTAGCAACCCTAAAAAAATGACAGTTATTACCAACTTATTTTGATGACATCTATGTTCTACAATGAAAAAAAAAGTACATCAAACCAAACTCTTTCTCCAAGCATTAACAATAAAGACAGGAAAATAAAAACAAGCTATTGAAAAAATGTCAATATACTCCTGTACCAGTGGGCCTGATAACACATGCCTATAATTCCAGCACTCAGGAGGCTGAGGCCTAAAGATCACTGTCAATTCCAGGCCTCCCTCGGCTGCATAGTGAGTTCAAGGTCAGCATGAACTACAAAGTGTGACCCTATCTCAAAAAACAAAAAGGAGATGGTCCTATAGCTCATATAACCTCACTCACTGGCATGAAATTTGATGAGGGCCTAGGCCTCAATTCCCCAATTGAAAAAATACTTCCTCAGGACCTGTACTGGGTTTCATTATACCCTTTCTGTTATTCTTCTTCCAATATGTGTGATACTATGATGAAAAAGACAAGCGACCTCATTGTGAACCTGAAACAGAACAGTGATGGGGACTAAAATTAGTAATTCAAATTCTTTCACTCCACCTTTGAGGAGGGAAACAAACACCATAACTACTAAGAAACTTGGAAAACATGCATGTTAGAACTAAGTGACACCAATAATCATACTTGGTGTTATCTTTTACAGTGTTTGGCTCTTACACTCAATGAAAAAGAACATTACCTTTTCTCTAGATTTTCTCTTTTCACTCTCATCACCTGAAATAACACATATCAAGCCCCATCACAACATTGAAAAAGCCCCCTCTGTACATAGTCAACCAGTTTTAAGAAATTGGACCATCCTCTATAAGCCCATGGTCACCTGGGACCTGAGTATCTCCCCTACTGACACAGACTTACAAACCACCTTGGAATTTTTCAAATTACAAGGCAAAAATCACTGCTGTCTCCCTCACAGGAACTGGCCTCTATTTTCTCTGAGGGGAGTTTTTATTATACTCTACTTTTTTCATGGAGAGTGTCTTAGTTAATTTCTTCATTGCTTGGAGAAAATACCCACCATCAACAAGGTGAAGGAGGAAAGGTTTATTTAAGCTCAGAGTTTTGTAGAGGTTTCAATCCATAGTTGCCTCATTCCAGGACAGGGCACTATGAGAGAGAGGTGTCACAGAGGAAAGAGTCCATCGAATGGCAAGCAAAAGGCAGTGAGCAGCAAGCAGCAGGAAGCCTGCCTCCTTTCCGTCCCTTTATGCTCCAAGTGGGATACAAGTCTATTAATTGGTGCTAAGAGAAATAGGGTAGGGCTTCATTATCTACACCTTTAATCTGAGTATTGAAACCTTAATGTACATTCACAGACCCTGCTCCAGCAACATGTGAAACTCTTCATCTATGATCACAGGAGTCTTTGGGGGAATATCTAGATAGAAGCCACAACAGAGAGGAAGATATATCGTTTCCAGTGCCTTCCCTGATGTCAAATTATTTAACCAATCTATGCTCCCAATTTCTGGATTCATCTCCAACCTCCTTCCTGAAACAATCTAGATTCAATATCTCCCTTTTTAAAGCCCTGTGGGGGGAGGGAGGGTTGGCCTTGAACCTTACAGGAACCTTTACACCAGTACTGATGACCTTTCTACTCCTTTACATCTTTGACCCCTACTTATTCAATCACCTTGTTCATTTTATTTCCTCTCATCTAGTGTCTATTGTATTTCAGATGGTCTTAGAGAGAGAAACCACTAGTATTTGAACCCACCAGACTTCTATCACAAACCACTAGACAAGCTCTCTAGTAGATTCCTCTGACTCCTGACTGACCCCTTCTCAATGTACCTACATAGCCAGAGTGGTGTTTGTCCATCTTGTGTAATGGCATAAGGGTCACCTCTTCAGAGGGAGTAATGTAACAAGACTACTGAGGCAGGAGCCAGGATTCAATTAGGCAGTAAGGGCAGTGGCCCCTAAATCAAGTCAGTATGCCCCAAATGAAGTCTTCACGATCCTCCAGGAATCTTAGAAAAACGTCTTCCAAGTGAATATTTGTTCTCTGGGACCTTTCCAGAGCATGGTCAGGTAGGCAATTGGCTCAAGTGTACTTGGACACTGCATGAACACTGCATAGATTGAATTTGCAAAATATGCAGTTTTCAATAGGGCAGAGATTATATTACTTACACAATGGCCTGAGATCCCTTCTAAATCACTTTAAAAAGTCCAGACAAGAAGTCCTCATGAGCGTCCTACTTAGAACCACTTCCCAGCTATCAGGAGCTTTATTTTCTTTCTCATACTTTGAATTTTTATTTTTATATCATTTAAATTACTTTGTGTGCACCCTACCTTCTTCATTCTGGGTAACATTCTTCATCACCTTAGGAACGAACACTGGCATTCAAGTAACAAACTTATCCCAAGCAATGAGGTCAGAGTGGTTGGCTTGTGCATATGGTGTGATTACAAATCACCAATGTTGCTATCATCCATTAATTCATTCATTAAGCCTCACTTCTGTGTGAAAATTGTACTGATTATTTGTGATCCAAAGTTAGTAAAACAGATCCATGAATCTGAAATGCTTAGAGATAATTATCAATATTCCTGAACAGAAGAAATTGAATCTAAAAACAAGCTTGTCAGAGCACCAAATTTTTGTAACAAATATTTACTCTTAATTTCTTGGTGTTAAGCTAAGATATGTGTAGAAATCCTCTCTCTTTCTCTCTCTCTCTCTCTCTCTCTCTCTCTCACTCTCTCGCTTTCTCGCTCTCTCTCTCTCTCCTAATGTTACACTCACCACTCTCATCCATGATTCCTTTCATTCTCCTCTGACTCTAGAGATTTTGGAATCAGATTATAAAATTCTATGATTTCCTATGACTTTGGTTATGTTTGATTCCAAAAGGAGAGGCAAGAAATTTGGAGAAAAATCAAAGATGTCTCTCGTCTTAGTTGAATTTTCAGTTGAACCTTGGGTAATGTTACACATTTGACTGAAAATCAAAATTCCACATTCCTAAGACTTAACCACAATACAATTTTGAACATTGTGTTTATAGAGATAATTCCCTCTGTAACCTTGGCAAAGTCAATTAATGTTATGCTTTTTGCTTATTATATTACATGGACTGCGCAAATACGTACTTTTGTTATCACATTAAATGATCATGATTACCTTAGAAAATCAATATCATTTTGTTCTTTTGTTTTGTTTTGTTTTGTTTTGTTGGTACTGGGAATCAAACTCACAACCTCGTGCTTGCCAGGCAGACACTTATGCCGCTAAACTAAATCCCCAGCTCTTATCATTTTGTCAAAGGAACTGAGGCTTAAAGTATCAGTTAGAAATATATTAGTATAGGAGAAAAACATTGAAATAAGAATACTAAGTCTTAAGCTCAAGTCCTATTTCCTACATACATTTTAATATGTGAATAAACAGTGACCTTTTTAAATTTCTTATTTATAAAATGAGGGCACTGTACTACATTTTACTTCTCTTCCAAAAATTATGATTTTTACTCTATTTTGGCTACATTATAAATGAATAAAAGTTTGCATGGTATTTTTAGCTCCTTATGAACTCCAATTTAAAATAATATCTAAAAACTATTTATACAAAAGCACAATAACATTATTTATTTAAAATGAATATAGATAAACTCTCTAAATTATGAACTAAGAATTTTAAATATTATTTACTTTCAATTGGCTACAGTTATATTTAGCATTTATAAACCATGGAACAATATGAGCTGCAAACATCCTATTACTTAAATGCATGCATTATTTTATTACAGTGGATTCCACGGACTTTTATTAAACAGAGAAAAGGATATTCAGAACCATATACTACTGAAAAAATCATAAAGGTAAGATGAATTCTGTGACCAAAATTAAAAATAGTACTCACTGTTAGAAGAAACATACGTGAAATAACATTTATTCTTCTAACACTTTGGCAATACTATGCATTCCAAAGTATCTAGTTCACCTGAAGAGTCAAAGACTTCAAGATCATGGATCATCATCTTTGTGGCTATGTTCATGGCTTCCTCCCCATTTTAGGAATAAATGAAAGGTAGTAATGCCAACTTTCAATCATATCCAGAATAGTAGATTATTTTTCAACTTTGATATATTGCAATAAAATGAATTCCGGTTTATACTCTAATTTTAATGCCACTCAACATTAATTTACTATTTCTAAAAGCATCAGTGATCCTTTGATTATTTTTAATGCTTACACTAAAAATTACTGTTCTATGATAGTGCTGTATCTTTCTTCAAATCAATTCCATTGTCTATAGATGTTACATTACATCATTCAATTTAATAACAAAGTGCAATTGGAACTTTTCATTATTCCATATTTAAAATTATAGGATACGAATGTTCCTACATAGGTTTTTGAGTAAATGCATATATACATGCTTAAGCACAAAAATAAATAAAATTTTGCAGTTAAATTTTGATAAGCTGCCTACATCCTCCTCTTTCTTGTGTAGATTAATGATGTTTGAAAGGAAAGTAATTGAAGTCAATGATCTTTGTGTCTCAAAAGTAAAGTGCCATAAGCCAACATATTTTCAGCTTATGGTAAGAGTAGTACAGTTTTAAGTATGAATAGGTTATATAATATTTCTTAAAAATAATTTGTTCTATTTTCTCGTTTAGATCTAAAATGTGCCAAAATCGTCATATGCTCAGAATGGGGGCTTTTGACAGGGGATTGGATCATCAGTGAATGACCTGGATGGATATACCTCTCTCCCAAGTTGTTAACTTCCCTCTCTCCTGCCTGCCATGTATTGAGAACCCTTTATTTTCCTGCCATTTTCCTAGCATCCTGTTCATGTATTGGAGCCAAGTGACAATTTACTGAAACTGTCAAAGACAACTTTTATTCCTTCAAATTGTGCATGTTGGTTATTGTGTCTAGTGATATTGTCACAGACAATGCTCTCCCAAGCAGTGTATTTCAGTGTCTTAGTTGTCCAGGTAATAGTTCCTATTCTGGTTCCAATTGCTTCTGGTTTCTTAGAAATGGCTGGTCACTGTGATGTATAGCTTCAGGTCACTATGAAGCACATTGTATAAACCAAACCCCAACTAACAAGTCATTCTGTCACTACTTCCTGCTTGCTTATCTCATATAAGCCCCAGACCACCAGAGATCAGGGCCTGATAGTCTGGGAATGATCCCAATCAGTGCCCGTTGATGTAAATAAACCTGATTCCAAATCCTGTCATTTTTGTGTTTTTGCTTACCTTTCACCTGGTGCATTGGCCAGAAAGACCAACCATGCTGATCTATTTAGTCATTGGTTGTAGGCCTCACAGATGGAATAAGGACCTCTCTAGGTCCTGACAAGAAGGTGTGCCATCAAGGTTTCTCAGGTCCTCCTGGAGATCTGGAGGAGGATTTCTGGTTCCCACCTGGGTGGCTCACATTGGACTGCAGGGAGGCAGCCACAGTCAGTCTGTCTGTTTGGCTGCCTGTCTGCCTGTCTGCTTACCTGATTCTGGTAAGAACCCCTGGGGTTTCTTACCAGTTAGTCAGTCTGTCAGTCCTCCTCAGTTTGAGCAGAAGAACTTGATCAACTCTTGTTATTTAAGACTACCCTCAAGGGAAGGGAGGTTAGAATATTTAATCTCTGAGCACCTGCTGAAAGATTGTGTGAGTGAGTGAAAGGGACACTTTAAACAATTGGCTGATTCATTTGTGCACTGGAAAGCACTGACTCTGATGGCTGATTGGGCCCTCACCTGCAGTTCTGTGGTAATTGGCATATTGCATAAAAGAGGTTTCACATCCTCCTTACCTAAATCTTACCTGAGTCCCCATGAGAGATGCGACCAAGTGGGCATCTGAATGGTCTATCTCTCTGATGAACACCCATCCCCTTTGTCTGTTGCACCATTGTTCAAAGGTACAGAACACACACATAGGAAGCCAGAGATACAAATTAATTAGTCAAAACCCACAGCCCCTGACTGCAGAAATACGGGATTTTATGGAGTTAAAAATGAAACCAAATTGCTCCCTGCATATCAACATTTTAAAGAAAAGGAAAAAGAGGTCTATTCTTCCTGAAATTTTACCTTGGCACCCTCAATGGACACTGCAGTTGGTGCCAAAAATTATAACTTCACTTCCCATTTTTCAATCATCTACTTTCAGCCAATTTAACTGGCTTCACCAGCCGTTGGTTATTTGGCCATAGAGGCCCACCCCCAACCTACCTCATGGCTATGCCTATGCTGATCAGAGGACATCATCTAACACTCACCCAAGGTGACTATCAACAATTGCTTCTGAGTTCCATGTTTTGACTAGGGAAAAGTTGGATGTCAATCCTGACAAATGAGTTGCACTATGTCAGGCTTAAAGAGGTAGGGCAGACCAAGCTTTATCAAATTGGACTCTCTAGAGTTCATGGTAATTGCAAAAGTTGGGGGCAAACCTATGACTTCCATGGTAGACAATGGAACAGAACTCTCTGCCTTCAAATTTCCCTCTGTCAAAAAGTTGTCATCACTGGTGCAGCTGCCATACTGGGATGAACTGTTCTAAAAATGAACCCTAACAGATGCTGAATACACCTTTTTTTAGGGATGAAATAATCTCTGTTATGAATGAATTTCAAAAGGTTAGATATTCTATGGTCACGTTAGAGACACTCTAGAGAGACAGAGCACTGAAAGAGCTTCTCTGGTCACTCTGGTGTCTGATCAGTCCACGAATGACTGAAGCCTGAAGGCATTCTTCACAGGGTTCCTCACTACCTATTTCTTTCTTTCTTTTTTTTTTTTTCTTTTTTTGTCTTTTCAGGCTGCTTACCCCACTCCTTGCTTCCATTCATCCCTGGTAGCTCTAGTATTTGTTAATTGAAATGGATTCTGCTTATCCAAGTCCTTATTCCTTGCCCCCTGTTAGCTGTGTTTTTTGCCTTATACTATATGGACCATTGTCCCAGGAAAATAGAACAATCAATCAAACAGTTGACCAAGATTTGCTCCTGGATCAGATTAACTCCCTCACTACCTTGCCAGAGTAATGATACAGAACAGAGGCCTAAATTATGTCTCTTCCTAGAAACAATTTAGGAAAAATATCTGTAATAAGACAATCTTGGGTAGCTTGGCTAGGGTCCACCCTAGGTGCACTGACAATCTTAATGTTACTGCTTCTATTTGAGCCTTGTCTCAAAAGATTACATGCAATATGCTCAGCAAAGACTTGCCAGAGAAGCTAAAAGAAGGGGAGAATGTAACAGAAAATGGCTCCCACAGGCAGTGTACTTAAGTTTCTTACAAATCCTGTTCCAGTTCTGGTTGCTTCTGGTCTCTTAAAAATGGCTGGGCAACGTGAAGCATAGCTGCTGGTCACTATGATGTACATTGTATAAACCAATCCCCTATTAACAAGTCATTGCTCCTCTGTACTTCCTGCTTGCTTATCTCATAGAAACTCCAGACCACTAGACATCAGGGCCTTATATTCTGGGAATGATCCAAATCAATGCCCAAAAGCATAAATAAATCTGCCTCCAAATCCTGGGTGTCATTGGGCTGTTTCTGCTTGCCATTGCAATATGAAAGTAATTAAAACATGTGTCATACTTATCAAAAAAGTGAAGAAAAAGAAGTGTATTTTTCTGTTCTTTGAGAAGAATTTAAAAACTTTTTAAGAAAAGAAAATTTTCAAGACCACAGTAAACAATACTTTCAAAATTTTCCATTTTAAAACTAAATTCACTTACACATATATGGAATAATTTCACTCTTTATTTAAATATTCACATAGCAATGAGGTTAAAACAACAAGTGTAAGTATTTCATATGCAGCACTCTTACTCTGTAACACATTCTCTGCACTTTTGATAAGAAAATAGTGTAATATGTGATCCTAAGTACAGCATATGTTGCTGAAGAATTCTGAATGAGACACATGAGAAAAATTCGTTCAAGAGAAATCAAACTTGCTCCAAATTATCAGATTCACTTGAGTATGCTGGGTGAAATTTATATTCACAGGAATATAATAGGTCAGAATGTCTCTCAGGAGAGAACATATTCATGCCTCGAAAATGTGCTTGCTGGGCTAGGGCCATACATCAGTAGTAGAGAACTTGTATGACATAGGTGAGACCTTTAGTGCCATCTTCAATACCACAAAGAATGCACTTTCACTCACAAGGCATATTTTCATGCAATCTTGGTGCAGCAGTTGATAACAGAAGATGAAACATTCTGAACAACTCCACAGAACATCATGCTACTGGGGAAAGACGTTCACACATGAGTACAATATACACTTCTTGATAGAAAAAAAGTTAAGGGTTCTCAAAGCAAATAATAGTTTTTATCTCCATCATAATTTCACAGTTACACATGTGTAGAATTCAGTTCACATCTCTTCTCTGTATGTCATACAAAACCAAATCTTCGTTTAAAGATAATTAGTGATAACAATTGAAATTATTTAATATTTCCATGAATTTTCCTTCAAATTCACTTTACTATTCAACTATTCATCAGTAATCATTAAAGTGATTAACACCAGCTGCTAAAGATCCTTATCAAATAACTAAAAATAACATAAAAAAAATTCAGAGCTTTGATAGTCTTCAGTTTGTTCTTATTTTCTGTCAAAAGCATATTAGGTTTATACCATACAATTCAAAACATAAAAGATGGTCATCTGCCTCTTTGGTATGCACATATTTGAAAGATGTCAAGAAGTGTTTGAGAAAACTTTAAATTTAGAGAAAGAATGTTATTGAAAGATAAAGACAATGACAAAAATTGTCTTGAATATTAATCAATATTTTTATAGGATAGATATGTGTCTGATTTATGGTATTGAAAACAATAACACCAAAGTAACATAAATTAAAAGATAAAAGTAGTACACTATGAGTTAATTACAAGTAATGTCTTATTACTCAGAAATTGGAGGTTTTTAAAACTATTTGGCAATAATATTGAATAAAACTTTGGATTTGTGTGAATGTAAGTAGGTACTGCTGTGGAATGGAAACTCAATACAGTACTGCTATGGTTTGTATTTAGAAAAACCTCATGTGGTCATAGGTGGGTTTTTTGGAGGGTGATAGACCTAAAATATGTAATGCTGGCTTTAAGTGTGTGATGCTGGGATTGACATTACAATGCTAGGATTAATGTTGTGATTAACCCTGGGTGTGAGCATTACCCACCAAAATGCTATGAAGTCTAGATGGAATACAAGGGACAGAAAGAGAGCTGTTGATACTGATTGCTACTTGCTGCTTCACTGTTTGCTGCTTTCTGCCTGTCATGAAATATTTCTCCTCTCTGATGCTCCTCTGCCATGCCACCCTTCACTGGAGCCAGCTGACTGTGGACTGAAACTTCAACAAAGTGTGAGGTTTAATGATTAAAAGGAATCTTTCCTCTTTTAATTTTGTGTATTAGATATTTTGTCTCAGCAATGAGAAAAGTAACTAAGACAAGTATTACTCTCAGGTATAATTCTCTTTCTTAATTAAAATACTGGATTAGAAATGTTTTTTGATAAAATAAGTTTTATATTGCAGATATAAAATTGTATTATAAGAATACAGCTCTAACTCATGATACTGTCAGTCCTTATGGTGCTGTTAATATTTTATCATGTTGTACTAATGATCCTTTAAACCAGAACCAAGCTAATAAGCTCTTATGATTTGTATGTAGTTGTCCTCCCAAAGATTCATGCACTCATAAGTGGGGCTTTTAGGAGCTGGCTGAATCTAAGGCATACAATACTGGGATTAAGGGTGTATCTTACAAACTTATTCCACTTATTGGAATTTGCATAGTTCTGTGTGGCACCACCCAAAAGTCCATTAGGTGTGATGGGGTAAAAAAGAAAGAAGGTCAGCTGCTGCTGTTGCTTGCTGCATTCTGTCTGCCACACCATGAACTGTTTCTCCTTTGTGATGACCTTTTGCTGTATCACCCTGCCTTGGAGTCAGCTGACTATGGACTGAAAACTATACAAATTCTGAGCTGAAAGAACCCTTCCCTCATTTGACTTCTGGATGACAGTTTCTTTGTCTCAGCAATGAGAAAAGTAGCTGAGATGTGATTGAGATGGTGAAACTCAGTGGAACATTCTAAGACAGAAGGTTAGAAAGTAAGGGAAAAGGGAAAGTTAGAGAGAGAGATTGAGAGACAGAGACAGACAGAGACAGAGAGGCAGTAAAGACACAGTGAAAAAGAGAGTCAGAGAGAGTCACTGGTATTAATACATATCAGAGTTTTAAGAGTAATGTAGCACCAAACCAAACAGCTTTTCTATGCAATAAACTGTGTGCATTTGTACTTAGCTACATAAAAATAATATGGCTTAGCTAATTTATTAGTGGGACAGCTACACAGGGGAAGGGTCTGAGATAAAACTGTGTGACCAGGGTGTTGATAAAATTTAAAATAAGAATAGCCAATGAACTAGGGTATTGCACCAAGGATGAACTTTCTCAGGTAACATGGAATGTCACCCACTCCCTACTAAAGAGATTTGCAGATACTCCCTACTAAACTCCTGAGTTTTAATGAAATTAAATTGCAAAATAACCAGAACCAATTTTTCTCTAGAATCTCAGTTTCCTTTAAACCCTACACACTGAGAAACTGGGTTAGAGAGCTTGAGATACAATTGGTCATTTTAAATTCACAGAGTCACCTGTGATATGTGGCCACTAAACAATCAAGCAAATCCCATGACTACTTAGAATTAACTCTGAATTGAGGGCCATGAAGCAATACACTCAGGAACCCTCCTGCAAGTCAAGGATCTAGTCTTCTTATTTGCAGCAACAACAACAACGACAATGACAAGAAAATCTCTCCTAACTTCCTAACCTCTTCCTTTGTTTGACAGCTTCATTCCTCAATGCTGTGTAACCACAAGCTCAGTACATATGGTAACAGATTAATAAAATGATAGAATCAGGAATAAGAGATTTTTTTTCTTTTCCTTTAATTTGAAGAACAACTCATATAGGATGGCACTCAGAACAATACCTTGTAAGCAGTAGGTGTTCAAATATTTCTTGATTTGCTTACTGATGCAGTCAATAATGAATCTTCAGTTCACTATATAGGAATTTCTTAAATACAACATTGTGCAGTACAGATTCATTATAATATCATTTTTCTGAAGTTGTGTCTGTGTGTGTGCATGTACATACATGCAGGTACACGTGTTATTTATGATCCACTCATACAGATAGTGACGTATAGATATTAGAGATGTAGCTGGGAACACACAAGTCAAAAAGGCTTGACTCTATTTGGGTAAAGAGTACCATAAATAAATAAAAAAGTAAAGTATGTGGCATGTCAAATTGTGACTTATTTGACAAAATAAAATAAAACAGGCAAGGCGTAGAATATTGCTGATATTTTAAGTGCAACAGCCATAAGAAGACCAAATGAAGTCAAAGCTGAGTAAATATTTGAAATTTGAACGAAGAGGGTCCAGAGTTGGAGACCAGAGCTCACTAAAGTTTAAAAGTCTAAGAGATCCATTAAAATTGTTCAGACAATTATTTTCTTTCTCAATCTCCCTCTCTCTCTCTCTCTCTCTCTTTCTCTCCCTCTCTCTGCATCTCTCCTTCATTCTCTCTCATTGAACTTCTCAGTGCAGCTTTGTCCTGCTTGTTTTGTCCATTTCATTTTCTTAGCACTTTCACACATGTTCAAACCATTCTATAACATTTGCATTCTCCTGGTCATTAAATGTTAAAAAGAACATATTGCTGAAATTTTGCTGCCATAATGGTGCTTACTTCACTATTCTGAACTGAGTTCTCTGACCTGTGCACTACTTATTTCACCGTCTTCACTCTTCCTTTCGTTTGGGTTACTGGCCAACATTTTTAATTTTTAAATGTTTAAAATAATAGCATTGGGACAATCCGAAGGGAAAAATTCCAAGTTAATAGTTATTAATGAACATTCTCCTTTCCATTCCAAACCCATATGTCTTTTGTACTGAAATACACTTGAGATTCAACTTAAAATCTATCTAATCCAAGCTTCTTGTTTTGCTGTTAATGAAACTGAGGTCTAGTGATATTTCTAGCACTTTATTTTGTGCCTCCAGAATTTATCTGACACCAGAAAATTATAATTAAAAAATGCAAAGCAGAAAAACTTATTGTTTTTCCATCACCCTTTAAAATTTTGTTCTTTCTTTTAGAAAATTCAAATGTACATTTTGTACAAAGACTTACATAACACCTTGGAATTGTTTAGTTATTCACAAGACAAAACATTAGTATAGGCCCTGGAGTGGTGGCACACATCTGTAATCCCAGCATTCAAGAAGCTGAGGCAAGAGGTTCACTGTGAGTTCGAGGCCAGCCTGGACTGCAAAATGGGTTCAAGGTCAGCCTGAATTAAATAGTAAAACTCTGTATCCAGAAGACAAAAACAAACAAAGAAACCAATAGCAACAACATGCTACTATACCATTTTGGGGGAAAGAACCATATATTAGTCACCTTTCTCTATTGCTCTAATGTTGAAAATTAATTTACATATTTTCATTACCCATTAAAAACTGATCACATAAAAAGAGTCACTTGAAATATGCAAAAAGGGAATCACACCATATGAACCTTATGGTTTACTTTTCATTGAGTAATAATGGCTACATTTATTTAGTGTCAAGTATTATGCTAAAAGATTCACAAGCAGTTTCCTTCATAACAACACTATGTGGTATGTGTCACTAATACTATTTTATTTCTTTTAGGTTTTGCTTCTTAAATTTTTGTTAGCACATATTAATTAGATTCATCTTGGAGAATTGGTACTTGCACATAACATATCTCGAGTCTTTTTACTTCCTTTTCCCCTCCTGCTCTACATTTTTTTGCACTCCTTCCCTTTTGCAGAAGTTCTATTAATCTATGTTTTTTCACTTTAATTTATTTGCATTGTTGGTTTCTCGTGTAAGAGACACCAGGTGATATTTAGACTCGTATATGTGATTTATTTCACTTAAAATTATTGTCTCAATAAGACAGAAGAAGAAAATGAAGTTGAAGCGAAATTATGCAACTTGTAGAGACTGATTCCATACCTTACACATTTTAGATGTAACACTATGCTATATTCAAATCAAAACTAAAAAAGGACAATAAATAAAAAATTGCTGAGCAGAAAATAAGATTAGAAAAACACACAAGTGTATAGCAAAATGGAGTATGGAATTTTTCTACATGGATTGCTAGTTTTTTTAAGTACAATTTTTCAGTGCTTCTGTATTTTAGAAGTGGGTAAAATGATTTATGTTTAAAATAACAAGAAACATAGAAGCCTACCCCAAGCAAACCATGACTTCAGGGGCTGTTTTGTAACAGAATAGTATAAATCTATTGGCTCATTAATAGCAGTAATGAAATCCTGGGAAATGATTTCAATGAAGCATATGACAAAAGATATCCAAACATTTGTCAAGTCATACCAAAAAATAAATACTAAGTCAGTTCCTTATTTATATACTGCATATCAGTGTATTTTCATTGTTCAGTTTCTCTTAATGAGATCTATTTCTACAGAGGCACACTTCATAATGATCACTAACAAAAGAAAACACTGGATGGTTAGCATTTAATCTTCATAGTACACATACAAAAATATGTTATAATCTTTACTTGACAGAAGTGTAAGTGCCATAGAGCTGTTTTCATTTCAAAAAGACAATGAAAAAGCAGGCTGTGTGCTTATGACACTTTCCAAGGATTTCAGACAAAAATGGAGAAAAGATAATCATAAATGTCAGTGACCTAAGCAGTATAGTTTTTCACACCTTTTTTGTAATCATGCCTTATGTGTTACCCTATAACTTTTGGAAATATTTTCTAAAGAATTATTCTTCAAAAATAATTCATGAGATGCTAGTCAAATAAACTATATTGGAAATTCTTCCTCCAAAGTTTTCTAGAAATATGTCCACTTGTCTTTCCAGAATATCCTAACTGCAATTCTAGAAAATTCGATTCTTCTGAGATGCCCATTGCAATCCTATGCTGCTTTTTTTTCTTCATTAAACATGAGGGACTGATACCATCTTTAGGATATTCCTAGGAGTGGATGCTAGGTTAATAGAACATATCACATTGGTCTATCCAGAGTTTCTAAGACACCACATATCAGAAGCAGCTTCCTTGAAGATCACGCTATAAGTAAGTACTAATCCAAAACTTCGTACCTGCCAGTGGATGTAGCACTCGGATAAATAGAAGAAAATTAGATTTTTGTATAGTATCACCCTTTGTGGAATTGAAATGATCAAAAATGTTCTGCTAACCTCTCCATATTGTATTACTTTTCTATTCATTATGCCCCTCTAATAAATGGACATGACAAACGACATTATTTGCTTAATCCTATCTAAACATTTGTAAATTCATAACTGCAAAATTTAAGTACTTCCTGTAGTACCTCATTCATTGATTAGGGAAGGTTTTGCTGGAATGTTTTTTTTTTCCATTTCTTTCTCTCTCTTTTTGCTCTCATTCTTGCTATTTCTTCTTTTTAAAGTGTTCATTTTGTAATTGTTGATTAGTGTGGCAAGAAGTCAACTAAAATCTAAATATATTTGTTGAGAATTTAATCAGAAAAAAGACTACAGGTATTTAAATTGAAGTTATACTATCATACTGGCTACTTATTACTCAGGTTCTAGTTGAAAAAAAAAGCTGTGCTTTGAAAAAGTAGAGAGCCCAGGTTGCAACGTTTGCTCTGCAATGTAAACGTCTTGCTACGCTTCAAAACTCTTCTTAATACTCAACACTTCGTCATCTATGCAATTAAGAAAACACTTTATTTGTCCATGCTCATAGATTATTGTGAACATCCTATGAATTTGAAAGTATAAATGTATCTAAACTTTTCCAGTAAAATGTCATACTGAGAAATGTATTGAACAGCAGGAAAATCAATAGACATAGAAAAACTTGTCATTTTCAAATAATTAAAAGGAAGTACATTTTGGTAATTTTTATGAATAGGTAGCAATTCTTGTTAGACTGAAACCATAGTGATTGATTTTACAATTAGTGGAGAACAGTTTAAAGTTAAATTTTCTTTTGTAAAATGGAATGCTTAAAGTCACTGAAATATTTCCTCTTTTAAATACTTAAAATTTGAGCTGTGTAACACAGTATTCACCTGACACATGGGTTTATTTACATTAAAGTTATTTAAACATGAAAGGTAGTTCCTCATTTGCACTGTCTACATCTGTAATGTTAACCAAATAACTATAAGTAGTTAGTAACTATTACATTTCACAGTAGTACTATGGAACATTTCAATGTCTCAAACTTCTATTGGACAGGGCTACTTCACATAAAAAAAAGTACTATTTGATTTGGAATTCAAAACATGTATAAGAGCTTATCAGTCAAAGAAACACATGTATTATGTGTGCGTGTAAGGATGTGTGTATTAACAAGACAATATTGTATTAAACAGTGCTGGTCCGAAGAGTCTTAGTTCCCCAAAATCCTTGCTTATAATTTTCTTTAAATACCAATTCTATTCACAAGAATCACAGTGTTAAAATCTAACCCAGATATAATTAGATAATGATGCTTCACACAATATTATATATTTTAAAAGTTAACTTTAATGGCTACACAAAAAGAAATGATGAGCATTAAATTTTTCACATCAGTACAATTTGTAAACTTAAATTGAAACAAAGTCATAGTCTATAGAGTTACACAGAACATTAATGATAACTGATTCAAAATCCTCATTATGAAAATTTTAAAAAATAAGCACAAAAAGAAGAAAAGTCTTGCTAATAAAATTTGGATTTTAAATTTTTGCATTAATTTAATTTTTTTCAACTTTTATTTTTATAATTATATGTTTACAGTACTTAATGATTACATTCCTGGTGGGGTGTCAGGAGATGTGCATAATACATTTTAATTTTATTTTCAATCCCTTCGCTTCCTTGTCCTCCCCTCTCACTGTACCCCTTGTTCTCCTTCCCATTTGCCAAAGATCTAGCTCCCTGATTTTTGTTATGTTGCTTTTTTTGTGCTCTTCCTTTATATTTTGTGTTTCTCAAACAAGAGAAACCATGTACTATTAAAGCTCATTTGTCTGACTTATTTCACTTTACATTATGATCTCAAGGTGCAACCACTTTCTTATAAATGATTCAAATTTAGTCTTCTTTAAATGGTAGAGTAATATTCCCCTACTTTTAAATAGCACAATTTCTTTATCCATTTATCTGTTGATACATACGTATAGGCTATTTCCAATATTGAGTTATTATAAATTGTGCTTCTGTAAACATGGACATGCATGCATCACTGAAATATGATGACCAAGATTATTGTTGTCCTATTAAAAAGACAAAAAATAAACATACATATTTTATTTCTAATTTTGATGTTAATTAGTAAAGTTATTTTTATTCTAATTTCTTCTCATATGAAACTGAAGCTATAGTTTGTTGCAAGATGAATCATAAAAATGTCATCGTGATGTGTTAATGAAAAATAATTTAGATGTTTTACAAAAGAAACTATTTTATTACTACTTAAATATTGAAAAGGGCTTAAAATTTTTGCATTATTAATGAAAGTGAAGACAAAATCACAAATTTTGTCTTTCAGTTTTGTTGGGAAATCTCTAATGATTGACATAGAAAAATGTGAATAATTATATATTTCTACAAGTAAAAATCATATGAATTCTTCAAAACTCAGATAAAAATCTTAATGCATCATTTAAAAACATCAATAAACTTTTATTGAAGGTCTATGATATACTGTTCGGAAAGTGAAATTCTGTGTATGCCTACCATATAACTTGATTATAGTACAGAAGGTAAATTGATATGTAAAAAAAATCAATAAAATCTTCATTAAGAAATGCATTCATCAAATTGTATGGGTAAGGCTAAGTGTTACGGTACAATGTGATATATTGGAGGACAGGACAAGTTCAGTGCAAACCTAGAGAAAAGATCACATAAGAACTTCTTTTTATGTTTCAATAATGACATTTATGACTTTATTATTTCAGTTATATTTTACAAGAATCGTTGTTCAATGATTATTAGTTTATGTAGTAGTCTCCTATAAAAGGCTTAAAGAACTGAAAGACAAGAGATATTATGTTAGACCGAGACTCATATTTTATTAATATACCAGGTAATTAATAAATGTCACCTAAATACTATTTCTTTGACTATTGGGAATTAAATCCAGTATCTTTTCACTGAGCTACATTTCTAGCACTTTTAAATTTTTTTTTTGAAACAAGTCTTGCTAATTCACTCAGTTGCTCAAGCTTGGTTGACTGAACACTTTAATAATGAGTATGAATGAGCTAGGTAGAATGTGATACAGTTTTGATTAGAAATGGTCTTTCACTATTTTATGTGGACTTTTGAAAATAAAACATTCTTAAAATATTCCAGACCCACATTTTGTTATTCATTTTTTTCTTATTAGGAATAAATAAGATTCTCAACAGTCCATTGGAATATTTGATTAAAGCTGCCTTTGCATTTAAGTATCTTAGTTGTTTCTGAGAGTGATGACTTTGAAAGTAGGGTTTAGGCTTCTTGAAGTAAGACTGTTTCTCAAACATATGTTTCTTATTATTTCTTGTAAGTAAACATACACTTAACACATATAGATTGATACAGAACAACATTTGTTGACAGTTTTCAGTAGGAAATCTGCTCAACCAGGCTCTTAGAAGAAAAGAAATTGGATAATCTGTATCTGCATTTTATATATATATGTGTTTATATATATTTTTTTCTCAGTTTGATTCAAACATATTTCTTATGTAAAATGTCCTTGCTATATACATCAACATGCATTTTTTGGTAGAGGTATTTAAAAATACATGTGCTTTTCCATGAAGGGATGATTTCCCTACCTAACTGATGCAATAGCATGTGCAAAGCATCATTTATGGCAAAGAGCCTTGAGAAAGTGATTTTTCAGTCTTTCTGAGGTAGCAGATTAGGGCTGTCTTGCAAAGTGGGTATGACCTGTTATTTGCAAAGTTCCAGGACACATGTGCATAACCATTCCCAAACCTTGCATCTGGATTTCTTGTGAGAAATTGAGCAGTTCTGCACAGCATAGCCTAAACCTGACATCAGCCTGAGGAGTGGGAGATATCAAAAGACAGTCACCATTGAGCTTTGTTTTTTGGTTTGCTTTCATCCTGTAAAGTGTACTTCTTTTTCTAATTTTACTTGTCCCAAACTTGCTCTGCAGAGCCCGTCTCTTTCTCTAACTTTAACAAGTGTAAAACCTAGCTATCTTTTGCACTTGTCTTAGCCCATTCTTCACTCAGAACAGAAAACAACAACAACAACAACAACAACAAAAAGAAAACTAGAAACCATCTGTAGAAGGAGATCCCACTATGCTAAAATCTGGTAATATGTTTGGCAGTGTCAGGAAGGAAGCAAGATGCTTTTAAACACATTTACTCATTTCTGTCTCTCCAAAATCTATGTCTGAAAAGGATTTTTTTTTCTTTTCCTTGCTTTCCCCACTAAGCTGGGTAATTCAAGAAGATTTCTCATTGTGCTGGAAAGTTTCTAGTGTGTCCCACAATGGAGGACACAGGAGGAGAAGTGCATGGTTCCTGTGCTTTTTCCAGCTGGTAACAGGCTGACAGATCTGCCTCAATTTTTTTTTTACTGTAACATTATAGGTTTACAAACTGAGATGATTGGAATTTTACAGTGGTTGTAATATTGTATATCATTACCTTCAAAGGGGTTGCTCAGATTGACAGATACAGACATATAAAATTGATCTAATCATGAGTATCAACTGTTCTCTCTCACCAGTTAATGCAATCAGTAGTATAGTCTTTTAACCATCTTATGTGTACCCTCATATAACTCTATGTCTTTTTCCTTTTCCCTTCCTTCCTTCCTCCTATCCCCTTTTAATACCTCTTACAGTCTTCAAAATAATTGCCCTTACCATTGGGCCTAATATAATCTAACAAAATAGGACTGAATAAAACCAATAACAAATAAAACAAAGGAAGCAATACATAGTAATGCAAAGTTGATTTCTATAATGCCTCATATTATCTTCTAGGCAGTTGCCTATATCGTCTGTTATAATACAATCAAACAAACAAAAGTAAGTTAAAATCCCTCAAAACAGAACACTGAAAACGATGCCAGGTTTCAAAACAAGGTGATCAAATATCAATAAAGGTTACACTAATATATTTTGTTATCTTTAAAATAGCTGTGTTTGTCATCATATATAATAAAGTTAAACAGGTTGAGGTAGAATAAGATTAAACTAAACAGTTCATTGAAAACAATACAGGACTCAAATCCCAATGATGGGTTATTCATTTGTCTGTCCCGCTCGGTGATATCCCTCTGCTGTTGTTTCTGGAGCTGTGGACATTTTTTATCTCTCTCTAGAATGTCCTTCAGTATTCTTTGTAGGGTTGGCTTGGTTGTCATAAATTCCTTTAGTTGTTCTTTGTCGTGGAAGTATCTTGCTTCTCTGTTGATTTTGAAAGACAATTTTGCAGGGTACATCAATCTGGGTTGGAAGTTATTTTCTTTCAGGGCTTGGAATACTTCACTTCAAGCTCTTCTTGACCTGATGACTTGTGTTGAGAAGTCTGTTGTGATTCTGATGGGTTTTCCTTTGTAGGTGATCTGTTTTTTTATTCTCTAATAGCTTTTAATATTTTGTTTTTGTGTTGGATTTCCGGGATCTTGATTATTATATGTCTGGGCGTAGGTATATTTTGGTCATGTTTCGCTGGAGTTCTATATGCTTCACTTATCTGAAAGTCACTTCCTGTTCCCATGCTTGGAAACTTTTCTGAACTTATTTCTGTAAATAGGCTAATAAAGACAAGATGGCAGAACAGTAAACAGCAGGATAACTAGCCTCTCTAAAAAATAGCATCTGAATGCTGGAATATAACAACAAAGAGAAGATACAAAAGAGGGAGGTGGGTCCTCTGGACCTAGGAAGAATTTAAAATGAAAATTGAACCCCACAGAAAGAGTAAAAAGAAGTAACCAAACAAAGGTGGAGGCTGGCGGTACCTCTGACTGGAGCCAAACCCATTTCATGGCGGGGAGCTGCTGCGACCTGGGGACGTGCAGTTAAAGTGCTGGGGACATGTGATTAAAGTGCTGTGGCCACGGCGGTGATGGCGGAGACCGCGATCATACAGTAGACTAAGGTTGGTGAGTGAGTGCGACAAACCCCAACACCCCACTGCCGTGAGGGAGAGCGAGGGACTGGCAACCATCTTGGGACTGGAACAGCACCCAATTGGGCATGGTCCCACAGAAATTGCTCAAATCAAGCCTCAGAGGGTCCTGGCAAGTGATCAGGTAGGTCCAGAGATCATGGCTCCATGCGCACCCTAGGGGTGATAGGCAAAGTTTCATGGACAACTGGCCCAGGTTCCCAGGCAGTGGCCCTGCACCCGTGCACTCTGCCAGACTTGGGCAGAGCAGCGATGGGCTGGGGAAAGTCAGCAGACCAGCACAGGCTCACTCCAGAAAAATATCAAGACCCCTGAACAACCCAGGAAAATGCCAAGACAAAGAGGTAGGGGGCAGTCTCTAGCCTCCAATTCAAACAGAACAAATCCAGGAGAAGCAAACACAGAAGAGGTCAGGAGTTCCACAGCTAAAGTTTCTGAGGTGATGACAACTGAAGTATAGAAACAACTCCATGAAGCTATAAAAGAAATTAGAGCAGAACTATTAACCCAACTAAAAGAAGAAATAGAAACATAATAAAAGAATCACTAGGCATCTCTAAAGGAGACATAGATGAAAAAATGGAGCATAGGAAACCGAGGGAAACCTGGAATGAACAATACAAAAAAGATTTAGAATGCATGAAACAGATTCAAAGAGAATACCAGGAAATCAAAAACTCCAATGAAAGTTGGCAGAACCATCTGAAGGAATCTAAAGATAGACTTTCAAACCTGAAAGACAGGTTTGAAGTATGGGATCGAGAAAGGAAAGATCTCTTAAAAATAATAAGAAACCTGAAAGTAACAATACAATGGCTTCAAGACAACCCAAAGAAATACAATTTAAGAATAAAAGGTGTGAGTGAAAAAGCAGGGGTCAATGCAAATCAAATTAAAAGCTTATTTACAGATCTGCCTCAAATTTATCTCACCTTTTCTTTCTTGTGTTTTCTGGTTTTAATCACTCACCTGGGTAGGCATCAGTAAAAGCTCTACAAGAGAGCTTGTTATTAATGTAGTCACAGAACAGATTATCCATGTTTCATGTGTGTGACCTCGATTTGAGTATGCTGCTTTGTACTCATGTTTTTGTTCTCCATGATAATTTACTCAGCTTTTTCATCCTTTTGGGAGAAAATAGCTATTGTTAGCATTGCCTCTACTTGAGCAGACACCTACCCCTTTTTACCCCTTTTTGTGCTCAGAGTCTTATCTGTACTTTCACTCTAGATGGTCTTTATCACTGGGTATGCTTAGTGAGGCATTTTCTCAGGGCCTAACTTCATCCCAGTTCACATTTTTGCAGTATTCGTCAGCTGTTCGGATTCAACATGAAAGTTTATCACCTAGGTCAGTTTCGTACTGTGGGTGAGCCACGTGGATTCTACCACATGGGTCTGCCATTTTGATACTTCCTATGTATTGGCCACGTGGATTTCGCCATGTTTATCAGCAATTTTGTTTGGTCATGTGGTTGTGCCCTATTTGCTTGCCATTTTCTTTTTTTGACTCGTCTCACGGACACCAGGAAATCTCAACCTTATAGATAAAAGCAGAAGTTTCCACTTTTAGGGATCATATGAATGTCCTCCCTTTGTTTTCTTTTAATTTGGTTGAGATATCTTCCCTGTGTATTCTAACAGAAATGCAGGTAATATAAAAATACCTTCCTGATGCCTTGAACAGAATAAAGTAACAGCAAGTAAAAATCAAACAATAGCAAATACTGGCAAAGCTGTGGTGAAAAAGGAACTATTCTTAATTGTTACTGGGAATGTAAACTACTATAACCTTTATTTAAAACAGCATGGAGATTTCTCAGAGAACCACAATTAGAAATTCTGCATGAAACAGCTATCCCCCATCTAGGTATCCTCCCCAAAAAGCTTAAGTGATGCATGCATATCAATGTTTATAGCAACACAATTAATAATAGCTAAATCCTGAAAGCAGCATGTATATCCGTCAACAGATGATTGAATAAAAAAGTGGTATCTGTATATGATAGAATACTATTCAGTTATAAAGAATGACAAATTTGAGACATAGGTGGGAAAATGGGTGCACCTGGAAAAATATAATGCTAAGTGTAATAAACCAGACACACGAGATATAGTATCATATGTCTCATTAAAGTGAGACCAAATGAAAGCAAAGAGAATAATAAAGAACAGATAAAAGGGGATAAGGGGATGATCTCTTGCAATAGGAAAGTGATCCAAGGAACATGCGTGTGGTGTGAGGAGGAGTGTAAGTGAAAATAATTACAAAAGATATATCTGTATAAGAACCTGACATCATCAATACATGCAAAGATTACGTGGCATAACGTGAGCTAAAATTAATGTGCCAGCAAAAATGAAAATTGTGATAAGAGAAATTAGAAGAGGAAGGAGAGAGGGAAGGGAGGGTGAAAGGGAAGTGATTAAAAAAGAATCTGTAGAGTGTGCATGTATCCACTCCACAATTGACTATAAACTGAACACTCTATAAACATATACTAATAAATAGATAAATTTACAAAAAATGCAACTCAAGTGGAGTATGGAAAAGTAGAGTGATCTTTCTTAGGACTTTTTTAAGGTTTAAAATAAATTTGGGGGAGGCGGATTGCTATGTAGTGAAGGCTGGCCTTGAACTCACTGTGTAGGCTAGGCTGGCCACGAACTCACAGAGATCCTACTTCTTCAGCTTCCCAAGTGCTGGGATTGTAGGTGTTTGCTGCCATGCCTGGAAAAAAATCTTTTTGGTTGTTTTTTTGTTTTTTTCTTTTTGAGACAGGGTCTTGCTTTGTACCTCAGGGTAGCTTTGAACTCATTGCCTCCACCTCCTAAATTCTGGGTATTAAAGGCATGGGCCAACATGCCCAGTTAATTTTTTGAAGCATGTTTCTCTCTCTACTGCTTTAAACAACGTACTGAAGCTTTTATTATTGAAGTATATGTAAGAGTAACTGTTTCTCAGGTGGGTCCACCACGATGTCTTAAAAGTTTACTTATTCAAAGGAAGCCTCTGGGTGTGGGGGCTGCACTCTGATCTCTTAAGGATTTTTCAAATGCCTAAGGGAGTCCCCATGATAGAACCCCCCACCTTGACTTCATGGAATTTTCTAAGGGTACTTCAAGACAGCACAATCCTTCTGCCTAAGGAGCTGGTGAGTCAAGAGAGTAGACTAGGTGATCCCTCAGGTGGGCTCTACTTTTCTAGTAAAGACACCTGTGTAATCCCAGTTTTGAATGGAGAAATTGATTTAGGAAAGGATGCTTTGTAAACTTAATGGGTCTCAACCTTCTGTATGGGATGCCATCTGAAGGACCCAAAAACCAAATTCTCTCTCTTTCTCTCTCTCTCTCTTTCTCCACCCCAAGAAGACCAATGGGAAACATCATAAACAGTACCTCCTGATCTCACTGACTTCAAATCTAGGTCATATCCTGGATCAGTGAGAACAGTTTGTCTCTGCAAATTTGAAAAAGGAGTGACATATCTATCATTACAATACAGTTTGGGTCCAGTATAAAGAAGGGGGTGGTAAAAGACAAGAGATGGATACAGTATGACAGTTTAAATTATGATATCATTTTTCAGTTTTGGGGTAGGTAAGGAAGATGGCATGTGGGAATAAGTTTTCAAAAATTTTTAAAAAGAAAATCTGACAAAATAGCTAATTAAGGAAAACAATAATCCTGGTGTAAAAAGTGGTTTATTATTTAGCTTATGAGTAAGTCAACTAGCTAGGGGAAGGGTCTAAAATAGAGTTGGGTCAACAGCTATACTGATAAGAATTAAAATAAGAAGGACTGTGATCTAGGGCTTTAGACCAAAACTGAACTCACTAAGGTTTAGTGGAATGCAGTCCACTCACTACTAATGGGAGTTTCACCCACTTCCTACTAAACTTATGAGTTCCTAATGATTACCTAATCTTTTTATAGATTATGAAGCCATCCATCAATAAGGTACATTTTGGAAGAGAGAGGAATAATGGCCAGAAGTTACCTGTGTCCAGGCATTTTTTGATTTAAGAAGCAACACCAAAATGCTCCAACGATGCAAGTGGAAGGCCAGGTCATTTATGGGCTCACAAGGGTTGTAGAGTCTCAGGATGCTCCATCGAAGCCTTCTAGTCCAACCCTATAATTCTAACTGCTGCTTAAGCCACAAGAAACCGCCACAGGGTGACTATATGCTTTTCAGAAGGTAAGTAGGGGAGAATTCAGTGTGTTTTGAGTCCATACACCCTTTTTCTTGATAGACTTAAGACAAATCAAACAAGATTTAAAGTTTTCTGAAGGTCCTGATAAGTACATAGAAATATTTTAAAGTTTAACTCAACTTTTTGTAGTAGCGTAGAAACATATTATGCTCCTTTTAAATCAAACATTTACTCTTAGTGAAAAACAAGTGACCTTATATGCAGCAGAGGTATTTGGAGATGAATTACCTATGCTTTCTTATAAAAGGACTGAGGATCTAAACAGGAGAAAGACCACTTGTCAAAGGGAATCAGACAGTAGAAGGAGAAGATCCCAACTGGGACTCTAATGAAAGTGAAGACAAGAGGTCACATAAATATTTCTGGGTCAATATCTTGGAAGGGTTGCAAAGGACTCTTACTAAGCCTCTTGATTATTCCAAGTTATCAACCTTTGACCAGGGTTGTGTAGAGAATCTCTCAGCCATTTTAGAAAGACTCCAGGAGGCTTTATCTAAATTTACGCTTCTGTCCCAAAACTCCATAAAGGACCTGGTCATCTTTTAGGATAAATTTCTAACCCACTGTGTCCTGAGTAGAAGTAGAAAATTAGAAAAGAAGAAATTTGGCCTTGATAGATCTTTAGTCTCCCTTATCATACAAGCCACTAAGGTCTTTTATAACCATGAATTTCACTGAGAGGAGTCCTGGGTGACTGTGAATAAAGAGAAAAGTAATTAATTTTCTGTTAGACTGAGGACCTCCTATCTATGTTCACCTTTACAATAATCCTGGCCTGCTCTCCTTAATCAATATGATTGCCATAGGTATAACTGAAAAAACCTGTAACCAGATATTTCTCACAGACACTTTGTAATAGTTGAGGTGATTTTTGATCTCTCATGCTTTTCTGATTATGTCTGGAAGTTCAACTCCCACAGTTAGGGTGAAATGTCTCATCCTGACTAAGCATCATCATTTTTATGCATCCCAAAAAAGAGCTCTGAGGGCCCGGAGATAGGCTCAATGGTTTAAGCGCCTGTCTGGTGAGCACCAAGTTGTGAGTTTGATCCCCGGTGCCACAACAACAACAACAACAACAAAAAGTGCTCTGCATTTTGCTAATGGAAACAGAGTTTAATCCAGGTGTCTTTGTAGTTCAGGGAAGGATGGTATGAATAGTAGAGCCAACAACTAACTCATTCTTTTAAAAACCCAAACTCTTTTCTCCACATACTTGGAATACATACTTAAGAAGACTTTTATTTATTGATTGATTGATTTTTATTTAAGGGAAAGAAGCAACATAAAAGAAAAACAAAAAACAAAAGAGACAAACAACAACAACAAATCCAACACAACAACATTATAAGTTTACAAAACTGTATGATAGGAATTTGACAACGGTTGTAATATTGCATACCATTACCTTTAAAAGGGTTGTTTAAATTAACAGATATAGATATGTAAAATTGATCTAATCATATAAGTATTAACTGTTCTTTATCAATAACTAATATATTTAGTAGTACAGTCATTTTAGCTATCTTATGTATACATATATACAAATTTATGTCTTTTTAATTTTCCCTTCCTTCTTTTCTCCTTTCCCCTATCTCAATTAATTTTCCTCTTTGAACAGCTTCTTACCCTTACACAGTATTGATTGTAGATTTTGGATTGTATATAGGTCTTCAGTTTCTTACACTAGGGTGGCAATACAGTATTTACACATGGGAGTTTGATTTATTTCACTTATGAGTATGGTCTCAAGTTGTGCCCATATACTTATACAAGTCTCGATGCATTCTATCTTGATAGCTGAGTAGTACTCCATTGTATAAAAATATCATATCTTATTTATCCATTCCTTGATTGATGGGCACTTGGATTGTTTCCAAAATTTGGCTATTACAAATTGTGTTGCTATAAACATGAGTGCACGTATATCACTGTGGTATAATATTTTCAATTCTTCTGGGAAAATACTCAGAAGCGGGATGGCTGGATCCAGTGGAATCTCTAATCCTAGCTTATCGAGGAACCTCTACACTGATTTCCACAGTGGTTGCACCAGCCTACACTCCCACCAACAGTGGAGAAAAGTTCCTTTCTCCTCACAGCCCCTCCAGCATTTGTTATTGTTGATTTCTTGATTTTGACCATTCTTTCTGGGGTGAGGTGGAATCTCAGTGTTGTTTTAATTTGCATTTCCCAAATGACCATTGATGTTGAACATTTTTTCATATATTTATTTGCGATTTGTCCTGAGGCTCAAAAGTACCAGCTAGACTTTTTCACCACCTGTGTCTGATGAAGCATGCACTAAAAAAATAAAATAATGGTCACCAAAGGAAAATATATAAATTTCAACATGATACCTTTAACTTTCTGTCTATTTGAAAGAAATATTTACATAATAAGTCAACAGTGGCTAACAGAGCAGCAGTTTACCATACTAACTCTAATCCATAACATCCCAGGAAACCTGTACTCTGACAGCAACTATTGTAAAGATTATGGTAAGTCATCAGCCTGTGACCCTTCTTAAAAGAGTCCTTGTTCCCTAGTCATGAAATAATTTTTCTCTTTCAGCTTCTGATTCTTACTGGTGTCAGCTTATTGCAAGATATTTCTACTTTTACTCACCTAAACAGCGCTAATTGATGAGCAATAGGAATAATTCTAACTAAGTTTCCTATTTTGTTACAAAACTAAAGCTGTGAAATATTTTTAGTTCAACTTGGCAAAAAACATCTAAGAGTGCACTCTAATATAAAAGTTATATTTTGTGTGCTCTGTAAGTTTCATATTTGTTCATCTGTCTGTTTAATCTATTTTAAGTACAAGGCAAAGTATCTGCAGCTGTTTTATCAAAAAATTTTTGAACTCTTTATTGATTTTATTTTTCCTTTTATTTTTGTACTTACAAGCTTCTGGCTCTTTTTGGGCTTTCAGTGGAAGACAGATTGCATAGATTTGGGTGGTAGCCAAACTCACTTAAAACACTATTGAATGATGGCTTACCAGGATTACAGCTTACATAGGACTTGAAAGAAAAGCTTTAAAATTTGTAAATATAAAAGGTATACATTATTTAGATAAACATATACATTTTGTGTGTTTGTTTGCAGGTAAAATATACCTCATTTAATGACATACTTTTCTGACCACTGTTTGGACTTACAGCTGAGGTATACTGTTCAGATTTACAACTGACCACTTGATCTTATGAATAATCTTTTTTTAGTGGAGTTTTGTACATCTTGTTTACAGATCCTCAGTGTCCTTTTTTTCTACAGTACAGTACACTATTTTTTGATGATTGTACTGTAGAGTACAATACTATAGTTTTATGTTGTAATACATTATTGTACTGTATGTTAGAATTATGCAAGCAAAAGCAGTCATAAAGTTGGAGTTAACTTTGATCATTTCTTTGTTCTAAATATTGTAATGTACATACTATGTAAAATTCCTCATTTATCAGCAGATTCATTTAATGAACTAATTGCAGGAACAGAACTCAGTTGTTGCATGAGTACGTCTGCATATAATATCCTGCAGATGTTCTCAAGTTGGCTTATATCTAGACATTTATATTAGCCCAAATGCTTATGGTTCATGCAGTTTAACAGTAAGTTAATTTGAATTGGTTGATATGAGTGGAGATCTCTTCAAAGTTGGTTACATGTTTCAATCTAGGTTGTTAGCTGGTCAAGAGAATATTAAAATTTGTTTTTATAAGCAAAATGCCTATTTTTGTCTACGTACAATAAAGCAACAGTTTATCCTTGGTTGTATATATGTATATATGTATATATATACATACATATATATATATATATATATATATGTACAAATATATATGGCTTGAGAAAAGTTTCAACTGTTATGATTTTTTTCTCATGAGTCATCTAAATGACTCTTAAGATATATAAAGGGCAACCCCTTGGCAAACTACTGGATGCAACTCCCTTATGTGGCTCAAAAAGTAGCTACCTGCACTAATTTGTTCAGTTTTCGCCACTGATGACTAAATACTTTGTATTTTTCCCAGACACTTATAATGGCACATTCCAAAAAATTATTAAATAAATTATGATGTATACTTAAACTGTATAAATTTAAAAGCTTATAAGTTTTCTATGTTGAAAGCAATGAAGTTTTCTTAAGATATTAATGTGCTCCCTTTTAAACTTATGGAACTAAATTCAAAAGCAAAGTTCTGTATTTTATTTTGGTAGTTTACTTGTGCTTTTGATGTTTACACTTTTGGTTATTAAAAACTGAGTTTTATGAGTTAAAGATTAATTAAGAAGGAGAGGGAAAATTGTGAAGCAGTGCGTCCGAGCAACTGAGCTTCTGCAGGATTCAGTGCCTAGACTAGAGTTTGAAAGGTATTGTCTTGGAGGTGTGTCAAAGCGAGAGGGGATTTCCAGGGAACCAGCAAAGAACTGAGAAAATAAAAAGACAAAATAGAACCAGAAAACATCACAGAGAAGAGAAGGAACCCTCAGCGAGCTTCATGGCCGTGAAGAAATCACTAGCCATGGTTATTTGAGACAAAGTAAAAATAAAGATTTCCTCCCATCAAGGAGATGCATTTGGGCTGAGGGAGCCAGCAGCAGCTGGAATCCAGGAGGAAAGCATGGAATACTGTTCCCAGCGTATCTTTCTACAGACAACAGCTGGTGAGTGAACCTGGTCAAAACATGCGCTGCCATATTAATGGATTGACTGCTAGTGGTGATGCCATTTTAAAGAAGGACTCAGTTTTCAAACCTAGGTCCCAGAGCAGCCACATGACAGCAAGTCAGGCTTCCCAGAGTGAGTGGGTGAAGTACAGCCACAGCACACTGTTGGTGGTTTGAGAACAGTCTGAAGGTTATCCTTTCGAGGAGCTGAAGCTGGTGCACACGGACCCAGATTCTATAGATTGAGGCAAAGCTCAGCCCAAGTTACATAGGCTTTGAAGTTTGGCATTGATGCAGGCAGATGTCTACATTCAATTCAGTTCTGGGTTCAAATTGCTTCCTTCATCAGTCAGCATGGACAGACACATGTATTCTTGCCACATAACTGCGGACTTTTTTTTTTCACATTGCATATTGTTGTCTTTAAAGTAGTTATTCAGGGTACGAGGTATGGGCATTAAAATTTCTCAAATCGATATTAGCACAAACCTTCCTTTCCAAAGAAGTAAGAGACAGCAACAGTAAAACTGACTTGCATTTTTCCCATTTCCCTTTCATCCTTTCCCTTTTTCCCATTCTAGATCCTTTTTTTCTTTTGAACAATTTCTTTGCATTTCACAATATCTATTGTACATTTTAAACCTTATTTGTTCTTTCACTTTCTCACACCATGATTACAAACTTTGGAAGATAGCTACGCAGCCAAAACAACAGATCAAAATTTTTGCCATGTTTTTCTTCAATCTATGTTTTCCAACAGTTTTACAGTACTTTTCCCTTTTTTCTTTTATGAGTGAGTGTGTGCGTGTCTTCTCTCCCTTTTTGTCCAAAGTAGTTCATACAATTAGAAGGAAAATTTCCCTTTTTCCATCTCTTTCTATTGTTTCCATATATTTTCTTCTAACTTGCTTTTCCTGTTTTTATCCTTCTTTCTCCCACATTTTAATTAGTCTCCCTTTAACTTTTTCTGTCATAGTTTTACTCATCAAACAAATTCTTTTCATCTCACTTTTCCACCACTGATTTGTACCAGTTTTTCTTGTGTGTTTGTGTGTGTGTGTTAAACCTATTTAAATTTATAACATACCTCTCTACCACTATTAGTACCTTTTGTCTCTCTTCTATCCCCTCCTTCCAGTTACATAGCTGAAGACTTCAATTTTCTTTTCTTTTCTTTTCTCTTTTCTTTTTCTTTTCTTTTTTCTTTCCTTCACTCAAGTATTCCCTAGTCCCCAATGCCTTATGTCTTTGATAATATAAAGTTTAAGACTTACTGGTCTTCAAAAATTGATAATCTAAAAATACTGTTGAATGTTTTTTTGCTATTAGAACAGGCAGAGTTCTACCATTTAGTGTATATTAGCAGTTGGTCAACACCTGTGTTGTCTTGTCCCTTAAGTTATAACTGTGGATTACTTCCTAGGCTTAATTTTGATCCAAAATTTGGTCTCATGGTATGTTAATATTCAACATGCCTTGATTGATACAACTATGACTGATTAATTTGGTACTGCTGTAGCTAATTTAATTGTATAGGTGTACTCCTGACTCAGTGAACATACACATATTAGATAAAATGCCTGCTTATTCCACCATCATGCCCAGGGAGAGGAGCAACTAGAGTTCTTAATCCAAGAACTTGGTCAACATCAGACTCTGCCTGCAATCTAGCTTAATGAAGTCCTAAAGTTGGGTTAACTTTGGTATTGCACTAGAATGATTAGAGATAATATTGCGGCATGAACACTCAGGCTCTCTAGAAAAGAGTATACATGTGAATCACCTATGCGCTGTCTCATTGGAATATTTAAATTGCAATTCAATTGGATATCTTCATGGATGTAATTTTTTCTTGTTTAATTTTGCAAAGTGTAGTAAGGTGATGTTCCTTCATTTGCTTGTGTATTTATTAGGTTTTAGTTTTACTGTATTTTTTCTTCCATTTGCTCAAATTTAGTCAGTGTCTAGGTTCTCTACATCTTCTCATCTCCATATCTAGTTTCTTCAGTTAATATCCCATGTCCCCAAAGCAATGCTATTAACATATTTCTTTATATATATTTCATACATATAATCTCTTCATCTCAAGTTTTTAATTGCACATATGTAGCTATCTGACAGTCACTCCTACATTATCCAATTCTGACCTTCAATCTTCCACCTCCTAAACCTCTGGCTTTTTCATATCTTACCTAGCTGCTTGTTCTCCCTGCTAATAGGATCTCACAACCACATAGGTTTCCTCAATTACAAAGTCAACCTTCTTACTCCTATATCTCACTCCAACCTCCAGAAATAACATGTTAAAATTGTCAACACTAACCATTCAACTCAACTAAAAGTGTTCCAACAGAATCAGACCATACATAAAATTTTATTTTCTTTCTCATTAACCAGCATCTCACTACCAACTTCCCCTTAGGTTTTACATTACCTTTTTACCCATCTCCTATTCTTATCCCTCCATGTCTCCTAGAGATTGAAAACTGCTGTTAACAATAGTTAATCACAGTTTGCATAGAGGATAGACAAAGTGTGAAAGTGTAAATGCAGCAACTATTATATATAAGCAATATATGCTTGGACCTGTTGATGCTGCTATAATCAGAAGTAATTCTTTCTGCTAAGCATAAAAATTGAGTCCAAATCACTTAGTTTAAATAACAGAATTGGTAAATTTTATCACTGAACATAAAAACCTGAAAATGCTTTATAGAAAGATAACATCTTACCAAAAATCTTCATATAGACAACAATATCTCCTCACTCTGTTAGGTCTCAACCTACAGTAGTCTCCCAAAACAGTTACATATAAGAAGGGGAATAGAGAAGGCAAAGGAACAGAAAAATTCCAAGGTCTCCCAAATCTTTTAAGGTAGAACACAGGATAGCAAATGGAAAGGAAATCAAGTACCACAGAGTGGAACTCTATAAAAAGTTCATAGAAGGGATGAAGAAACTAGAGGGGATCAGAAGAAAGGAACAAAATGGTCATAGCATTTTTACTTTATATGCTCAAGGTGATGATTTTAGGAAAAATAAGGAAAAAAATAGATGAGCTAACCAAAATATTTCAAAACATGAATGACAGTTTCAACAGGGATGTAGAATACTGTCAGATGGAATTACCTGTACACAAAACTGTATGGAGTTCATAAATCACAGAAATATTCAATATAAAGACCAAGTGTCTGAACTCGAGGAAAAAATTGTAAATTACTACAAAGTGGTCAAAGTAAACACAAAATAAAATAGAGAACATGACAATCTAGCAGGTACTAGATGACAATAAAAAGACCAACTGTTGCAGTCAGGATTTGCAAAGAAATAGATTTAATACAGGATACATAATTTACCAGAATATTTTATAGTATCCCCCAAAAAGTGAAACTCAGAAGGTACAAGCAATCTTTCCACGCACTAGAGGCCCAAAGTATCTAGCTAAGGTCTGGATCCCATGGCAATGTCCTCCACAAGTCCAGCTAGAGGTCTAGAACCCACAACAATGTCCATATAAGTCTGTATCAAGAATATGCACTGGGAAAGTCCAAAGATCAGTGGTGGAAGCTGGAAAGTCTGTACCAGTGAGATGAAGGAACTGCGTCAGCAGGCCGAGGAATCTGCAATGGAACCAGCAAGAGAGGCTCAAGGTTATGAGGACATAACTTCCCTGAAAAGAACTGCAGTCATCCTCAGTGGCAGCGAGGATCCTCTGAAGATGAGAACAGCTGAGTTCATATCAGGAAAATAAGCATGTTAAGCTTCTCCAGGAGAATCAACAGTGCACCATTTTCCCCTCCAGTTTTCCTTTTATGCACTTGGCAACAATCATCGGGTGGACCTTCCACACCCAGCGCCATGCTGATTCAGTTCAGCTGGATGTTACAAGTTGACCACTAGTTTATCCACTACAGCAACCTGAGGCTAACTGGAGTTACAGAAAAGTTACAATATAGCACAGATAAAATTTTTAATAGTTTTTCAGAAATCAACCAGAAAAGTCTCCAAATATGTTAAAAGAGTACAGTATACAAGTAAGCAAAACTACCAGAACACTTCCAAACAAGATGAAAAAAGAAGCATATCAAGACATATTATTATTATTAAATTGCCACATATTTAAAAAATCTGTACGATTTTAAAAGCAGTCAGAGTAAAACAATCACATATATATGTGAATAAATGAGAATTACAGCAGGCTTGTCAACGCAAACTTTAAAGGACAGAACTTAACCAGGAAATCTGTCCAAGATAGATGGAGAAATAACATTTCATGAAAAAGGCCAACTCAAAAGAAAAACAAATGTTTAATTAGCAGTCCAGAAAATATTCAAGAATATTCTAGATAGAAACAATGAACTGATACATATAAAATCCCGGGTGAAACAAAAACAACAAAATCAATAAAGAAACAGAAAAACAAAATGACAGGACAGGAAAACAAAATAATCGCCAAAGGAGCAAAAATTCAATGTTAATTTAAAAAAAACACACATCTCAGCAATGCCTCTCAATCTTAAGAGTTGCAACTCTACAATTAAAAGGCAGATTGGCAAATTGGATTAAAAAAACAGAATTCAACAGTCTATTGCATTCAAGTAACTCTTCTAGTACAAAAGATATTCACAGACTAAAAATAAAAGAATGGTAAACAATATTACATGTACCAGGACCCAGAAAACAAGCAGCAGCAGCAACTGTAATCACAGACAATGGAAAAGTCAAAACAAATCAGAAAAGAGACAAAAAATGTCACTATATTTACTTAAGAGAAGAATTTTAAATCAGAGAGTAAGAGATAATATTTTTAAATATTTATTCACATAGAAGATCCAAAGAATTCCACCAAAGTAACTCTTAGAATTGAAAGCCAACTTCAGTAACCTAGCAAGACACAAGATTAAAAGAAAAAATAGCAGTTGTGCAACTAGTAATGAACTCAATCAGCAGATAATTATGAAAACAACACCATTCAAGAAAAAATGAAATACCTAAGGATTAATCTAAGGTAGTGAAATTCCTCTACAAACAACCACAGTACTCTGAAAAAGGAGATTGAAGAGCATGTTAGAAAATGGAAAATTGTGCCATGCTCCAAGATAGGCAGAACAAAGAAGTCAAAATGACCATATTTTTAAAATTTTTATACAGATTTACTGCCCTCTCAATCAAAATACCCACAGCACACTTTGTAGTTCTAATGAAAACAATCCCCAAATTCACATGGACGCAGAAAAGACCAAAAATTGCAAAAATTAGTCTCGGGCAAAACAAGAAGAATCACCATATTTGACTTCAAGTTGCAATAAAAAACGATAATTTTTTTTAGAACAGATAGTAATGGAACAAAAACAGATACGTGGATCAGTGGTACAGAACTGAGGATACAGAAACATCCCTAGCCATTTAATTTTAGACAAAAGAGACAAAACCATACATTAAAAGAAAGATAGCCTATTTAACAAGTACTTTTCGGAAGATATAACAGTTTGCCAAAGATTAAAACAGGACCCATATCTCTCAACGTATAATAAATTGAAACAAAATGGATCAAAAACCTAAATATTGGAATAGAAAAATTCAATTCATTGGAAAATAAAGTAAGTAAAATACTTGAAGTTTTATGTCTAGTATAGTATTTTCAAAACAGAATTGTAATTTCAAAACAAATAACAGAAAGAATCAACAAATGGGATTACATCTAATTATGAAACCTCTGTCCAATAAATAACTCAATCAGCAGAGAGAAGATAAGACCTAAAGAATGCAGAAATTTTTATCAGTTATTCTTCAAAGAGAGGACTCATATCTATAATAATAAATTACTCAAAGAAAATTAAGCCACCTAATATGAAAGACAAAGTTAAATGAACAGACCCTTCACACAGGGAGAAATGCAAATGGCCAATGTATATATTTAAAAAATGATTAACAACTCTGTTCATTAGAAAATGCAAAGCAAAATGATGCTGCATTTCTCAGTACTTCTCTCATTTCTGAGACAAAATACTTGATACTCAAAGTTAAAATGAGGAAAGCATTATTTAGTTCACAGTTTGTAGAGGTTTCAGTCCATAATCAGCTATCTCCAAGGTAAGGTAACATGGCAGACAGGGATCAAAGAGGAGAAAGAATTCATGGCAGGCAGAAGGTAGCAAAGCAACAAGGGACAACTACTGGTATTTCTATCTCTTACATTTTATCCAGGCTACTTAAAGTGTATGCTGCTCACATCCTTAATCCTAGTGCCCTTGCTACTACTATTGCACCATGAGTTAATCCAGTGTCACAAACTCTAGATACAGCCAGCTCTGTAAAAGCCCCATCTATGGCTGCATGAGACTTTGTGTAGACATATGGATTCAAACCGTAACACTATAATTCCATTTTACTCCAGAAAGAACCATAACCATGAGAAAGCCATGGATGCTGCGGTTGCCATGGTAAAAAAAGAAACCCTCCTACATTATTGATGAGAATGTAAACTAGTGGAACCACTGTAGAAGTCACTATGGACATTTCTCAAAGAACTAAAATTAGAGATTCCATCCAACTCAGTTATCCCCTTTCTACGTCATGCTACTGTTTAGCAACATGATTTTTTATAGCTAAATTCTGGGAGCAGCCTATATACCCATCATTGAACAATGTAATAAAGAAAATATAGTATGTTTTATAATGGAACACAACTTAGCTACAAAGGAAAAATTTCGGATGTTTTGTGGGGAAAATAGATGCACCTGGTAAATATAATGTTGAGTGAAATAAACCAGACACACAAGTTTAACTATCATATGAAATCTTTCATTTGAGTAAGGCAATGCACAAAGAGATTAATAAAGGACTAAAGGATGGTGTTGTGGTTTGAGCCTGCATGTCCTTCCAAGGCCTCATGCAGTCATGGAGGCTTTAGAGTTTGTGACTGATTCATGGCCCAGTGCTGGGACTATGGGTGTAAGTGTTGCACCCAATTTAGGATGAGTAGCCTACATACAATATAAGGGACAGAAGTGTCTTCTTGCACATTCTTCCCTTTTTTCTCTTGTTGCTTTTGCTGTTTTCCACTAATATGAACTGCTGCCCTCTGCCATGTGCCACTGTGCCTTGGAGTCAACTGAGTATGGACTGAAACCTCCACAAACTGTGAAGTAAATCAACTTTTCCTTCCTTAATTTTGCGAGTCAGGTATTTTGTCTCAGCAACAAGAAAAAAGTAAACAAGACAGATGGATAGAAGGAGATAAGGGGGTGGGAAAGTGTCTAAGAGATTAAGGGTGCAGGATGAGTGGGAGGGAAAGGGGAAATAAGTAGAATAAAGATACGACATGTAGAGCAACTTAATAACCCCAATGTATGTACAGATGGTAGGCTATAAATATGAGCGAATTTTAGTACTATCACCAAGTATGTAAATGGGTAAAGGGGAATTAGAGGCTTGAGGGAGTTGGGTGAGAAGAGGAAGCAGATTAAAAAATGAAATAAATTACATTAAGAACATGTAGCCATTTTCAAGGCAATTATGAATGACATGTACTGTAAACCTGTACTTATAAAGAAATAAAAACGACTACTACTTTAATATTGGCTTGCATAATTTTTTCAATAATCAGTTGTTTAGATGGACACCTACTTTATGACAGCATCTATATATGTCTGGGTCCAGAAATAACACCTAAAAATAAGATATGCTATAATTCTAAGCTTTGAACTCATCTATAAAGTTAAGAATTTGCAAGTTTAATGGAAATAAAGTAAATAATAGGCATTCTCTTTTATACAGTATACATCTAGGTGTTAAACATATAAAATAATCAAAATTTGAAATGTCTTTAATTTTGCTCCTACTGTTTAAAACTTGGTCTCCATCTATTAGATTTGGCTAAACAAGGATTTCATTTTCATATATATTATATGCATTTATGTACTGGGTAATAAGTCCATTTACGATTAGTAACAACGTTTTGTAAACTTAAAAATGTCTAAATATTTCCTTAATTCTTTTTTTTTTTTTTTTTTTTTTTTTTTTGCGGCACTGGGGATTGAACTCACAACCTCACACCTGCCAGGGCAGGTGCTTAAGCCACTGAACCAAACTCCCAACCCTGGTTTTTTGAGGCAGGATCGCACTACATAGCTCAGGCCGGCCTTGCGCTCGTGTTGTAGCCCAAGCCGGCCTCAAACTCACAGCGCTACTCCTACCTCAGCTTCCCGAGTGCTGGGATTAAAGGCGTGTGCCACCACGCCCGGCCTATTTCCTTAATTCTTATCAGTAGAGTTACACAGTGTAAAACCTCATAGAACAGTCAAAATTTTAACATGACAATTGAAAACTAAATAAATATATGTAAAGATTTCTGTATAGCTGTGATGCTAATTAGTGTTAACCTCATGATATATTAAACGTATTTAGGTTTCTTAAGTGTAGAGGCCTTTCAAATATGCAGAATTTAGAAAAATATCTTACCATGCTATTTCCTTTAAGGCTAAGGTTTTTGTGCTGGTAAACTTAGGGCCAAGCATCTGGCTTTTGCTTCATTGAGTTACAGGTACTTTGGATAAAATATGCATGCCAGTTCAACATGAGATAGCCAGTGAAATGATGTGGATACTTTCTCATGGTAGTATGATTCTTATGTAATTGTGTCATATCACTTACAGGTAACTAAACCCTATGTAGTTCAGAAAATTTCATTGTAATGTTTAAAGACTAGATATCAGTAACCTTGAAATTACATCTATAAGTATGTACTATACTTAAATAATACTCTGTAAGAAGGTAGCACATTTAAGTAGAAGTTTCTTTATATAGTTTGCTTTATAATATGATAAATAACTAAAAGTAATTTTGCATTACATTAGAAATTTAAATGTATTTCAGAGACATTAGGAAAACAATGATTCTAATACTATAATGTCAACTTGATTGTTATGCTAAACTGCTGTGTTTTCCTTGACCTCAATAATTGTTAGTTGGCAACATTCTACAGGGTTTCAACTTCTAAGACAAACATAATTGGCAAATATATAACAGTGTGTTAAGATATACTTTATATTTTTAAAATGCTTGATGTCCAGAAAAGATCATGACTGTTAAGCCTATTGCTCCCTCTTCAATACTGGTGTAACTGATCTCCTGGGTGTTCAGCAACTGATGCTAGGATATCAAAGCTAAAAAGTATAGTTGGGCTAAAAGGACAGCCAATATTTTTCCCTTGGCCCACCAATGTCAACAAGGACACAGGATGTGAGGAGACATCTCTAAAAGATCCAACAATGCTGGAGAGTCATTCAGCTTTCTGAGCAGAGAAATTGGCAGATCCTAGAGGACAGGCTTTAACTAATATGCATTGTGCCAGAAGGAGTGTTACCAAAGCTGGCACTCCAGAGGCTCTGAACCCCTGGCAGCCAGATTCAGGGTCTGGGTGGCACCACACTGCAGGGTACACTCTGCCTAACTGCCTGGGTCCAGGAGGTCTCGGTCCCCACCCAGTAAGGCAGAGGCTCTAACAGCACACTCTGGGAGTGCATCCTCACTAGCTGCACAGAGGGTGCAGCTCTATCCCATCCTGCGACTCAGCTCAACCCACCAGGGGAATGCTCGACAAACCTCGCAGGACACAGAGGTACTGAGCCCAGCCCAGTGCAGGACCACAGAGCTGCTCATCAGGGACTGGACTGCGTAGCTGCAGGGCCTTCAAGAGCTTGGGCTCTGCCCATCAGAGTGCAGGATGAGAGCTCGATTGTTCAGGGGTGCAGCCAGCGCAGCAGGTCTTAGAGGTTTCGAGCCCACCCAGCGAGGAGCAAGGCACCATCTCTGTAGTGCCTGACACTCCAGAGACTCTGAACTCCTTGCAGCCAGACTCAGGATCCAGTGGTGTCACACTCTGAGGTACGCTCCGCCAACCTGCCAGGGCCCAGGAGGTGTCGGCCACCACCCAGTAAGAAGGAGGTTCCAGCAGCACACTCAAGGAGTGTGCCCTCACTAGCTGCACAGAGGATCCAGCTCTACCCGGTCATGTGACTCAGCAAAACCCACCAGGGCATTGCCCAGCCAACCTCACAGGACACAGAGGTACTGAGCCCAACCCTGCCCAGGACCCCAGAGCTGCTCAGTAAGGACGGGCCAGTGTAGCTGTAGAGATCTTGGGTTCTGCCCATCAGAGTGCAGCTAGTGAACTCCATTGTTCAGGGGTATGGTCAGTGCGGCGGGTCCTAGAGGTTGCAGGCCTGCCAGCCAGGAGCAAGGCCCTGGCACTGTAGGCCTGGGATGTGCCTGGGCTCACCTGGCACCCTAGAGGCTCTGAACTCCTTGCAGTCAGTCTCAGAGTCCAGGTGTGCTACGGTTTATACATTGTGTCAACTTGAGAAGTCTAGCAGCTTAATTAAGTAACTCAGCAGCTCTACATCCTGGGGTGTAGAGCATAGTTACCTGGTCATTGTTACAAATTGAGAAGGTCAGAAGTTTAACTGAAAGAGTCAGCAGGGAGCCAGGGGTCTTACTTTGTAAACATCCTCATCCTGTGCAAAGGAAGGCAAGGATGTTTGTGGATGCTACACCCACCCTGGGGGGGGGGCGTCCTGTGTACTATATAAAGGAGGAGCCGTGGTCTGCTCTGCCCCCTCCTTTTACTTTGGATGCTTTTGTTCGGCTGCTGCCTTGAAGTGTTGTTCCTGTGCCATGCCACCCTGCCTTGGAGCCAGCTGACTGCAAACTGAAAACTCCAAAAACTGTAAGCTAAATAAACCTTTCCTTCCCTAATTTTGGGTGTCAGGTGTTTTGTCTCAGCAACGAGTAAAATGTAACCAAGACAAGGTGACACCACAGTCCGGGGTATATTCCACCTAGCTGCCTGGGTCCAGGAGGTACTAGCACCCATCCAGTAAGGTGGAGGCTTCAGCAGCATACTCCAGGTGTGTGTCCTCACTAGCTGTGCAGAGGATCCAGGTCTACCTGGTCCTGCAACTCAACTCAACCAACCAGGCGAATGCCCAGTCAGCCTCACAGGACACAGAGCCACACAGGCCCCAGAAGAAAATGACAAAATGAAAGACCAAGAGACAGTCTCAATCCCCCAGCCCACTGAGAACAAACCAAACAGACACTGAAATGGAAGACAGTGGGAGTCACACAACTGAACTTTCTGAAATGATAGCAAATGCAGTAAATAAACAGCTCGATGAAGCTATAGAGAAACTCAAATCAGAAATAATCTCTCACCTAAAAAATGAAATGACAATCACTATTAAAGAAATGTTTTGTGTATCTAAAGAAGAGCAAGATAAAAAAATAGAAGAACTTAAGAAAATGATTGAAACTTTGAATGAACAATATAAGACACAAACAGAATGCATGAGATAGATGCAAAGGGAAATGCAGGAAATGAAAAACTCCATGGAAAGCTTGAAAAACCACTTAAATGAAGCTGAAGATAGAATCTCAGATCTTGAAGACAGCATGAGAGCTTATGGCCATGAAAGAAATGATCTCTTAAAAATAGTAAGGAACCAAGAAACAACAACTCAACTGCTGCAAGATGATGCCAAGAGAAATAACATAAGATTAATAGGCATAAATGAAAAAGCAGGGGTCAATACTAATGACCTGCGAAGACTATTCACAGAAATAATAGCAGAAAACTTTCCAAACATGGGAAGAGAATCTGATATACAGATAAATGAGGCATACAGTACCCCAATGAACCATAACCAAAATAAATCTTCACCCACATATATAATGATAAAGGTATCAGAAATAGAGCAGAAGAACAAAATACTAAAAGCTGCCAGAGAAAAGACACAGATCACCTATGAAAGAAAGCCTATCAGAATCATGGCAGACTTCTCAACATAAACTTCTAAGTCAAGAAGAGCTTGGAGTGAAGTATTTGAAATCCTGAAAGAAAACAATCTTCGACCCTGTTTGATGTACCCTGCAAAACTGTACTTAAAAATTGATGGAGAAATAAGATACTTTCATGACAAAGAACAACTGAAGAAATTTATGGCCACCAAACCAACACTACAAAGAGTACTGAAAGACACTCTAGAAAGAGACAAAGATACCTACAATCTTAAGAACAAAAACAAAAGGAAACCATTAAGCAGGGCAAACAATTAAACAGAAAATGTAGAAAACCAACAAAAGAAAGCTATCATGACAGGGATGAGCCAGTACATATCAGTTATATCAAGCAATGTAAATGGTCTCAACTCACCAATAAAAAGAAACAGACTAGTAGAGTGGGTTAAGAAACAAAACCCAACAATACGATGTGTACAAGAAACATATTTTACTCAAAAGGAAATTCACAGACTAAAAATCAAAGGATGAAACACAATACTCTATGCAACAGGATCCCAGAAAAAAGCAGGGGTAGCTAGTATGTTTGCAGACAATACAAACTTCAAACTGAAAATGATCAAAAGAGATAAAGAAGGTCACTACATACTTGTTAGGGGAAAACTTCAAGAGGAAGAGATTATGATCATAAACATATATGCACCAAATATGGGAGAATCCAGCTATGTAAGACAATTCTTAATAGACATGAAAAACCAAATAAACAATAATGCAGGTTATAAGAAGGGACCTTAAAACCCCACTGTCACAGAGAGACGGATCAACCAAACAAAAAATCAGCAAAAAAATAATAGAACTGAATCAAACTTGTGGACAAATGGACCTAGTAGATGTGTACCGAGTATTCCACCCATCAACATCAGAATACACATTCTTCTCAGCTGCACATGGGTCATTCTCTAAAATAGATCATATACTGGTCCACAAAACAAGCTTAAGTAAATGCAAATGAACTGAAATAATTCCATGCATATTATCTGACCATAGCGCAATAAAATTGGAAATGAATGACAAAAAATCCTACAAGAACTACATAAACACATGGAAACTAAATAATACTCTCCTAAATAACCAATGGGCCACAGAAGAAGTTAAAGAAGAAATTAAACAATATCTACAATTGAATGAAAATGAAAATACAAATTACCGGAACCTGTGGGACACAATGAAAGCAGCCCTCAGAGGGAAATATATAGCACTAAATTCCCACATCACAAAAATGGAAAGAACACACATAAACAACCTAATGCTGCACCTCGAACTTCTAGAAAAAAGAAGAGCAAGTCAAGTTCAAAGCCCAAAGAGGGGAAGAAATTATCAAGATTAGAGCAGAAATTAAAGCAATTGAAACTAAGAAAACAATACAAAGAATTAATGAATCAAGGACCTGGTTCTTTGAAAGAGTAAAACAAATTGATAAACCCCTAGGCAACCTTATCAAAAAGAGGAAATAAAAAACTCAGCTTCATGCAATAAGAAATGAAAAGCGTGAAATCACTATAGACCCTGTGGAAATACAGAAGATCAACACCTACTTCGAAAACCTTTACTCCCATAGATTCGATAACACAGAAGAAATGGACAGATTCCTAGAAACCTATGAATTGGCAAAGCTGAATCAAGAAGATGTAAAGCTGTTGAATAACCCAATTTCAGCTAATGAAATTGAAAATGTAATCAGGACCCTAAAAACAAAGAAAAACCAAGACCCTGCTGGATTCACCACTGAATTCTACCAGAAATTTAGGGAAGACTTAATGCCAGCACTCCTCAAACTCTTCAATGAAATTTAAAGGGAAGTAAGTCTCCCTAACTCATTCCTGGAAAGAAGTAATACCCTAATACCAAAACGAGAGAAAGACCCAACCAAAAAAGAAAATTACAGGCCAATCTCCCTAATGAACATAGAAGCAAATATTCTCAATAAAATATCGCCAAATAGAATACAGAAAGTTATCAGAAAGATTACACATCATGATCAAGTGGGATTCATCCCAGTTATGCAGGGATGGTTCAACATACGCAAATCAATAATTGTAATACACCATATCAACAGGGCCAAGGACGAGAACCACATGATCATCTCAATAGATGCAGGAAAAGCTTTCAGCAAAATCCAACAACCATTAATGATAAAAAAAAAACCTACAGAAAATCAGACTGGATGGTCTCTACCTCAACCTGATAAAAGCCATATATCATAAACCAACAGCCACCGTCTTACTAAATGGAGAAAAACTGAAAACTTTCAACCTAAAATCCGGAACAAAACAAGGATGTCCACTCTTATTTAATATAGTTCTAGAAATATTAGCCAGAACAATTAGACAAGAGAAAGACATAAAGGGAACAAGGATAGGAAAGGAAGAAGTGAAATTATCATTATTTGCAGATGATATGATACTCTACATAGAAGACCCCCAAAAATCCATTAGAATACTTCTAGAAGTAATAACCAAATTCAGTAATGTTGCTGGATACAAGGTGAACACTCAAAAATCAATAGCATTCCTGTACACAAACAACAAAGTCACTGAGAGAGAAATAAGGGAAACCACACCCTTCACTATAACATCCAAAAAAATGAAATACTTAGGAATCAATCTAACAAAGGAAGTAAAAATCTATAAAGTGAAAATTATATTACTCTGAAGAAGGAAATCAAAGAAGATTTCAGAAAATGGAAAGATATTCCCTGTTCATGGATAGGAAGGACAAACATGAAAATGGTCATTCTCTCAAAATTATTATACAGATTTAATGCAATCCCAATCAGAATACCACTTGCCCAACTCACAGAGCTAGAGAAAGTATTCCTCAAATTCATCTGGAACCAGAAAAGACCTAGTATAGCAAAGTCAATTCTGGACAACAAATGGAAGGCAGATGACATCACAATCCCCGACTTGAAACTATACTACAAAGCCACTATGAAAAAATCAGCATGGCACTGGAATTAAAACAGACCTGAAGATCAAGGGAATAGATTAGAAGATACAGCCACAACTACAAACACACTTAGCCACCTCATCTTTGACAAAGGGGCCAAACATGTACACTGGGAGAAAGATAGCCTCTTTAACAAATGGTGCTGGAAAAACTGGCTTTCTATATGCCATAAACTAAAACTAGATCCATGTCTATCACCATGCACTAAAATAAAGTCAAAATGGATCAAAGATCTGAATATTAAAACAGAGACACTAAACTTACTCGACAACAAAGTAGGTAAAAATCTTGATGACATAGGAGTAGGCAGAGAGTTCATGTACAAAAATCAAATTGCACGGGACATGCTTCCCAGAATCAACGACTGGGATCTCATCTTACTAAAAAGTTTTTGCAAAAAAAAAAAAGTTTTTGCATGGCAAAGGAAATCTCCAGCAGAGTGAAAAGAAAACCCATGAACTGGGAAAATATCTTAGCCAATTGTCCATCAGACAAAGGACTTCTATCTAAAACATATAAAGAAGTAAAAGAAATCAGACCCCTAAAATTCAAGGACCAAGTCCAAAAATGGGCATCTGAGATGAATACACACTTCTCAGAGAAAGAGATACAAACAGCCAATAAATATATGAAAAAATGTTCAACGTCAATGGTCTTTTGGGAAATGAAAATTAAAACAACACTGAGATTCCATCTCACTCCAGAAAGCATGGCCAAGTTTAAAAATTCAACCAATAACAAATGCTGGAGGGGTTGTGAGGAGAAAGGAAATTTTCTCCACTGTTGTTGGGAGTGTAGACTGGTGCAACCACTGTGGAATTCAGTGTGGAGATTCCTCAAGAAGCTAGGATTAGAGATCCCATTCAACCCAGCTATTCCACTTCTGGGCATTTTCCCTGAAGAATTGAAAATATCATACCACAGTGATATTTGTGCACCCATGTTTATAGCAACCAAATTTGTAGTAGCCAGAGTTGGAACTTGGCTACTTGGAAACAACTCAAGTGCCCATCAAAGAATGGATAAAAAAGATGTGGTATTTTTATACAATGGAGTACTACTCAGCTATTAAGAAAGATTGCATTGAGACTTTTATAAGTAAATGGACACGACTTGAGACCATACTCATAAGTGAGATAAATCAAACCCATATATGTAAATACCGTACTGTCTCCCTAGTGTAAGAAACTGAAAATGTATATATGATCCAAAATCTACAATAAATAATATGTAAGGGTAAAAACAGCTCAAAGAGGCAAAGTAATTGGGAAGGGAAAAGGGGGAAAGAGAGAAGGGAGAAAGAAAAGATATAAGTCTGTATATATGTATATGTAAGATAACTAAAACAAAGATACTGCTGAATGTATTAGTTATTAAGAAAGAACAGTTAATACTCATATGATTTGATCAATTTTTGTTGTCTATATCTGTTAATGTAAACAACCATTTTGAAAATAACGAAACACAATATTGCAACCATTGTTGTTTCTATCATTCTGTTTTGTAAATCTATAATGTTACTGTTGCACATTTATCATTTACTCTAGTCATTTGTTTGTCTCTTTTGCTTTTTGTCTTCCTTATATGTGTGGTTTTTTCCCTTAATTAAAAAAAGAAGGATTATCAAAGATAGGAATGCATCCCATGTTTCCAAGGGAAGCCATATGATCCAAGAAGAACTTGACTCATCCTGCAGATGACATGCCTAGCAGACCTAAATGGCACCACACATGGTCCCTAATGTAACCCTGAGGAGCTTTAAGTAGACTTAATACATGTACATAGTGAGAGGGTAGTTTTGACTAACATGTATCTCACTTCAACTTTGACTTAAATATCCAACAAAAAGTATAACTAAATAGATATATAAATAATAATATTGATATAAGATAGATATGAAATAGACCTCCAATTAGTACACTAACTCCTGCTTGCAGTCTCACTATGCCTGTAGCTTAACATCATTGTGGTTCAGTGAGACTAGAAAGCCACATCCAAAACTATAGAAGCTCAGCAAAATCTTTAATTTCCTTACCTGAAATTGTCCTTTGAAACTGCAGAGTTCTCAGTCTTCTTGCAGCTTAAACTGGAGGGACTTGTACACTGATAAATAAAACCTTTTGTCTTTTGATAAATAAATCTCAACAGGTGAAGAAAGACCTTAAAGCAATAAAAGGAAGTATCAGTCTTATAAATAACCTCCATGAGCAGGCACAGATGGTTACTGATCCTACTTAATCCCTTAAAGACAATTTCTAGTCTTGGCTCCTTTCCTTATCCACCCTGATCTATCTCTCATTCTGTTTCTTATGTTTGAGACATGCATTAAAATGTATTGCTTTTCACCTAGAGAGTGTCAAACTTCAAATGGTTGTACAGATGGAACCAACAGTGAATGAACTGGACTCCTTTTACTGCAGTCCACTAGAGCAACTTGTTGTAGTTGACTGGGCCAAAAATAGTCCAGATTCTTGTGTATGATGAGGAAAGAATTGCCAGGTGTACACCTAGTTGTTAGTAGCAACATTTATTGAAAATTGAAGGGCAGTAGCAGCAGAAGCAGACAAACATGAAATGGGGCAAAGAGAGTTAATAACTCAGATTTTCAGCATTTAAAAAGTCAGACACTTCTGACTCTGGGTGCCTCCCACCACATCTCTCACTGGTGTCAGCATTCTGCTGCTTTGGACATGGAGACTTCGTATACTTTTGTTATTTCTGCTGAGTTATGTCCCTGGTCTTTTTGTTATTTTATTGCAACTTATTTTTTGAAGAGAATAAATCAAGCCAATAAAACGGAACAAAAGTGAGAACAATACTGGATTTCAAAAACCAGACAGAAGAAAATCCCACATAGTTGCTATGCTGCATACTGTTATCCTCTAAATAGATTTTCAGATACTGAACTCAGGTCTGCAAAGTCAATCAAAGAATAAAAGAATTAAGCTGTTTTTGTACCTTAGTTGCTATCATCCCAGCCTGTGTTCCTCTGAATGAGCTGGTTTCCTACTTGGGGTGGGGGAACACGAGGCAGGGGGGACTTTTTCTTATCCTCCAGCCCACGTGCCTGTTGGCTTACAGGAAGGGCAGACTGACTTCCTAGTTGTCTTTCCAGCCCACATCCTTTTGTTGTTTTATTGCTTACCTCTTTTAGGGTGATGGAAACAAGGATAACCATTCAGGTAGTGTTTACAGTTGAATGGGAAGGGAATGATTCACTCAACTTACCTGTTTCTAACTGTTCTACTTCTCTTAGGATAACAATGCTTAGATATTCATTAGGATGACATGGTGTTTACAGATGAATGGAGAGAAGGTAGTGACTCACTCAACTCCTTTGTTTCTAACTGTATGAAATTCTCTAAAGGGAGTCCATAACTGCAGCAGCCCAACAGGACTTCTATGAAAGGCCCCTTAGATTAGATCTCTGCACAAAGTCCTAATCTGTTGCCTCCCCTACATCAACCCTTCTCAGTTTGAAGCAGTCAGGTTTGATCTTCATTCCTTTTACCCTGATGGTAGTTATGGACAGTTCTTTAAAAGGGAGGAAAGCATATAAAGTAGTTTATGCAGTTATTTTAAGAGTAAGTCAGCTAGCTAGTGAAAGGGCTTGAGACAAAATTGGGTGACCAACCAAATTGGTAAGAATTGCTAATTTGAATTGTTAATACTCTCAGTTTCTCTTGGTTCTTTGAAAAGAAAGCATGGTGTTCTGCTTGTTTCTTCTTTGCAGGAAACAATTTTTTGTTTATGTCTCATTATCTGAGTATATATATTGAAGATGACACAAAGATTATTAACTATTTTTATTCTTGTATTTTGTCTTTAAATTTTGTTACAAGTTTTCATAAAATAAAAAAAATTGTTTAAAAATTACATTAAAAGCATACAGTGAACTAGAATTTTGGACCAAGAATAAACTTCCTCATGCAACCCATTCCCTTCTAAAGGGAGTTGCACCCACTCCCTACTACTGAGTTATGAGTAATCTGAAATAAGAAATAACCAGGTTTTTTTTCTCTAAAATCCCAGTTTCACTTAGCCCCTACAGCTGAAGACTTTGGTGAAATCATCTGAGATTCAACTGGTCAATTTATATCCACAGAACTACCTGTAATACATGACCACTAGAACTAGAGAATTGAATAACTCCTATACTTAGGTTATCTGCAATTAATTCCAGATCAAGGTATCTTAAAACCACCTACTCGGGGCTTCTCCTGGTAATAGAAGACATATTTTTATTTCCCATAGAAATGTTCCTAACACCATTTGTACCTAAAAATGTCCTAAAGTGATTCCATTTAATTTAAAATATCTCAAGTTTAGCCTTCTTTATCACAGAGTAGTACTCCACTATATATACAAATGCATTTTCTTTATCCATTTGTCTATTGATGTCCAAAATTTAACTATTACAAATTGTGCTTATATAAACATCAGCATACATATATCACTGTGCAATGATGCTTTTAACTCTTTCAGGAAGATATAAAGAAGAGGAATGTTTGGGTCAAATAAAAACTATAGTTTTAGATTTTTAAGGAATCTCCATACTAATTTCCATACTGGTTTTATCAATTTGCAACTAAGGTTAATGATGTCACCCATATACCCTTGAAACCATTAAACCAATATTACCTAAATGATTAAACTTGCAATGTTATTGGTTGATCATAATTTTGACACACGTTGTACCTGCCTCATGTTTTTGCTCTACAAAACTTCCATTGAGAGGTGGGCTCTTTGGTAATCCATTTGAGACTACTCTATCTCTCAGGAGCTGTTCCTATTCCCCATACCCCTTTCTTATTCTCCATTTCCTTTCTCCAGTAAATTTTCCTGCTCTTAAACTCTGTTGAATCTTACAATTCATTTTTTGAGGCCAGGAAACATGAAATCAGTGTATTTGACAACTAGCATTTCCTCCTGTATCGTTTGTACTTCTTCATCTGAGAAGCATCTATTCATCTCAGATACTCATTCTTGGATTGGTTCTTTAAATTTGGAGAGGGCCTGAGTTTTCTAGTTCTTAATATATTCTAGACATTAGCCCTTTGAGTATTAGTCTGTTTCTCAAAGTAGCTTGCCAACTAAATGTTTCTGGGTTCTGGCTTCCTTGCCTCTCCCTCTGGAGTTAGATTCCAGTTTCTTCTTGTCTTGAGCAAATAATTGAACAAAACAAGAAAAAAAAATTGGCCAAATTTATTTTAGAAAGTAAAAGTGAAGTTTGTTGGAGTAACTGGCTCTACAGAGTGAGCTTGGGCTGAGTAAAGAGAAAAAGAGGATAATAGCAAAAATAAAAATACATGCTGCACCTGGGGAATGCACCATGAGTTATTGCTGAAAGTTATACTACCAATCTCCTCATGGCATTGGTGTGTCCTTTGTACTGATTGTTCAGTTCTCAAGGAGACCACAAGAACTTTTACAACTGAGTCCTGAGAGGTGGTGCTTGGAACACATGTCTCAGACTGATATCAAGTCTATGCCATCCTGCTGAAAATCTACTGAAATTCTTAAAAGAAATCAATGTGCAGGCTTTGGGAACTGTTCTGTTCTTATACCTGGCACCTTGTAAGTAACGGGTCACACTAACTTTCCCAGGCAGCTTTGCCACATTCTATTCCCCTATCTCATGTGGAATACCTGGTAAAAACATTTTCCTCATTCTGTGGTTTGTCTCTTCATTCTGTTGGTGGCTTTCTTTTGCTGTGCAGGAGCTTTTTAATATGATGAAACCCAAGTTGCTGATTCTCTGTAACATTTCCTGTGTGGTTAGATTTTTGTTCATAAGGTCTTTGCTCATATGTGAGTCTTGAAAAGTTTTATCTATTTTATCTTCCAGTATATTAAGAGTTTCTATCTTAATATGTAGCGCTTTGATTCAATTCAATTCTATTTTAGTGCATGGTGACAGATATGAGTTTAGGTTTAATTTTCAACATGTAGAAAATCAACCTTCCTATCACTATTTCTTAAAGAAGCTATCTTTCTTTCAGTGAAGATGTTTGGTCCCTTTGTTGAAGATAAGGTGAATGAGTGCATTTGGAGCTGTTTCTGCATCTTCTCTTCTGTTCCATTGATCCTTGTGTCTGTTTTTATCACAGTAGCTTTGTAGTGTTACTTCAAACAGGGGATTGTGATGCCATCAGCCTTGTCTTTGTTGCCCAGAATTGCTTTAACTATTCCAGGTCTCTCCTGGTTCCAAATGAATTTTAGGATTCTATTATTTACTTCAGTGAGATATGCTATTAAATTTCCCATTATTTATCTTGTGTGAGAAACTATAAGCACAAATTAGGACCAAAATGAATGACAGTTATTGAGAAGTAGGAAGAAAATGTTTAAGTGGGAAGGGGAACAAGAGAAGGTGGAGAGGGAAAGGATGAAATTGAAAAGGTTATAAAAGAGAATAGAAGGAAAAATGGAAACCTGGATCCCACTCCTGCTATAGTGTCTTTTTTTATTTTATTAATAATAAAAGACAAGGCAGAAGATAATCCCCCATACTTGCTACATTGCCCACTGTAAAGAGGTGCTTGGGTTGCTGACCAGAGGCCTGGCCAAATCTACAAAACAAAAGTTGGTTGATGTTCCTTGGTTGCTATCAATCCAGCCAGACCTCCAAAACAGCAGGTTGCTCACGGTGGGGGGGGAGGGGGGGGAGTGTTGTCCCTGATTCCAAGCCCGAGCGCCGGTGCTGCTCAAGCCGGGCGGGGGCCCCTCGCGGGGCCCTTCTCGTTCTCCTCCAAGGTCCTGGGCTCAGGACCCCAGAGGGCAGTCCATATTGAGTCCTGATCAGTGCCTGCACCACTCGGGCAGTGCGGGGGCCCCTCTCGGGGCCCTTCTTGTTCTCCTGCAAGGTCCTGAGCTCAGGACCCCAGAGGGCAGTCCATATTGAGTCCTTATCGGTGCCTGCACCGCTCAGGCAGGGCGGGGGCCCCTCGTGGGGCCCTTCTCGTTCTCCTCCAAGGTCCTGGGCTCAGGACCCCAGAGGGCAGTCCATATTGAGTCCTGATCGGTGCCTGCACCGCTCGGGCAGGGCGGGGGCCCCTCGTGGGGCCCTTCTCGTTCTCCTCCAAGGTCCTGGGCTCAGGACCCCAGAGGGCAGTCCATATTGAGTCCTGATTGGTGCCTGTGCCACTCGGGCTGGGCGGGGGCCCCTCTCGGGGCCCTTCTCATTCTCCTCCCTATAGTGTCTTTTACATCTTACCCTGCACCTATGGCTTCATGAGTTGTACCATATGAACAACTGGCAGGGAAAGTATAGACTAGGGCCTGGTTTATAGATGGTCTGCACACCATGCAGGCACCAAACACAAATGGACAACTGCAGCATTCCTGTCCTTTCCAGGATATCCCTGAAAGAAAATGTATAGGAAAATTTTCAAATTGCATAGAACTTTGAAGGAGCAGTGCAACTGGTTGCTCATTTTGCCTGGAAGAAGAAAATTTCAGCTGTTAAACTAAATATTTATTCATGGGCTATAACCCATGATCTAGTTAAATGATCAAGGACTTGGAAAGACCTTGAATGAAACTTGCTGACAAAGATATTTGGGGTAGAGGTCTAGAGATAGACCTCTCCATGTAGACAAAGGATATAAAGATGTTTTTACCCCATGTAAACACCCACCAAAATGTGACCTCAGCAGAAAAGCACTTTAATAATAATGTGCATGGAATGACCCGTTCTGTGGATAACAGTCAAGTTTTTCTGGCGCCATCCATGTCATTGTCCGATGGGTTAATGAAAAAAGTGTCCATGGTGATAGGGATAGAGTCTATGCATAGGCTCAGAAATATAGACTCCTGCTTACCAAGGCTGATTTGGCTTCACCCACTGCTCAGCATCCAATAAGGCAGCACCAGAGGTCAGCAATGATATTGCCCAATATGACTCAGTTTCCACGGGCAGTCTGTGTGTGATCTAGTGGCAGATTAATTATATTGGAATCTTTCCAACATGCAAAGGACAACACTATTTTGTTATTGGCATACACACTTATTCTGGTATGAATTTCCCTTTCCTGCACACAATGCTTCTGCTAAAACTATCATCCTTTATCCACTGTCAAGGTATTTCATACAACATTGGTTCTAATCAGGGAACACATTTCAAGGGCAAAGATATGAGTTGATTGGCTCATGCTCATGACATTACCTGGTCTATCCATGTTCTTCACTATCCAGAAGCAACTGGATTAATAGAAAGATGGAATGGCCTTTTGAAGATGCAGTTAAAGTACTGGCTAGTAAGCAATACCTTTCAGGGCTGGGGTAAAGTTCTTCAAATGTTGTATATGCAATGAATCATGATTCACTATAAGGCACCATGTCTTCTATACTCAGAATTCAAGTATCCAGGAATTAAAAGTAGAAGTGTGAATGGTACCACTCATCATTATCCCTAGTGATTCAGTATGAAATGTTTGCTTCCTGTTCCTAGGGTGATATGCTTTGCTGGCTTAGGAGTCTTAACTCCAGATGGAGGAAGGATTGTGCCAGGAAGGACAACAATGATTCCATTAAAATGAATGGTCCTCTTGACTCTGAATAAACAAGTTGAAATGGTAGCTTTGGTGTTCCCAGGGGAGATTGATGCAGACTACCAAGGGAAAATTGGACTAGTACATCACAATACAGGAAACAATGAATGTATTTACAGTGCCAGAGATTCCTTAGGGTGCCTCCTAGTAATATCATGCTGTTTTTAAGGTCAATGAGAAACTACAAGAACTCAACACAGGCAGATTGCCAGATGGCCCAGAAACTTCAGGAATGAAAACACCAGGAAAAAAACCAAGATCTGCTGAGGTGCTAGCTGAAGGCAAAAGGAAAACAGAATGTGTAGTAGAGGGTAGTTAAAAATATCAGTTGCAACCACAGGACTGTTTACCAAAATGAAGATTATAATTGTCATTTTTCTTTCCTACTTTATTAATATGCTTCCTTTGTAGCATAATGTCAGTAGAATTAATATTGGTTCTTAAGTATTGTTGAACTGATGTTATAATATTTATGATATGAAATGTTGGGAGTAAGGATCATTCACAGAAAACCTTTGCCTCCTTGGGAGGGAATTGGTGAGTGTCTGTTTATTTGCATTATATTTGTACCTTGTCAGGCATAATTATGAACTTGTAGTTGAATCTGGAGACTAAGTATGGTCTAAGGAAGTATATATGGTTGCCATGTTGCCAAGGGGTGGATTGTGATAATTAATTTTGGTGTCTACTTCAGCAAAAAATGACCATCCCATTTGGTTTAGCATTGTTCTGGGTGTGTCTGAATGATCAGTTTAGTGAACAGGGAAGATCCATCCTGGATGTGGGTGGCACCAAGCAATAGGAGAAATAGCAATAGTAGACTGGATGAAATAAAAAGGGAAAGAAGATCGAAGTCTCACTTCTGTTCCTTCAGTGAAGCTCCAGTCTTTGCCATCGCCTTTGGACATCCACCTCCAGTCTACTAGAGTACCTTCCCCTCATAGCCCAGACTCTTCACTCTTTCAGCACAGACACTTTGGCTTTCTGATACAGGCTCACATAAGACTTTGCATTGAGATTCAGGACTTCAGCATTTTACTGGATTCTTCAGAGCATGTAGATATTGTCCCCTATCCCTCATAATCTACCTATATATGGGTGTATATGTATATAGATATATATATGAATACCTATGGTGGTATATATATATATATATATATATATATATATATACTGACTGACACAATGTCGTATACAAATATTTGTCTATGCCATTATCTTAAAGTGTTTCTTTTATATTTTTATTCTGGAAATTATCAGAATAAAAATATAAAAGAAATACTTTAAGATTTCAAGTTTATTTTTGCATATGGTGAAATATAGAGTTTTAGTATAGTTTTTCTCTCACTCATGGATATGCAGTGTTTCTAGTGCCATGTATTGAAAAATTTGTACTTTGTGAGACACATACACACACACACACACACACACACATATATGTATATATATACATAGGATCAAATTGAAATTCAAGTCTTAGTTTTTTGAGGCATATCCATACTGATTTCCATAGCAATTGTACTAGTTTATATTCCCACCAAAAGTGTAGAAGTGTTAAATTTCCCCCACATCCATTTCTTTCTTTGTTTGATGTTTTATAAGTTTCATTCTAGAGACCTTTCACAATTTTCATTAAGTCAATTCTTAGGCATTTAATTTTTTTCAGGGTTTTGTGAATGTGGTTACTGGTTTTATTTCTTTTTCACCAATTTATTATTGATGAGTAATCATTTTAAACTTATTGAAAACATTTAATAATATTTATTAATTTCAAGTGATCTGTTGTAAAATATGCTGAACATTGTAAATAATAGTATATTGTATACTAAGAATCACTAAGACTGGATTTTCAGTGCTACAGCACCTAAATTTTGATATGTCCTGTTACTTTTGTGTATCTTGAAGTAGTTTTTTGAATTTCCTCACAAGAGCTTCTTTGACTCGCTGGCTAAGACAATTTTCTTTAATTTCAAAACATTTCTAGCCAGGCGTGGTGGCGCATGCCTTTAATCCCAGCACTGGGGAGGCTGAGGTAGGAGGAGCGTTGTGAGTTCGAGGCCAGCTTGGGCTACAACGTGAGCGCAAGGCTGGCCTGAGCTACGTAATGCGACCCTGCCTCAAAAAACGAGGGCTGGGAGTTTGGCTCAGTGACTTAAGTGCCTGCCCTGGCAGCGGAACATTTCTGTATTTTCTAGTTTTTGTCTTTAGATTTCAACATTTTTGAATTTGATATGACTTGTCTAACATTTCTTCTGTCCTTGAGAATTTTTCATATGCATGCATAAATGTGATGTATTATTTGTGAATTCACCCTTTAACAATTACACAATGTTCTTCTTTGCATCTTAAAATATTTTTGTGTAAATCTACTGACATGTAACGTCTTTTGATTAGTGAGTTTGATTCATTTATATTTAAAGTAATTACTGACAAATAAGCACTTAATATTTTCATCTAAATTATTTTCTATATGTCTTAAATTCGTGTACCATATTTTTTGTTTTACACTTTTTTTGTGGCACCGGGGATTGAACTCACAACCTCGTGCCTGCCAGAGAGGCGCTTAAGCCACTGAACCAAACTCTGGGCCCTAGTGTTTTGCGGCAGAGTCGCACTATGTAGCTCAAGCCGGCCGTGTGCTGGCGCTGTAGTGCAAGCCGGCTTCAAACTCACAATGCTCCTCCTACCTCAGCCTCCAGAGTGCTGGGATTAAAAGCATGTGTGGCTTCTTTTACACTTTTCATTTGAGTTCTATTGATGTTTTTAGTGATGTGTTTTGAATACTTTGTCATTTCCATATATATATATATATATATATATATATAATATACATACACACGTAGATTTTTTTCTATGTGAATGTCATTTCAATTATATAAGATATCTTAGTAGCAGCATTGCATTTTGAACCAATAATTTAAATACAATCTTATACAAAACCTTTACTTGTTTGCAGTTCCAGCTTCCATACTTTGTGTAATCTGATAAGCAATAATGTTTATATATTACATATGCATTAGCATTAACTTTTTCTGATTTTCATGTAAATTTTACATGCAAACATTATGAAAATATAGAATATTTGCCCATATTCTTAATATTAGTAGTCATATTTTTAGTAGCGTTTTGTGTTTCTACTACTATATTTTGTTTCAAGTTGAAAAACTTCTAGCATGTTTTTGTAGAGCAGTTCTAATGATCATGAACTCCTTTGATTTTTGTTTATTTATCAAAGACAAATTATGAGATTTGGAGTATTTTCTGATAGGCATCAGAAAAAAATTCCTTGCTTTTGTATTTCAGTATTCTATCTGTAAGAACTGTGAAAAAGTACACTTCTCTTGTGTAACCCACCTCATTTTTGTGTGCTTTGTTACGGTGGAACTCTCAAACTAACAACTAGAGTGTTGTAGTTAGGGGTTACGGGGAGAACAACTGCATAAAGGACACAGGATCTGTAATGCTGTTTATAATAGTCACCCAGAGTTGAACACAAGAAAGTGCAGGAAAATCTGTTCACAACAGTAAGACTCAGAATATTTAGCCGAGGGCCTGAATCCCACAGCAATATCTTGCAATAGTCCAGCTAAAGCCCCAAAATGCATGACAATGCCTCCCACAAATCCAACTGGAAATCTAAGAGTCCACAACAAGGACTCATGCCAGTCTATTTACGGTTCTGTGCCGGGAAGGCCAAAGGTCAGTGGCGAACTAGAAAGTCTATGCCAGCGGGGTGAAGGAACTGTGCAGTGGTTGAGGGTTCTACATGGGAGCCAAGGAGTCACAGTCAAAAGAAGAAGTGGGGCTGCCCTGAAGAGAACCACAGCCATCCTCAGCGGCAATGAGGTGCCACACTCCTCCGACGATGAGAACAGTTGAGCACAGGTCAGAAAGCCCAGCGTGACAAGCTTCTCCAGCACACAGCTTCCCCTCTGGAGCCAGGAAACGATGCACAATGTGAGGAGCAGGGTTCCTGCAGTGTGAACCACAGCCACTCTCATTGATGAGGTCCCGAGCTCCTCCGATGATAATGGCCGAATCCATATTGAGGAAGCCAACATGACAAGCACCTCCGAAAGAACCATTGGCTTGAAACAGCACCTCTTGAAAGAACCCACAATGCCTCTCTCTTCTCCATGTCTCTATTTATGCTGGCAACTTCCTCAGGTGGGCCATTTTTACTCAACACCAGCTGAATTAATTCAGCTGGTGCTGAGTTGACCACCAGTTTTTAATCCATAACATAGAGTAATACAAATATTGTCATGAACAGTTAGCTATTATTACTGTATACTGTTACATTATAAGGAGAGAAGAGGGTATATATATCCACATATAATGCAAAACAATAGGGATATACTCATAAATATTACAGTCATAATTACACATGGTCACCTGGTGGTACCTCATACTTTTACTTACCATCCTCCACTCTCCATTGCATGTTTCTTTTGCTTTCAGTTAGCACTCAATTATTCATGGATACTTACTTGCTGGAGTGACAGAAACATTAATTTCTGAAGTGTCTAGGCTGTTAATAATCTTTCTTTATTGTAGTTTTCCATTGACTATAGCCACAACTCATAATAGTAGTAGAAGAAATCCTAAGGAATCTCTGGCTTTACCGTTTTAATTTTCTTTCCTCTCTTGTGTAGCAGCAGTTCATCTCTTCCTTGAGACTCAGGTTTATTTAGCATCTGGCATAGTTGCTCTCTTTTTTGTTTCCTGTTCAGAGGCTCGAGAGCTGAAAGTCATTGATAGCATTATTTTATGTCCTGATAGAAGCGTTTATTTTCTTTGGAAATATGAGGTTTAGACCAATAGAAGATAAGCTCATGGAATAAGGAAGCAAAAATTTAAAAATAGTGGTATAATTCCCATTTTTACCCTTGCTTCCATGATTCATATATCCTGGACTTTGGACATTAATTCATAACCTGTCCTCCCTCCTAGAAACTCTTGCTCTAATGCTGCATGATATTGCCTACTGTCACTAATGATGGAATTATTAAAATATAATTCCTTTGTTCACTGATATATCAAATCAACTAATTTAGAATAGTGGAAAATAGCAATATTAGTGAATTAAGGATCTTGGTCCTAATGTCACACTTTAGTTTTAGTGAAGCTAGTTCTTTAATGATAAGTAAATTTTGTGGAATATCATGACAGTGCATGAAGTATTCTGAGAGGAAAGAAATGATATTTTCGGCCAAGCCTTGCATGCAGTGAGGGCAAAATTTTCTCTAGAGGAAATGTCAGTATGGAAGAATTGCTGCCTCTTTCATGATAGAAGGAGCACAATAGGCAACCTATCACCTGGTAGCTATGTGGTCACCTTGTGAGTAGTCCACATTTGAAACTCAGTGTTCGGCACTGGCACAGATTGCATACTGATCCATGGCTATATTCATATTAGGCTCAGTGAATGAAAGTCTGCATTTCTGAGCCCATGCATAACCATTATTTGGACCCAATTCAGTAATAGTTTTGCTAGGATAATTTTGGAAAAAACGATCTTATCTTCATTATGATCGAAATTTGTTGAGCCAATTTAACAATAGTAATGACAAACTATTTGATGAAAAAACCTCTAACTATTATTCTCCAAATGTACTCAGTTATTAAAATTCTCCACTGCAGAAGTCATCAATATCATTTATATGATATGCAAATATATTCATGCTCCTATTGTTTTGGATCATTCAGAGAAGTCTTCCTATATATCTCTTTTTCAGACCTTCTTATCACTAGTTTCCCTTTCTATTCTTCAGCTAAACTACTGCCTGCAGCCCCTTACTTGCACCCTCATGGTTTTCACAATTTCTCCTTCCTGCAATAGTCTCTTTTAATACTTTAAAATCTATCTATTTTCTGCTTTGGCCAAAGAGTTCAGTTAAATTGAATGCGTTCAGAACACTGTTACTGTTGTGTTTTACATTTGGATGGTCCCCAAGCCTCATGCGGTCATGGAGGCAGCTGAATCTAGCATTTGTGATTGGTTTGTTGTCTAGTGCTGGAATGGTGCTGTGAGTGCTGCACCTGCCTACAGGTGGGTAGCTGGCATAAAGTATAAGGGAGGTAATGAGGTGTGCTTTTCCCCCTCTTCCCTTGTTTGCTTTTTTTTTTTTTTTTTTTTTTTTTTTTGCGGCACAACTCCCGGCCCTGGTTTTTCGAGACAGGGTCGCACTATGTAGCTCAGGTCGGCCTTACGCTCACACTGTAGCCCAAGCCGGCCTCGAACTCGCAACGCTCCACCTACCTCAGCCTCCCGAGTGCTGGGATTAAAGGCGTGCGCCACCACGCCCGGCTCTCCCCTTGTTTGCTCTTATTCCTCACAGCTGCCATGAACAGCTGCCCCTCAGCCAAGCCACTATGCCTTGGAGCTAGCTGAGTATGGACTGAAACCTCCACAAACTGTAAGCTAAAAAAACCTTTTCTTCCTTCATTTTGGGTGTCAGGTATTTTGTCTCAATAACAAGAGTAAAGTAACCAAGACAGTTACCAAGGAAAAAGCTAAATAAACCTTCTGGCTTTACTGTCTCTTAGTTGACTTAAAATTCAGTAATTTTGGAGGTCACACCTTACAGCAATATATCATTAGTCTGCCATCAGCTTTGCTGTAGACACACTAGTACCTCTTTGATGTGGGTTATGATGATAACAAATGTTTAGTTTATCTTTCAGGGTCTTTATTTTTTTAGGAGCAGAATATATTTTTGAGAGAAAGAAAGCTTCTGCCTGAGAGACAGAAGGGGTCCCAAGTAAGTTGCCCCCTTTCAGGGTCTTGAAGGCCACTTTAGCTGAAAATACTGCCTTTTTGCTTGTGCCTGTAGTCTTCTGATAGGGAACTTAAATAGTATGACTATGTTTTGCATGTCTGTCTTCATATTGCTTTTGTCTCCTTTACTGCTTTATTCTCTTGGTTAAATTTTCAAATCAGCATACAGATATGCTGATTATTTGAGAAATATTTTTTTCTTTCCAAACTATAGTACAAAATTAATTTGAACTCAAATAATGTAACTTCTCCCCTCCCCATTGAAAACTAAAGATACCTACCAGTCCCCATTCCTGAAAACAGTGGACCAAAAAATGTCTGAGAAGAGGTGACACATGAGTTCCAGACAAATCTCCACTTAATTTCAGAAAAGTTATGAATATTTTCCCTTTTATTAGAATTTCTCTGTCATTATTTCTGCTTTATATCAGTAACCCACAAATTTCTAGAGTTGAGGAGTTGATTGTTGAGCAAAACTGACTCTTCTCCTCTCTTTTTGGTACTACACAATGTCTTCCCTTTCCCCAGACACTCATCTCTCAGACACGAACTTGCAAACCTGAGTTCGGTAACACCATTCATCAGCATCACTTAAGTTCTCAGTTATGGGACTATTCTGTGAAGTTCCTCCAGCAAGGGGAAACAGCTTTCGTTCACAGTTTTCCTATGTAAAGGAAGTTCTATTGTCTTCTGTTTGGCCTATGAACACCAGATAAAGCTATTAATCCCAATTTCTGTAGTTTTGAACTGAAAAAATAATGACAGGATGAATTGGGGTCTCTCTTTACCGACCATCTGATATACCTGAGATACAATCCTTTGAGAACCTGAAATTAACAAACCCTAAAATTGACTGCTGGATCATAGTGATACTTTTGTTCCCCAAATTAGTGTCTTTTCAGAATCAGTATCCATTAATTTTCAAAAAGTCTGATTATTTCCTGTTTTACCAATGGATATTCACACTGACAAAAGGTAGTAGGTACATTTGAGAAAATCTGGAAGAAAGAAGAATAGTGTAAAATCTCACAGCTTACCTAGGTCTTTCTCTTTGATTCCTGACTTCTAATTCATTCAAAAGATTTAGGGTCTATAAACAAAAACTAGTGTCAATTTTTTTTTTTTTTTTTTTTTTTTTTGCACCGGGGATTGAACTCACAACCTCACGCCTGCCAGGGCAGGCGCTGAAGCCACTGAGCCAAACTCCCGGCCCTGGTTTTTTGAGGGAGGGTCACACTATGTAGCTCAGGCCAGCCTTGTGCTCACGTTGTAGCCCAAGTCAGCCTCGAACTCACAACGCTTCTCTTACCTCAGCCTCCCGAGTGCTGGGATGAAAGGCATGCGCCACCATGCCTGGCTAGTGTCAAAATTGAATATAAGATTGTGAACATCTGGTTTGACAAATCATATTGTACTTTTCTTCATAATATCTACAATTCTTTTAATGCAGATCAAGAAAGAATTTAGTAGCTATTTCCCTTTTATGAATACCATGACCAACATGATATGTGTAGGTGAGCCAGTTTTCTAATTAATTATTTGTCAATTATTGTAATAATACTCACATTGCCTTTTACAATGAAGTGTCAGCACTTGAATACTGCCACTCTAGATAAATTTAAAGACTTATGTTCAGTGGCGAGCACATTTTTTTAAAGATTCCTATTCAGTTGCAGCAATTTCCACTACACATTTTTAGCTATAGAGAAGAGCAACTGCAGAATTCTTTAATGATGCTAAAGCTTGTCTCACATATTTAGTTCTCAGAATCATGATGAAAGATACGTCCTCTGAACTCTTCTGAAATGAGTAAGGTTATTTTACATAATGCATTAATTTTAAACTTCCAATCTTTGTAATCCTTTAGGTAATTTTCTATATGTACATTAAGAAAGCTCCAGCATTTCTTTTTTATTTAGTGTAGATAACTTTTGGTATATATTTCAGTAAAGCAAGCAGACAAATTATTAAACTTCTGTCCCCTCAGGCTGAAACAGAGAACATGCTATGTTTAGTAGGCTCATATCATTAAATTCAACCTCATTATACTTTATGTTACTTTTCACATGATCCAACCCCCTTAATATACATTTTCATGTATATTCGCTGGAGTTTTGCTTATATAAATTGGAAAATGTGCAACTCTTTAAGAATATAATACAGTATATTTTTGGTCATACTTACAATCTCATGCTTGAGGCCTGTCTGAGCTTATGTATAATTACAAGTCTAAACACAAAGCAAGTTGTTAGTGTTATTCCTAAGGAGAACCTGCAGTGCCTGGCAATGTAAGTGTTTCAGAGTAGGCCTTGAAAAACTGTTCAAGCAAAGACAGATTACCCTCTTCAGACAGCCATAGAAAATCTGTTAGTACTGGTGAAGAGAGTCATTGAAATTTTGGTATTTAATGTTCACAGTTTTATCAAGATCTGCCTATTATGCCTATTCCAATTTTCGTAGCCGCAATATCTCTCAGTTAACACTTTATTTTAACAGAAGATACATTACGAAATTGAATGTTTAAGTCACGTTGTAATTCATCCTCTCACAGAATGAATCTGTACATATGGTTTTTGGCAATTTCAGCTCTGTGGCTATGGAAAATAAAATTTTTTTTCAGGAAAGGTATAGAAATTTTTAGTTAAGTTATATGGATATTTATCTGAAAATTAGAAAGCACAACTTCATCTTTTCTTTTCCCCGTTCTATTGCTTCCACACATTTAGGAGCAACCAACTATTTCATTATCCTCACTTGCTTAACACAAATATTCTAAGGAACCAAATTAATGGTCACCAAAATTTTTACCTTTTATTAGTATGTGATTAGAAGTGTCCAAGGTGATCTTTTGTACATCCCTATTGCCACGACATTTCACTATCAGTGTACTCTTTTCCATTGAAAAGAAAATTATTAGACTCCTACAGCTAGTTCAGTATAGAGAACTCATTTCAGAAACTTTGGAAACAATTCAGGAAAACAAACTTTTAATATTATGCTTCTCTACATTTCTCTCAGTACTAAAATCTATCTCTTAATTGTTAGGAGAAATAGATTGATTATGTAAAGAACAATACATGGAAGAATATATGATAATCAGAAATTTGTATCTTTAATAATTGTATCAGTAGATATGTCTGCAGAAAATCTATCTACTCATTCAACAATATTTATTTTAAGATAACAGCTTATATAGTTGTAGGCCTTGGGAAGTCTGAAATCAGTAGTACAGGGAGGGAAGTAGGATATTAAGGAGGAATGGATGTAGTACTAAGACAGAATTTCTACTAGGTAATCTCAGTTTTGGCTCTTCAGACCTTTGAACTATTTAAGCAAAGTCCACCCACATTATCTTGCATAATCTCTTTTACTTGAAAGCAACTGAGTGTAAATGTTAATTACATCTGCAAAATACTTTGGCAGCATTGGCTAAATTATTGTTTGATTAAATAACTGAGTACTATCTTTTAACTTATTTAACATATAAATCTAATCACAACAAGTAATATCTACCTCAATTATTGCCTTTTCTTGTTAAAATTTTTATTTTATTTTATTTTATTTTATTTGAGAAAGGGTCTCACAATGTAGCCCAGGCTGGCCTCAAGCTCACAGCAGTCCTCCTGCCTCAACCTGCCAAGAGCAGGAAGGACAGATGTGCACCATCACAACTGATTGTTTCATTTTTTTTGAAGATGAATGCTGATTAAGCTACATTGTTTAATATAATTTATGTATTTATGTCCATAAATGTATTTATTTTTCTGACTTATTACAGAAAAAGCTGGAGATTAAAGACATGAAGTTTTATGAATTGAAATGCTTACCTTCAAAATCTGTATGTTTAATCTTTAACCCCTAGTCCTTCAAAATGTGACCTTAGTGGTATAAAGGGTATTTACAGAAATGACAGGTTAATATATGTTCATTAACATGAGCCATAATCCAAAATGACTTGTACTCATAAAATAGTTAAATTTGAGTAGAGAAGGTAGAATACTGTGTGAAGAGGGAGAAGATATGCGTCCATAATTCAGGAATAGAGAGCTTGAGTAAGTATTTCTGTAACAGTTTTGGAATGATTTTTTTTTCGATTTTAGAATGATTATATCTTACTGATACCTTAATTCTGCACATATTTTGATTTTGCACTTCAGAACTGTGAGACAATACATTTCTGTTGTATAAGCCACCAAGTATTTGATGCTTTGTTATGTCAGCACTACCCAAATTAAACGGTACTACCACATAATTAACTACTTCACTGCATATTTCTAAACACATATAGAAGCAAGTAAATTTATACAATACTTTTTATAATCATCAATATTCAGATTACAATTATTAGAACCCACATATAAACTATTCACACATTATTGCCATCGAACTCACTGTCCATAGTGTTTGCACAATTGTCTAAATAATTTCCATTAAAGTTATTCATTTTTATTCTATGTGATCCAATCCAGAACATTGCATTGCATTTAATTCTTGTGTCTCTTCAGTTTCTTTCAATTTGAATATGTGAGTTCTTCACCTTCTTTTTCAAATTCCTGATATTTTTCTAGAAATGCCAAGGTCTTTCATCTGGAAAAATATCAGCTATTTTCTCATAGTTCATATATGTGTAGCAGTAACGCCAGGAAAGTTGTATAACCTTAAAAGAGAAAACAAGTGATACTAGTTCATTTCAGTGATGGTAATTTTAACTTTGGTTACATAGATAAGATCCCCCAGATTATTCCACTGTGAAGACACTATTTTCCATTATTTAATTAGCAGTTAACTAAAGAACACATTTTGTTCTGTATCGAACTATGACTCAAAGCTTTGAATTTTCAGATAGTATTTATTAACTTCATCATACATCTTCATTATTAGTTGGCATTATATTTATGAATATGACGCTTCATTCTCCCTCGTTTACTTATGCAAATATATGAGCTTATGGATTATTAATTTATTCAATAAATAATAACCAATTTGTATCATTATTTATTTTCATGTACAAGTGCCTCAAGTAGCCCAAAATAAGATTTTTATGGCTGATTCTCTGTCTTTTTGATATATGCCCTTCATTTTCTACGTATTTTCTTAATTGGTGGCCTACAAGGATATCTCAGGATAATGTTCCCCATTTCCTTCACCATTCCTCCATGAAAAATTTTATATTTTTAAATTCTTTGATGCTCCTTTGACAAACCATACTGCTCAGTGGTATGACGATGTATGAAAATAAACTATGTTATACAATAATTTTAGAACACATTGAACACAACAGACCCTAAATCTCCTCATTCTTCTTAATATAGCATTGATTAAATGATTTTAACCTTGAAAATATTCCAGGAATGTGTAAGCAACACCCCAAATTAATCAAAACAAGAGTCCTAATGACATAAAATGTCATGTTGTCCTTTATTGAACTTCTTCTGACTAAATGAGAAACCCATTGCTCTTGTATTTTCTATCCCTTACAGTGTCACATGCAGTGGTGAACATATAATAATTGAAGTGAATTATTTATAAGCAATACAACTACAAATACTTAAATGGGCATGCTGGTACAGGATTACTTCCTTATAATTCTTCTTAATTCTTTTTTTATTAGAATAATTTTATGGTTAATATCAGTATTGGTCACATGTGCCTTAAATATTTTCTAAGATAACTTTATTAAATACAATCTCTAAAGCATTTCATGTGACACAAGAATCTTGTATGCATTATGGAGAATTATTATCTCAAAATAGATCCTAGTGGGAGTGGAAAAGAAGACAGAAAGAAAAATATCAAGGATTATAGGGACAGTTTTATTATAGATTCAGAGTTTTCAAGAATCTAAACATAAAAAGATTCCTGAATCAGTTGAAACAGTTTTGTTCTTTCAGCATATACTAAATCACCGAACTCATTAGATCTAGTGTTCCACTTCAATGTCAAGGCAGAAGTTTCAGACATTGAGTTAAGCAAGTTGCATGTATTCTCCTGTCACAAGAGGCAATTTCTATGTCTCAAACAGCAATTACTTTGCAGAAATGCTGGTGTGTCTGTGTTTCTTCCATGTACCCAGCCTGTTATTTGTATTGTTGCTTTAGTCTCATTATTTTTTTCAGCCTTAGTTGACTACTGTGTACTCCCAGCTCAGTCCTTTAGGAGATGGCAACACTACAGGTTCAGGCGTTGCAACATTTGCTCAGTGCTAGATGTTGAAAAGCATGCTGTATTTGAAATCATGGAACTTGGTATTACTTGTGCCGAGCAAGTTTTATCGATAGGTCATTGACTCCATGTTGTAGATTACTTGGACACATCTGAGATTTGAGATTTTATTGACATATATGCAAATATATTATGCATTGAAATCTCAGTTTTAATAATGGCCTCTTGGGAGAAATTTTGAAAATATCGCTCCCTTTACTTCCCTGATAGCTTCTTCCTTCATTCTTTAAAATTAAAACTCTCTTTAAGATAATAGAGCTTAAAGGTCTGGGGGTTTAGCTCAGTGGCTTAAGTGCCTGCCTGGGAGATGTGAGGTTGTGAGTTCGATCCCCGGTACAAAAAAGCAAGAGCCTAAGAATACAAATGCTACCTAGAAATGTTCCCATAGATGTATGTGTAATCTATAGTGATTAGTAAAGGGATATTGAGGTGTTTGAGAGCCTCTCAAACTTTTGTGGTCATTATGTTCTGGTATCATTATGAGTGAAAGTAGTAGTCTCCAATAGTGTAATATATACTAGTTATGTATTCAAAAATATATGTGCCTTGAAAAATATCAGATTTACAGAGTTTAGTGTACTAAATAATTATTTCCCCAAAGTTTGAGAAAATGTGCCCATCAGATGGCTGTACTCAGTTACATTCACAGACTTTCGCAGAGATGTCATAATATTCAGAATAGAGAAAAAAATAATGAATTAAGTGCCTAAGAATATTTTGAATTGTAAATTGATACTTGTTATTTTTGAATATCGCCTTTATATTAAGACACTTAACAATGTCAAGAAGGACAACACAATAGAGTGACAAGCCATATCTCTTTTGCCATGGTGTCTAGTCATTTGGATAGCAAATATAAATCAATATTCTACTTGTCTATGTATTTAAAATAGCAAATGTACTTCATGTCAGCAACAATAAAAGAGCAGTCATACCAGTAGTGATATTTTTAGTTCTCTGCTACATGCCTAAATAATAATATAACAAGGAATTTATAGAAAATAAATTTACCTGAATTGTTGATTTATTGAATACCTTACTTCCTGGAGATATGGCAGTCAACTAACACCAATTGATAAATCAGGATACATTTTAACCCTTGTCTTAAAACCTAGAATTAGAACAAATTAAAAGCAATGATGTCTCACATTAAGGCTAAGTTTAAAAACTTTTTGAACTTTATTGCAAATTAATAATAAATAAAATGAGATTTGTTTGCTTCATTTAATGTGTGTGGAAGTAATTAAGGCTTCAGGTCACGAATAAATGTTTGATGTGGTATGTATGTGATCAGCACAAGCTACATCCTTAAGAAATATGTAGCCTTGTATCAGTACTGTATGATGAATGTAATTGTTATCTGATGCAAACACATATTTTTTTTTTCATTTTTTTATTTAAGCGAAGAAGAAAAAAAAGACATATATAACAAAGACAACAAGCAAAAGAGGCAAACAAATGACCAGAGTAAATGCACAACAGTAACATTGCAGGTTTACAAAACAGGATGATAGAAACTTGACAATTTTTGCAATATTGCGTATCATTATCTTTAAAATGGTTACTTACATTAACAGATATAGACATGTAGATTTGACCTAATCATATGAGTATTAATTGTTCTTTCTCAATAATGAATACATTCAGCAGTGTGTTCGTTTTAGTTATCTTACATATACACATATACAGATTTATATCTTTTCCTTTTCCCTTTTCTGTTTCCCCCTTTTCCCTTCCCAATTACCCTTGCTCTTCGAGTAAACACATATTATTAAAATTAAAAATTTTTAAAATGAAATAATACACTTTCATGAATCTAGAATGGATATCTAAACTCAATTGTATAAATTTATAAATGTATTTTGATTACAAAAGACCAAAAGTTGTTTTATTAATCAATAAAGGAGGCATAAAAAATAGAGCATTAAACCAAGAGTGAAGAATCCCGGATAACAATCTCTCCTCTCCGACCAGCAGAAATGCCAGTTTTCTTTTTTATCTAAGTAAGTATGATACTAGATACTCTCTGCTACTAAGCTATGGATATGATCAAATGGGACTATGTATTTGAACATTTTTTAAAAGTATAAATTGCTATATTAACATGAATGATCATTATGTGGAATACTAAGGAAAAAGATCAATTATTGTCAAAAATAAATTGCTAAAATATTATCAAACAGTAAATGACTACTATGGCTAAAATTGTACTGTCAAAGAGAAGTAATTCTTCTAAGTTACCATAATGTCCACATAGTAATCACAGATTTTGTAGTCTATAAATATTCTTGAAGTGACAAATAAAATCTCTCTCAATTCCAGATTTCATAGAGTATGATTTACAAGGCCTACTTAGGCTGCACATTCAATCAATTCAGTCAGTCTTTAGAACTGTTTTCTAGGTTGTATTTGAGTGTGCATAGTATAGTGCCATAGAGAATCTTCTTTTAACTTCATCTATGATCTATGCCAAGTGATATAGTATCAAAGAATGTTTTTATTAAACGACATTAAAACACAGTGCAGGCAGTTCACATCTCCTAATTTCAAATCAATATAGTAGAGTTATTTACAAAGCAGATGTCCTTATATATGAATGTGGAGAGGTAATACCCTTTTCCTATTAATAATTTAAAACCATGTCAGGCAGTGTTCCCATTAATTTGAAAATTGATAATTATCAGTACAAATTGACCTACCAGATAGCAAAGAAAGTTATGGATAACTTTGCATCTCTGCTTTTAGATTATAACTAATATTGACTATTTATTTGATCAATTGTTAATTTCTCTCTGTTTATCTTAATTTGAAAAATTACTTTAAAATTATGCAAAATGTTCAAAATATATGGCTTTATTATATCAATCTTTTTGTGTTGGTAGAATAAAATATCTGAGGTTGAACATTTTGTAAAAAATGAAGTTTATTTAACTCATATTTGTTGCGGCTGAAAGTCCAGCGTCAGTGGTTCTGAAACCTTTTCTTGTAATGAGGCTGCACAGTAGATGGCATTAAAATGGTGAGAACACACGCGAAAGATTTTAAGACGGTACAAGAGAAATTCAGGCATCAGACATTATCTTTCTATAATGATTTACTCTTGTGGGAATGAAAACATTCTGAGACACTTATGTTATAATTCCTTCCAAAAGAAGCATCGTCATATCTTTCACTATACCCGATCAGTTGAAGCTTCCACCACCTCTACATTGGAGATCAAGCTTCCTGAACAGGAAATTTGGCCACATGCAAGCAATACTCAAATCATAACACTCATTTTGGAAAACAAATGTGCTATGTACCAAGATATATTTTCACACTTTACATACAGTTCATGTATAATTTATGGGAGTAGAAAGACTGAAACTTCAGTGTTTGAATAAGACCTTCCAATCCCCAGAGGGTAGTTTGATTTTTAAAAATGTTCTTGGTGTTTCTACTTGCACTTTTTTCTACATTAGAGAACAAATTTCTGATTTATCTGAAACGTTACAGGTGAATCTATGTCTCAACATTAAAATGGGTCAGACCAATATTATTCATTATTGTGACACTGATAAAGTATTGACTGTGAAAAAACTGTAACTGATAAAATTTATAATGATTTTTGTGGTCAATACTGATTTTATAAAGGAAGAAAGGCATTTTAATTTCATTTTCAGTGCCTCGTATCTAAAATTACAAAATATCAACACTCAATGCGATGTTTCAAACATTCTTCTCTTCTTCCATTGACAAATGTGGTAGATCCTCCAATTTTAGGTTATCTCATGTCTTCATTAAGTGAAAAGAATCAGAAACATCAAAATTCACAAATTTTTTCAGATGCAAATTTAAAAACAATATATTTACTTTACACTCTCAAAAAATCTGTTACTATCTTTTAATTGGACAAGCATGTATAAAAACATTATTGTAAAGACATCGATACAAAGTATTTTCTGATCCAGGCATGCCTTTAATCCCAGCACTCGGGAACCTGAGGTAGGAGGAGCGTTGTGAGTGCGAGGCCCACTTGGGCTACAATGCAAGTGCAAGACTGGCCTGATTTACATAGTGCGACCCTGCCTCAAAAAAGTAGGGCCGGGAGTTTGGCTCAGTGGTGTAAGCGCCTGTCTGGCAGGCGTGAAGCTATGAGTTCAATCCCCAATGAGTGGATGGAGTTCAGAGTGGAGATAGGTATAAAAATATGACATATGACTTCTTTTCCTAGATGAAACTTATGGGAAACATTTACTTTGAAGCATTTTGTGGATATTTAGTCAATGGTTTTAGAAAAAACAGGAAAAATTTGGAACAATAATGCACCAAGTAGAAAGATAATGTAATACAACATAACAGTGGAGAGTCCATGAGAATCAAAGATGGAATGAACTAAACAGTCATGTCAAATGAGGAGAAAAGTTTAATTGTTTTCTCCAGTGCAGCAGTCGGTTTTGGCAACTAAGACTGTGAAGGATTATTTGATCACATATGGGATCAGCAAACCATAATATAGTGATGAATTAGACATGCTTATTATTGCCTTTATCTGGATGTCAATTCACTGTTTCTTTTAATAACATTTTAAGGTCACACTGCGGCAGAGGCAGGTTTAGAATTCCACTTTTAACTTAATTTCATTACATCATCTTCTATGTTATGACATCTTTCTTAGAAGAGTTTTATGAAATTGTGTTTAGAAATATAAAATCAACACCTCAAAATTCTATTTATAAGAGGAAGAAAAATACTATAAAAAGAGTATTAGGGGATTTTATAGAAAGCTAGCTTTTCTCCAGGCATGTATCATTCAACACAGAGCTATTGAAAAGCATAAATTAGGGTTTGTTATTTGTATTGCAAATATTGTATAGAATATATTTAAATAATCACTTTTGTCATTAGAAAAATATAGCTTACACAATGTCTTCAAATGAAGCATCTGGTGTACTCTCATTAAAAGAGGAAATACATTGATAATGGGGTGGCATCAAATAATAAAGACATTGGATTTAGAAAAATAAAAATGAATAAAAGTTTCTTTAACAGTTGCAAACTGGCACTTAAGTTACCTAGATTAAAAAAGAAGATGTGATCTAAAAATACTATATAGATAGGAACACATATATATCATCAGACTCAATGATAAAACTAATCAATGAATAAATCCACTGACATAATTACTTTATACTTAATGAGAAACATTACTTGACACCAGCAATTTAAAGGAGAAGAGGTTTATTTATTTCACAATTACTGTCTCTTGTTGGGTAGTCCAAGGCAAGACATAGTAGAAGGACCTGGTCAGTAGAAGAAACCTTCTCACATCATGGTGGCAAGGAAGCAGAGAGAAAGGAGGACCCTAGGATGAAGGAATATACTTCTATATCACATCACCCGTGACTCACCACAAATCAGGCACTTTCTTCTCGCAGCACACTCAGCCACTGAACACACCAATGGATGAATCTAATGATGAGTACAACATCTCCATGATCCAATTACCTTTGAAGGTTCCCACCCTAGAACACAGGAGATTTTATGAAGATATTATAGTTCTAAACCATACTATTCTAACATTGGGTCCCAGAAGACTCATTCATATTTATTTGCAAAATGTTTGTAATCCATCACTAAGTGTGGGCAACGCCTTAGCATTTCCAGCACTGATGCAAAGTTCATACCCAAGTTTCCTCTGAGATATATGGAAACTCTTACCTGTGAACACCTGTAAAACTCAGAACAAAAGTTAAACAAAGCTAACATATAAAGGCACAGGGAAAACATTCTCAATTCAAAGGGGAAGAAGAGAGTAGAAAGGAATGAGACCAAAGCAAGACAGAAACCCAATAAAGAAAACTTTAAATATTCTAGTTCTTGCTCAACCAACTGGGGCAAGCTGTAGAAAGATATGAACTCCAAAGAACTTGGGTGACCCTGCCCATATACTTTTGCCACAACTTTTGACGTCTACATGGCTTAGCACTGTGAACCAACCGCAAGGAAACCAATTCTATAAGCAGCACTTCTTAAACGAGATGACCTGGGGTTCTCTTATCCAAGAAAATACTTTCATGCTTGCAACTTTGAGCCCGTGAAGGGCAGATTACTGTTGATTCCTGAGATTCTCTCAAATTATCTTTCCTATACTTTCCTTATGCAAAGTACTTAATTTCTTTTTGATATTAATTTCTTCAGCAAACAAATTGTTCCATGCTCCTACTTCACAGTGCCTTCTTTCTAGCAAAACTGAAAAAAAATGCATGGCTTTTTGCTTCAGATTCTCATGTTATATATGACTAAAAGCAGAGAAAACATCCATACCTTAGTCTTGAAATTTCATCTACCAGGTGAACAAATCCACTGCCATAAAATTCATTCTCCCACAAAGTCATAGGACATAAGAAAATATAGGCAAATTTTCTGACAGAGAGCAACACATCTGGTCTGTAATACAACTGCCAGTGGAGTGCTTGTCCCTAAATGAAAACTCTTAAGCCTGATTTTTACTATCCTTGTTTCTAATAATATTCTGATCTTTTGATCCTTGACAATCATAATCCATCAAATTTAGCTCACAGCTTTCTAGAGCTTCTCTAGCTGACATATCAAACTTTTCCAACTCCCCACACAAACAAATTCCAAAATTTTAAAAACCATAGGTTATTTAGTCAAAAGAGTGTTCCCACTCCTGATACCAAATACTTCCTTAGTAACCTCCTCTATGATATACAATAATCAGTCCCCGCAATTTAAAGGAAGAAGGTTTATTTTGGCTCAGGGTTATAGGCACTTTTCAGGTGGCTCCAAAGCAGAAACCACGTTGGCAGACACTGACTGGAAGAAAATCTCTCATGTCATGGTGCCCATGAAGCAGAGCAAGAAAGAAGGAGCTAGGGTAGGATATATGGCCTTGCAATTTACACCCCCAGTGACCTCCATTCAGCCAGTTCCTACCAGATAACAGCATACTCGGTCACTGAAATTACCAGTGAATTAATCTACTAATGAGTGTAGTATTCTTATGATCAAATTACCTTCTAAAAGTCTGAATAAAGGAGGCTTTGGAGGGATGTTCCAAATCTCAACCATAGCAAGCTCTAATTTTTCAATAGTAGAAACACTATTTTAATGGAAGGAAAAATAACATAATCACCATGTTTCAGTAGAACTTCATAATATCTTTAAATTTAGACATTCATTTGGAACAAATGAGTCAATAAACAGATGTGTGCTGGATGAAAATGTCCCACCTGTAAACCACACTCGACTCTATCAGAATATGCATTTAATATGGTTAAATTTAAACATTTTCAGAATCATTTGTCTTCTTCCATTTTGTGATGCTTCAAAGAACAGAAATTTATTCCTCACAATTCTGGAGACTTGATGTCTAAAATGAATGCATTTGGAAGTTAGATTTTGTTGTTTCTCCTTTCAACATGCCATTTTAAATGTTATATGTTTTTGAGGATGGGCACTACATCATCATACTTGAAAGCATAAGTGGGAGACCTCACTTCTACAAGCCCTTTTCATAGAGCACTTAGCCATTCACAAGGACAGAACCCTCATGACTTAAGCACCTGACAAAAGGTACATCTTCTTAAAATGCTGTACTAGCAATCAAGTTTCCAACACATGAATTTTGGTATACAAATTAAAACCATACCAGCTCTGGTAGAGATATTGCTTCATTCTTTTACTTAATTGCTTTATCATTTTCTAATTTATTGCTTATGTATTAACTTTACTTAATGTATCATTCACTTTAGCAAGGTTATTACATTTTTACTAAATTTGTATTTATATTGTTTTCACTTATAGATTTTGGGGTATATGTCAGTACAGAACTTCTATATTCCTAAGTATTATATTTAGCATTGTATGCATTACATTTGGTTTATTTTAAGCTGTCTTTATTTTCATATATTGAGCAATATAATTCTAACTTATTTCCTAACAAATGACAGCATTTGTGCTCATATCACATATTAATAAACCATTGTTTTGCCACTCAATTAAAAACTCTTTGTACTATATTAAATTCTTCTGTATTGTAGAATCTCTTTCAGATTTTTTTGCCTCAGCAACATATTTCTATATTCCTTTGCCAATAAGACATTTATCTGACTGCAGTACATTTGGAAAATATTCTAATAGCTAGTAAGTCAAGGAACTTTTTTGCAGATTTCTCTTTTTCTTGTCATTTACTATTCAAATAAACATAAATTATTTTATTTTAAAGGATAAACAAGGTTAGTAATATACAGCTCCAAGGTATCGCAATGGAATTGCATTAAATATATTAATATTAGGATAATTTGCCTTTCATGACATATCATTTTCTCATGTAATAGCATGATATCTCTTATCATTATTTCAGGTAATTCTTAAAATAAAATATTATTTTTCAAATCACTGTATTTGTGCGCAAACATTGTTGCTCAGTCAAATATTAACTAACAACTGTAGTATATTACCATGAGGAGCGACTTCATAGGTAAAGAGCATTGGTAAGTCATACTGAAATCATAAGCTTTGAAGAAACTTGATCTGATTTTTACTATTCTTAGCTAAAATTGTAATTGATCCTAACAGATTGTCAGTTTCCTCAGTTAAAACAATTGAGTAATATTATGGTACAGTTTAGAGAATGTTGCATAATGGTAACAAGATAACTTTCAAGTACGTGATAAGGAAATAAATATATTAATAATAAATTTTGCTTTATTTTGCTATCTTGAGATATGACAGGGTACTGTTAACTTGAATATGTCTCTATTAATTAATATTATTTGGTTTTGAATCAATAACTTAAAAGGATGTTTTCAGTGACTCTGAATCCCTATTAAAATATAACATTTGTGAAAATAAATGTATACTTAGGAATTTTCAAATATATTTGAAAATTCCTAAGTATACATTTATTTATTTTACACAAAATGACTATTTCTCTATTTATATTGGGTGCTTTCAGATATAGGATGTTTATCACATGAAACATACATATGAAAAGACTTTTGAAAGTTTACAAATTAGACAGAACTTGTATTTTGATGCTATTTTCTAAATCTTATTTATTTTTCAAATACATATTTACTGTGTAATTATTATGGATCGGAGACTGTAATAGGTAGTGGGCATGGAAAGATATTCATCAATGTGTATTTTCTGACATCATGGAGCTTATTTTATATCATGGAAGGCAGAACAAAATAATAGTTAAGTCAAAATTATTTCAGTACAATCATGATGAGTGGTAAGAATCAAGAAATGTTACAAAGCATTTAAACAGTTGAGTGTTAATGTTGGAATATGAAAAACAGATCAGTATTAAGCAAGTGAAAAACGAAAGAAGTCAGTGAGGCTAAAAATACAGCATGGATCATAGCACACAATTAAATTTGGAGAGTTAAAGGAATGGGAGAGATTTCATATCTCTTCTTAAGAAAATCATAAAATTATTATAGAATTTTAAGTGATTGTGATGTAATCTATTCTTCTAAGACAAAAACTTTATCATAGATGGGAAAATGAGGAAAGGGTACATATGAAAATCCACACAGGGTGATTATGCACTGATATTGTAAATGCTAACATTTTAAGATTAATGCATGGGGATCTATTCAAATGAAAAAATATATTAATCAATCTGAGTTTTCTTTGGATTAGAAAATAACTCACAGCTATTTTATTAGCAAAAAAAAAGTTCTTCCTGTTTTTCAGGACACTGTTGCGTTAGAAAACCACATTTGGAAACTTCTAGCATGAAGACTGCATTGAACGTAAACAAGTAACTTTTTAGGTTTTCTGAACGGACTTCTTGTGCTGTTATACGATAAATAATGCTTATATATTATTTTAAATTTATATACTAATATTTGAATGACGACTTGTATTTTGAAATGTCCTGGGAAGTTTATATGAAGCACAATAGTTTCCTCACAAGAAATTTTTAATTGAGGCTCAACACTTCTACTGCATGCCTGGCTCAGTGATCATCAGCATGCTATTCCAACTCGTTTATCTTGGCTTCCTTGCCTACAAAATAAAAATAAGCTTATATAGATGCATATTTTATGTATCATTGTTGAAATCTAATTCAATTCCTATATGTATGGCTCTGAGGATAATGCAATTGGTCAGAAAATTTTAGTTGCTAGATTGTTAAGAGAGAAAAAAGAGGGATACAAGGGGAAATAAAAAAAGATTAAGATATAATATGTTTATGTACTAAATCCTCATGATGAATGTATTCATTATGTGTCACAAATATGTCCCAATAAAATATTTTAAAAGAAGAATAATAGATTTATTTTTTATACATTGTCACACTGGATCTAAGAAAGGTCTTGTCATGACTCTTAAGAAAGACATCACAAAGAAAGAATTCTTAATGGTAGAAAAGTGAACGTATAGTGCCTTAAGAAGCTTTCATCACTGAGCCATTAGAAGATCAGGGAAGGAAAAACTGCTCCTCGCCTGTGACATACATAGAAATTCTTGATTCAGAAGAGAAAAATATAGCTTTAGTAGAACAGAGATGTGAAGAGAAATGTTCAAAGACAGTCCATTTACAAAATAGAAATAGAAGAAAGGTGATTCTTTTTTGTTATTCATGGCCATTTTCAAAATGAATTTACCCATTTTGCCGTATTTCAAAAATAATTTACAATATAACATAGCACATGAAATAATCACCTTTATTGGTTATTTACCATAAAAAGCTTTTCAGATACAAAAACGTGATTTATTCATTTTAAACATGTATAAAAACAGTCACAACATTATTAAGAAAATTTCCAAAATGATAAAATTGTGGACAACAGCTCTTCAACAAGTAAAATCGAATTTCAGTTTTTGAAGAGTATTGTTGTTGATCATCACATTATCAGGTACAATAAAGTCATGCTTTTTGGACAATTTATTACCATAATCTGAAAAGCAGAAAAGAGGTGAAAATGATCTTTGAGGATTGAAATATATGGTGCAAATGAGCAAATATATCTCTCCTTTATCAAATAGCTAGGACATGGTAGGCCTATGATACGTGTTCACATTCAAAAGGAAGAGAATTTGAAGTTGTATCATCTCTTCTTTTCCTCATATTCCATCCTTCTCTTTCCCAAACATATTTACCATTATTAATTTTGATCCATTCATTTTCTAAATTATATCCCAAGTCCATTCAATCTTTTTCATATCGACTAACAGTATCTTAGCCTAGCCCAGCACCATTTTTCTTCTTTGATTTAAATGACTGCAGAGGTCTCCCATCTGTCATCTCTCTTCGTTATTGCTTCCCTGCAATCCACTCTGCACACTCATAAGAATGTTTCCAAAATACTGTTCCCTTCTTCAGATTCCATTCAACTAACAACTCCTCTGAATGACTTTCCTTGAACAAGCTAGTATTTTTCTCACCTGTGGTGACTAGTTGCTATCACATATGGTCTTGCTTTAATCACAAAACTTGTCTGCATAATGTCTGACTTCTTTTTTCTTTATATATACTACTCATTCATTTTCTGTGGTCTTCCTCTCCTAATTCTATTCACTGAAGCACAAGCTTTGGGAAACTAGCAATATCTTTTCTTCACAGTAGGAATTAAGTAAATATTTACTTAATAAATCATCGAATTTTTACAACTATTATTCCAAGTATGAATAATATAAAAACAGGTTTTAATGCGGAAATGGAAAAGAGCTAGGAATCTAACTTTTTAAATTTATAGGCTTTTCTCCAAAGTGTTCACTTAGTCTTACTTTTTGCCATGCATAATTCCCTTGTTTGAGATCTCCTTAAGTTTTCGTGTACAACATACAAGACTACTAATATAAGATAATTTTAAGACATATAAAAATAGACTTATTCAATGAGCTTAGTGTCCTATGCTGTGATCCCAGCTCCTCAGGAGACTGAGGAAAAAGGACTGTAAGTTTTAGGTAGGTCTGGGCTACTTAATGAGAACTTGTCTCAAAAACAAAAAACAGGGGATGCAGACTAATGACAAAGTATTTGCCAAATAAGGATGAGGCTCTGGGCTCAATCCCTACCACAAAATATGTAAGAAATATTACACTTTCTGAACACATCATGAAATAATAGAAGCTATTTATAATACCGATTGTTGAACAGAATCACTAGCCATGCTATAAGTTATTGTATCAAGTTATTGTGAAACAGACTATAAATTTTAAAGAAACTGAAAGCCTGACAGACAAAATTTCATTTCTGGTTGAGAGCTGACCAGAGAAACTCTATTATAAACTTTATCATTGAGATTTTTTACAACATACATAAATTTATTTTCTAGCTTCACTTATAATGAGCATAATAAAATACTTCTTTGTTGATTTAGAATCTTAAAACCTTAAGATTCTTGCTTTACTATAATGTGTTGCAAGGCAAATTACATTATAACAAAAACATGATTATGACTATTATGATGGAGGACATCAGAAAAGATCAATTACTAGCTTTTGACTGTGTTCAAGAGCCCATGCTAGGTGAATCAATAGCTGATCTCACTTATTTATGCAATGTTCCCCAGAAGTAAGTTAGTGGACAATAGAAAATGACAAATACTCAAAATAAAAAGATCAAAAGAAAAAATAGAAGTAGTACTTTCCCTTATGAAGGTGTTTTTGCAGCATATCAGTGACTCTGTGGCTATTGTAGTAAACAATCAAATATCAAATGAATATTCTTGGTAAATGGCCCGTAAAGTCATTGAAGATGCAAATATTCTCTGATTTTGAAGCCCTCCAAAACTAAATACATGGAAGTTCTAAGACACAGGGCTGAATATGCAGTAATCCAAATATATACTGAACAAAAGTTACAAACCTAAATTGTAATGATAGTAACTTGTGTTCATATTATTTGCTCTCTTGCTCTTAAGAGTGGATTGTGGCAAAGGATTCATTTATATTTTGTCAATGTGAATAAACTGAAGCTATGTCTTTCGGAATTCATTCCCCTTACATGCTACGTGAACAAGAAACATTTTGAACATAGGTTTACAGAAAGATTTGAAGGAAGAATAAAACTGCAAGATTCTTTGCTTCTTAGGAACTCAGTTCAGGACACAGCATGGTACTGCAACCCATGGTGTGTTGTTGGTGTTTCTGTCAGTCTGCCTCGTTACCATGTGCCAGAAGTCAGGTTCACAACTCAGTCAATTCCCATGGAATATTTCCTTTAATTTCTATTATTCCTGCACCAGGCATTTATTTAGCCTTGTGATGAGAGGTATCAGCTTCTCCTGCAAGATGGTCAATATCAATGTTGAAAACTTCCTGGCACTAAGTGAGGGAGTCATCCAGTTTCCATCATTGTATGTTTCCAATAATCTTTGAATTTTCCAGTTTGTCATTCATTCCTACCTTGAGTATAGTTCTAGATTCTTTCCTCTGTTGACTTGTGATTTAACATCAAATACAGAAGCATAACAAATTATTTAAGCATCTTTCACAGCTGTATGAGGGCATATCCTTCTAATCTTTTAATTAAGTTTTATATATGTGTAATATAATGTAACATACATGTTTTTGCTGTAAATATTCTATCATCTATCTATCTATCTCCAGTCTATTTACTATTAAAATTTTAGAGTTACAATCAGCAACAATTTTAGTAGGTTGAGAGTTCTTGTTACTTTTATTCTTATTAATAGAGGGCGTACTGCATTAAAATATAAGGAGTACTACTTGGCCAAAAATATATAAAAATATACAGCATAATGTACTCTGTAGTGAGATTCAAATCTGACTATACGTTGCTACTACATGTATAGTATGTGTATTAGAAATAGACATTAGAGATGGTCAAAACAATATATTTACTTCAATGTTTATTATGCAATAGAAGAAAGCTGTCACTTTCTAATACTTTTTGATTCACAGATATTCATCTCCTAAGACACAAATGAATATATGGTTTATATTACAAAATTGACCCCAAACCAGTTACACATAAATGAAAACCTCATTTTCTATCTTTCTGTGGAAGCAGTAACAGAAAACTCCTTGATTATAAAAGATGCAAATTTCCAAAGGTCTGTGTGGGTGGGTTCAGTGTTAAAGCTGTATTTTCATCTGTCAAAGGAAGATACACATAAGTGCACACATGTGAATGTGTACACACACACAGACACACACCGACACTAAGCTTTACAATGAATAGTACCAAAACCAGGTCCCTTACATCTGTTGAAATAGAATTAAGCATGCTGAAAACCCCAGATCACTTAAAACTTCATTCTCTTTTATATTGCTCCTAATAAAATGTAGTGTCACTGTTACTTGACCAGTTCCCATGTCAAGTGAGACGGATTTTCCCTCATCCACAAACGGAATTGTCACAGGGCCATACTATTGAGTGTCATTTTGGCCCAGATGCTAAACAGATAATAGAACTGTTGTGGAATATCCATGCAGTTGCATTTACCAGTGAAATAAATTACAGCTTTTACAGGGTATTCACTAAGCAGAGGGTATGGGGACATATTAGTAGATGACTCTTAAAGTTTGACAGACAGGAGCTTGGTTATCTGTGAACTGTAAGAAATAAACATTTCTTAAAGCAATAATTTATGACATTTTTAGCCTAGAAGCCTGAAGTAATTAAGATAAAACCATAATTCAGAAAGGAAAATCATATGATTATTTTCCTCATAAAGGATATATAAATATATCAGATGCAGTCCTTAAGATCTGTAGCTATGGAAATATTTTTTTATTTGATGTAAAGATTTGCTCACTGAGTTGGAGATCATAGAGAACAGGCTCATAGTTATTATGACATCTAATAAAGTGGTATCTCTGTTCAGAAACTTAATCCATTCACGATTCTAAGGAAAATAGCTATTAGTGTTTCTCACCAGATATGGAGATCGTAAACGGATGCAAAACATTGACAAACTCTTCTGTTTGTTCACCAAATTGTTCAGGACAGAAGTATTTGTGAACCAAGGCACCAGTGCACATGATTACTAAGAAAAATGCTCCTTAATGTGGTTACAGTTATTTTAAATGTTCTAAACACTCATTTCTAAAAAAGTAAAATTATTCTCTGCAACTAATCAAAAATTTATTTCACTGGTACGATTTTCTTATGAAGCAAGGAAATTTTCCTCAAAACTTCACTCAAAATTGATGTAATAAGCTTGTTTTCAGTGTTTTTAGACAGTATACATGTCCAGACTTTGACTCTAAACAAAAAGAAATGAGGGCACAGCTTTGGAGAATTCACGTAACCTTACAGATAAGATAAAACAAACCAATTGATCCATTTGCATCACTAATTTAGGAAAAATAATATTTGCAGTATAAGATCAATGTGTTACTGTTAGCTTTGATTTATAGGGATTCTCATGGGGCAAAATTGACCTTGACCAGAGTATTGTTTCTATATGCTAAAAATGGAAGCATCTTTTGGTGGATTAACTAATAATTAACTTATAACACCCAGCTGAACTGAATCAATGTTGTGCTTGGTGGCAGGTCCACCTGAAGATTGTTGCCAACAGCATAAAAAGAGAACTTGTAGGGAAGACGGTGTGCTCTTGATTCTCCTGGAAAAGTTTGTCACGCTGGTTTTCCTGACATGAACTCAGCTCTTCTCATCATTGGAGGAGCGTGGTTCCTCGTTGTCACTGAGGCTGGTTGTGGTACCTTTTGGGTGAGCTCTGGTCCTTACCTTGAGTGTTGCTCCCTGATTCCACTACAGATTCCTCAGCCTTCTGGTACAGATTTTTCATCTCTCTGGTGTAGATTTTATGGCTTCCTCCACTGACCTTTGGGCCTTCCCAGTGCAGATCTTTGACATAGCCTTGCAGGAGACAATATCGTAGGTTTTAGGCCATCAGTTGAACTTGTGGAGGATATTGCCGTGGGCTCTAGGTCTTCAGCTAAACTCGTGGAGGACATTGCCATGGAATCCAGGATCACAACTGGATTCTTTGGATCTTTAGCATGTAGACAGATCTCCACTGTCTTTTACATTTGACGTTTTGGGTAACTATTATAAAATAACCATATAAATTATGTGTCCTGTATAAAATCTTTGCCCTTGCAAACCCTGACTACAGTATATCTTTTGAGAACTAGTCCTGCACTTGTGTTTACTAGAAATATCTCAGTAATTCATAAAATTCTGCTGGATTCCCAGCATAAACTTTTGAAAAATTTGTTGAATTATCTGAAAATACCTGAATAAATAAAAACAAACTGAGATAAAATGGGAATTAACTGTGTTCTGTAAGTTGACCTTAGTTTAGTGAAACATCTGCTGTTTATTTTCAGGTTGATTTATTTATAATATCCATCATTATCTTTGATGCCAGACTCAAGGTCTCTTCCCACAAGTCACTGACTTCATCTGAAAAAGTGAATTTTTAACCACACAGCTCAAACCATTTTGTAAGCATCAATAGTAATATGCACTCTTAACAAAAGGCACTATAGTAATAAAAAAAATAACAGCTAGGTTTTATGAGTGCTTACCAAGTCCTTATTGTAAAACCCTAAATAATACCCGGATGCTTTGGAATTCCAATCTACATAACTTTTTAATGTGATATACCTGGGATTAATAATCCTATTATTTCACTCATGCAAATGAGAATAGTGAGGCACAGTAAGGTTAAGTAATTTGGCAACTACTAGGGATAGAATTTAGTTGCAGAAGACTTCTCTAGCATGTACAGGCTCCTGGAGTCAATGCCCTCCATGGCAAAAGATGACAACAATAACAATGACAGCAACAACACAATTTGTCAAAAGGTAAAATGTGATGGAGCTAGGATAAAAAGATTAACATTTGATCTAAATGCCAAGTTCCTGATCTATATCCTTGGGCCCTTGGGCTCCTCCAATTATATGATGTAGGAATTACATTAAAAAGTTATAATAAAATAATGGAGAAAATGAGGTTTATGGAATACCTGATTGCTCTTCACTGTGCTTATTAGCAAAAGGTGTCATATACTTAACCCATTAGGCTGTCCCAAGCATCACTCTCATGATGACATTCCTCTTTGCAGAACTGTCACTATTCTTTAAAAAAATGAACCCACAAAACCTCAATTTGTCTTTAAAAGTTAATTATGTTCTACTTTATTTGCTTTGTCTACATAATATTCTGTTTAGAGTGTTAAGAATCCATGGTTCTAATCAATATGTTCTTCTCCTACATATTTCAGCCTCTTCACATTTTATCATGCCATTTTCTCCCTAGCTGAAATATTGTTCCCAACAAAATTCCAAGCTCCTGTCAATGCTCCTGAAACCTAATCATTGCTTTAGGTATTAACATTTCACTCCTTTGAAACAATTTACCATTGTAGTTAGAAAATGAATTTGCTTATTTTTTTAAACATATGTTCTTCTTTGAAGATACATTTTGTCTCATTAATCATGTTAACTTAGAAATATGGACAAGATTTTCTTCTTGTATATTTTCTGTTATAAGATTTGTATATATAAATTGCAGTTTTGTAGAATATTACACAGTCAGTGGGTGATTAGCAAGTACATAAGAACTGTATTTAATTAACTTTATATTGAGAAAAATTATGTTTATCTTCAGAAAAACAACATTCCCCTAAAACACAGAATTAGCAATAATTGCTGGATTTAATATTGACTTATAGTATAAATTGGTAACTGTTAATCTGTGGTTAATCACTGTATATTCAAATTATGTTAAGGGCAATACTAAAACTGTACTAATTTTTATATCTATATTTTCTTGAAATTCCTGAGGAAACTGTTATTATTTGTTAGAAGATAAATTTTACTATAGTAAAGGTTTTAAATTTACTTGAGCATAATCAGGCAGCTCCAAAGGAGAACTGGTGTAGAGAATTGAAGGGACAGCTTATGTAGGGTGAATGTGGAAGCTGAGCAAAGGTACTGGTTAAAATTAGAACAATCGTCTTACTTCAACTTTTCTGATGGACAGTTCCAGACAAAATAATGAATACCCAGTTGGCTACATGTGATAATTGAGCTTAAATTTCGTTTTCCTTTAAATTAGCTCTAGTAGAAAAGAGTCTGAGTAATTTTGTTCTTTTTTCTGCTTACAAAGTCCCTCCAAAATGTTACAGCTAGCTCAGTCTAGTGGCTTCTCATTTAATTACTTTAAAACACTGAATGGACTGATCTCTTCCTGGTTTTAGCATTTATACTTACTTTTCATAACGTTTTCCTTTTAAAAATCTTACAATCCCATAAATACCTCAAAATACAGAAGATATTTCAAATAATTGAAAAATAAATAAGATTCACATTTCAAGAGTAAAATTACTAAATGGATTTCTTTAATACCTATTTGAATGCTACCTAAATTGCTGTTACTTTATAACTTCTCAAAGAACTCTGTTAAAGTTGAAACACTGTAATGTGAAAGTATGCTACCCTGCCTCATGAAAGTATTAGCAAAAAAATGGCACTAAGCTTAACTGGAAGAAGAGAGAAGATGCTCTATCTACATTCTAATTTTAGATCCAAATGTTTTCATTTTCTTCTATTAAAATGTTTATTTAAATTTGAAAAATTCAATATTAAAAAAATATTTTTTCTGTCTTTTTTTAAAATTCATGCTCAACTTCTTTTAGTGGAAATGCCCTGGAAGATAAATCCCTTTCTGCTGTGAAGTACTCATTTGACCCCCGTAATTTAACTGAAGGAAAATACAGAGATAGAAAATATTATTAATCCTTTTCCATCATTCCATCATATTAGAAATAATAAGCCATATCAGGTAAGAAGTATGCCAGGAGAAATCATACTTCACAGAAAAAAATATGTAGTTGTGATTACCACTCGGTAGGGGAAGTTACTAGAGTATGTACATTGTACTACATTTGTCTAGGAATATCAAAGGTATGTTACATAGGAAAATAAAATGTCTACAATTAGTAGTTTTATTTTATAGGTGGAAAAAAACAGAGTGAAAAATATTGGACTGTATCAATGGTTACATCACCAGTTTTGGATGAATTCAAGATGATAGTACCTAAACTGACAATCAAGTGTTTTCATTGGACCATGCCATGATCACAAAAGTATCTGTCAGAAGAATTCACTGATGGTTCTTGCTATTTTGTGTAAAAATAGCAACTCTAAATTCTCAGGTAAAACATTATACTCAAGTTGTGCTGTTTGTATTAGGCTGTTTTTCCATTCCTGGGACAAAATATTTGACATATGAACGTTTAACAAGTAAAGGGTGATTTTGACTTGTTATGGATTAAAAACTGGTGGTCAACTTAACACCAACTGAATTACATCAGCATAGTGTTGAGTAAAGATGATCCACCTGAAGAAAGTTGCCAGCATAAACAGAGATGTGGAGAAGAAGAGCAGGGTGTTGTGGGTTCTCTCAAGAGTTATTGTTTTGAGCCAATGGTACTCCCAGAAGTGCTTGTCATGCTGGCTTTCCCAGTATGGATTTGGTCATTATCATCGGAGGAGCTCGGGACCTCATCAATGAAAGTGGCTGTGGTTCACCTTGGAGGAGCTCTTCTCCTCACATTGTGCATCGCTTCCTGGCTCCAGAGGGGAAGATGTGTGCTGGAGAAGCTTGTCATGCTGGGCTTCCTGGCCTGTACTGGACTGTTCTCATTGTCAGAGGAGCTCGGGACCTTGTTGCCGCTGAGGATGGCTGTGGTGCTCTTCAGGGCAGCCCTGCTTCTTATTTTGAGCATGCCTTCTCAGTTCCCAAGTAAACCCTCAAACCACTACACAGCTCCTTCACCCCGCTGGCATAGACTTTCTAGTTTCCACCACTGATATTTGGCCTTCTCGGCACAGAACCATAAAATAGACTGGCGTGAGTCCTTATTGTGGGCTCTTAGACTTCCAGTTGGATTTGTGGGAGGCATTGTTATGAATTTTGCGTCTTTACCTGGACTCATGCGGGACATTGCTGTGGGATCCAGGCTCTTGCTTGAATATCCTGGGTCTTTAGTGTTGTGGACAGATTTTCCTGCACTTTCTTGTGTTTAACTTTGAGTGACCATCATAAAACCGTACTACAACTTCTGTGTTCTGTATGCAGCTGTTCTCCCTGTAACCCCTGACTACAACATGGCTCATGATTTCAAAGATTTTAATCCTTGTTTCTGAGGCAGAAATACTGTGGCAGAATGGCACATCAGAGGAAAGTTGCTCACATCCTGATAACCAGGAGGAAGAGTAAGTAAGAAAAAATCAGAGGTGAAGGGCTCTGGTACAAGAATCTACCCTTCAAAACTCTCCCACCAGTGATCTGCTTCCTCCAATGAAGTCCTACTTGATAACAACACATTGATGTATGAACTCATTAATTGACTGATAAATTTAGCTTCCTTGTGCTGCTGCTGCCTTCCTTAATAAAGCCCTACTTCTGAACATGTGGAAATTTTAGGGAATTACTTATGTTTATTTATTTTTGCACATGTTTGCAGTACAAGGAGTTTACAGTTATCATGAGATGTGGGTTTACATATAAAATACAACTTGACTTTTTTTAAGCCTCTTCCACTTTTCTCTTGTTCCACTCCCTCTTCTAAATCTCCTTTCCTCATTTTAGTTCTTATTGATATTTATGACATAAAATATTTACATTCATTGAGGTTAAGTTTCTGAAAATTGCATATATTTATTTCCCCAATCCTTCCCCCTCTCCTCTCATCTTTGATGTCCAGGATCTTTTCCTATTTGCCAGACATCTTTTCTCTTAACTCCTTCTATCCATCCCTATTGTGCTTTTTATTTGCACTTTTCCTTGCTCAAATGAGAGACTGTATATTATTGAAGCTCATGTGTCAGATTCATTCCAATCATTTTATCCAAGTGTATACTTTTTCCTACAAATGTCTCAAAATTGTTCTTCCTTATAGCCAAATACTATTTCATTATGTATAGATGCCACATTTTCTTTAAGCAATCATTTGTTGATGGGTATGCAGACTACTTCCAGGATTTAGCTGTTGTGAGTTGTGCTCCTATGTATGTTAATATGCATATATTATAGTATGATGTCCTTAGCTTTTGGGATAAAATAACTAGAAAGGGGATAGTTGTGTTACATGGAACTACTAATTTCAATTCTTTTTGAAATCTCCATACTGATTTTGATAACGACTGTACTAATTTACATCCCCATCAACAATTTTCACTTATGCAATTTGTTATTTTATTTATTTATTTATTTATTTTTAGGTACTGGGGATCGAACTCGCAACCTTGCACCTTCCAGACAGGCACTTAAGCCACTGAGGCAAACTCCTAGCCCTAGATTTTTGAGGCAGGGTCGCACTATATATCTCAGGCCAGCCTAGAACTCACAGTGCTCCTCCTACCTCAGCCTCCAGAGTGCTGGGATTAAAGGCATGGGCTACCATGCCTGTCTCAATTTGTTATTTTCTGACTTCTTGAATTCTATTCTTTCTTGTGTAAGATGGAATTATGTTTTGTTTTAACTTGCATTTTGTAATAGTAAGAGATGTGTTATGGTAGTTAACTGTGCCAATTTGAATAAGAAATACTCAATTAATTGAATCTGTATAGCTCTGCGTGTGATGGAGTGGATTCATAGAAGACAGAAGACCCTCTCTGGGTAGGCTTGTCACCTGATTTTATAAGAAGGAAATGAAGAATGAACTTTGGCATCTGCTTTTTTTTTTTTTTCCTGAGGAGCTCCAGGCTTCACTTTCACTTTGCATGATGTTTCCTGGTTTCCAACCCAGACTTTTCAGGCTTCCAGTGAAGACCCTTTGACTTTCTGATATGAACTTACATGGGAATTTATAATGAGCTCCAAGCCTTTGACTGGATCTTAGAGGACCCCTGCATGTAGACAGACCTTTTACACTCTTCTGCACCTGCTTCTGTGGTTCACTATTGTAAGCCAATCTTACAAATTCTTATATATTTGTATACCTTACATTAAATATGTTTCTATAGTAAGCACTGACTGATACAGATATTAAACATTTTTGATAAATTTGTTGGCCTTTTGTACTTCTTCTGAGAAGTTTTTGTTCATTTCAGTTGTGAGTTTCTTGACTCAGTCTTTCATATTAGATGGTCTGATTTATTTTTGAGCTCTTTGTATATTATACAGATCAGTCCTCTATCTGAGGAAGATCTGGCAAAAATTTTTCCCATTCTATAGGTTGGCTCTTCACTGTATCGATTACCTGGTTGTGCAAAATCTTTTTAAAATTGATATAATAATATTTGTTGATTCTTACTGTTAATTCTTGTGTAATTGCAGTTCTGTTAAGAAAATACTTTCCGACAAATATAGCTTCAAGTATTTTACCTATTTTATTTTGCAGTAGGGTTAATATTTCAGCTTTAATGTTGAGATACTTGATCCATTTTGATTTCAGTTTAGTACATGGTGAGAGATAGAGGTCCTGCTTGAATCTTCTGGAAACACACATGCAGTTTTCTCAGCACCATTTGTTGAATAAGCTGTCTTTCCACAAATGCATATTTTAGGGCCCTATATTAAAGATCAAATAGCTGATTGTGTCTGGAAATTATTCTGTATCCTCAATTTTGTTCTATAGATCCACAGGCTTGTTTTTGTTCCAGTACCTTGCCATTTTTATCACTGTTGCTTTGTAGTAGGGCTTGAAGTCAAGTAATATGAAGCTTTGTGCTGCGCTCATTTTCCTCAAGGGTGCTTTTGCTATTCTGGTGTTCTTCTGGTTCCATATGAAGTTTAACCTTATTTTCTCTAGGTTTGTGTTGCATGCTGCTAGTATTTTGATTGCGACTGCATTGTATCTGTATAACAATTTTGGGAATATGTCCATTTTAAAAATACTGGTCCCGCGTATTGAGATATAGGTAATACGTTTCCATTTTCTGTTATCCTCTTCAATCTCTTTTTCAGAGTACTGTATTTTTCTTGGTTCAAGTCTTTCACTTCCTTGATTAAGATAATTGCTAGGTATTTCATTTTCTTGATGCTATCATGAATGGTATTGTTTTCATAATTTCTTTCTCACTGATTTCATTTTTGTTGTACATAAATGCTATTGGTAATTAATTTCAATGGGTTGTTAATGCAATTTTTGTGTCTCCTATATAGAGGATCTTGTCTTCTAAAAATAATGATGAGTTGAATTCTTCCATTCCTATATGAATTGCTTTTATTTTTTTTTTTTGTGTGATTGCTCTGTCTAATGGTTTTAGTGCTATGTTGAATAGAACTGGTGATAGGGGGTAACCTTATCTTGTTGCTGATTTTAAAGGGAATGTTTTAATTTTCTTCCATTTAATATGATGTTTGTCATTGGTTTGTCACAAACAGCTTTCATCAAATTCCAAATAACTCTTCTATAAATATTTTTTCTTCGGGGTTCTTATCATGAAGCAATGTTAGATTTTTTTTAAAATCCTGTTCTGCATCTGTCAATATAACCATGCATTTTCTGGATTATTTTTCTGGAGAATGAAGTTTAATGGTCATCTAAAATTAAATAAATGTGTAAAATATAGAAACATTCACTCAGATTATTAATTCAAGATAAAACCCAAACTTTCAAGCATTTAATTATCATGAATTTTCTGACCTTAGTTCAGTTTATGTCATGAATTATGTTTACTGATTTTCTTATGTTAAGCTATCCTTGCATCACTAGGATAAAACTTACTTGGCTAAGATGTATGATGTTTTTAATTACATGTTGCATTGTATTCAATAATATTTTTGTGAGGATTTTTATGTCTATGTTCATTAAAAAGATTGACCTACAGTTTTATTTTATTGTTGTTATTGTTTTAGTTAAGTCTTTATCTGAATTTGTAATCAATGTGATGCTGACTTCCATAAATGAATTTGAAAGCACTCCATCCCTTTCAATTTCTTATAAGAGTTTGAGGAGTATAAGTGATATAACATCATTAAGGTTTTGTACAATTCAGCAGTGAATTTTTGAGGTTCAGAGCTTTCTTTATTTGGTAGGTTCTTTATCATGGTCTCAATTTCATTGTTTTTTTATTGGCTTGGTTAAAATATTTGTGTCTTCTTGGGTTAGGGTTAGCTACTTTGTATGAGTATAGGAATCTCTCAGTTTCTTCAAAATTTTTCAGTATGTTGGAATTTTTCATAGAAGATACTATCTCCTGGATTTTAACAATGTCTTCTAATGTTAACTTCCTTTATTTCTAATTCCATTGATGTGAGTCTTTTCTCATTAAGTTTGGCTAAGGATTTAACTATTTCATTTACTCTTCCCAAGAACCAACTGTTAGATTCTTTTCTCCTTTTTTTCTCAGTTTTATTTCTAATCTTTCTGATTTCCTTCTATAATTTAATTTAGATCTAGACTGTGGCTGTTTCTTGAATATCTTAAGCTTCCTAATAAAATTATTTATTTGAGGTCACTCTGTTTTCTAATATGAACATGGATTGCAGTGAAATTCTCTCTTAAGATGCCTTTCATAATGGTCCAATGATTCAGGTGAATTGTATAGGTACTGTCATTAACTTCCAATAATTGCTTAATTCCTTTCTTGATTTCTCCTGTAACTTGTTGGTTGTTTAGGAATATGTTATAATTTCCTAGGTGCAGCTATATTTTCCATGATTTCTTCTTTCATTAATTTTCATTTGCATTGCACAGTCATCTGATATTACTCATGGAGTGATTTAAATTTTCTATATTTATTTAAGCAGGATTCATGGATATCAGTTATGGTTTATGTTTGAATGGTCCCCCAAGCAGTCATGGAAGCAGGTGAATATGTCAAAGATTGGTTCATTGTTTAGCACTAGGATCGGTGGTGTGAGTGCCACACCCAACCATGAGCAGGTAGCCAGCATACAGTATAAGAGAGGAAATGAGGCCTGGCTTTCCCCGTTTGCCCTTGCACTCTTATTGCTTGCAATCACCATGACTGTTGCCCCTTAGCCATGCCGCACTGCCTTGGAGCCAGCTGAGTGAAGAGTGAATTTTCAAAAACTGAAAGCTTAATAAACCTTTTCTTCCCTAATTTTGAGGGTTGGATATTTTGTACCTGCAACAAGAGAAAAGTAGCCAACACAGTATTTGGTACAAGAGACGTGGGGTCATTGCTGTGACTATACCTCATCATGTGGTTCAAAAGCCATTGAGGGGGAGTGTGACCTCACTAACTGATCACAGGATCCAGCTCTACCCAGTCCTACAACTCAGCACAACCCACCAGGGGAACACACAGTCAGCCTCGCAGGGCACAGAGGTACTGAGCCCAGCCTAGCCCTGGACCCCAGAGTTGCTCAGCAGGGATGAGCCAGGATACCTGTAGGACCTTGGAGAGCTTGGGCTCTGCCCATCAGAGTGCAGGGCACGAGTTCCATTGTTCAGTGGAGCGGCCAGCACTGTGGGTCCTAGAGGTCGCAGGGCCACCCAGCCAGGAGCAAGGCCCCAGCACTGTAGGCCTGGGACTTGACCAGGCTTGCCTCGCACTCCAGAGGCTCTGAACTCCTTGCAGCCTGACTCAGGGCCCGGTGGCACCACACTCTGGGGTACACTCCACCTAGCTGCCTGGGTCCGGCATGTCTCAGCCCCCATCCAGTAAAGTGGAGGATTCAGCAGCACACTCTAGGAGTGCACCCTCACTATCTGCACAGAGGATTCAGCTCAACCTGGACACACAATTCAGTGCAACCCACCAGGGGAATGCCGGTCAGCCTCACAAGACACAGAACCACACAGGTACCAGAAGAAAATGACAAAACGAAAGATCAACAGATGGTCTCAATGCCCTAGGCCACTGAGAATAAATCCAAGAGACACTGAAATGAAACACACTGGGAGTCACACAACTGAACTTTCTGAAATGACAGCAAACGCAGTAAAGAAACAGCTAGATGCAGCTATTGAGAAACTCGAATCAGAAATAATCTCTCAGCTAAAAAATGAAATGACAATCATTGTGAAAGAAATGTTGTGTGTATCTAAAGAAGAGCAAGATAAAAAATACAAGAACTTAAGAAAATGATGAAAATTTTCAATGAGCAATATAAGGAACAAACAGAATGCATGAAACAGACGCAAAGGGAAACTCAGGAAATGAAAAATTCCGTGGAAAGTTGGAAAAACCGCTTGAATGAACCTGAAGATAGAATCTCCGATCTTGAAGACAACATGGGAGCTTATGGACAAAAAAGAAAAGATCTCTTAAAAATAGTAAGGAACCGAGAAATGAAAATTCAACTGCTACAAGATGATGCCAAGAGAAATAACATAAGATTAATAGGCATAAATAAAAAAAAGGTCAATGCTAATGACCTGTGAAGTCTACTCACAGAAATAATAGCAGAAAGCTTTCCAAACATTGGGAGAGAATCTGAAATACAGGTAACTGAGGCATACAGAACCCCAATTAACCAAAACCAAATTAATCTTCACCCAGACATATAATAATAAGGGTATCAGAAATACATCACAAGAACAAAATACTAAAAGTTGTCAGAGAAAAGAAACAGATCACCTATGAAGGAAAGCCTATCAAAATCATGGCAGACTTCTCAACACAAACCTTTAAGTCAAGAAGAGCTTAGAGTGAAGTATTTCAAACCATGAAAGAAAACAACTTTCAACCCAGATTGATGTACCCTGCAAAACTATCCTTAAAGTTTGATGGAGAAATAAGATACTTTCATGACAAAGAACAACTGAAGAAATTTATGGCCACCAAACCAACACTACAAAGAGTACTGAAAGACACTCTAGAAAGAGACAAATATACCTACAATCTTAGAACTACAACAAAAGAAAACCACTAAGCAGGGCAAATAATTAAACAGAAAATGTAGAAAACCAACAACAGAAAGATATGACGGGGATGAGCCAGTATGTATAGGTTATATCAATCAATGTAAATGATCTCAACTCATGAATAAAAAGAAACAGAGTAGCAGAGTGGGTTAAGAAACAAAATCCAACACAATGCTGTGTACAAGACACACATTGCACTCAAAAGTAAATTCAAAGATTAAAAATCAAAAGGGGGAAAACAATACTGCATGTAGCAGGAACCCAGAAAAAAGCAGGAGTAGCTATTATGTTTGCAGACAATATGAACTTCAAACCAAAAATGATCAAAAGAGATGAAGAAGGTAATTACGTACTTGTTAGGGGAAAACTTCAAGAGGAAGAGATTACAATCATAAATATATATGCACCAAATATGGGAGCACTCAACTATGTAAGACAATTCTTCATAGACATGAAAAACCAAATAAACAATAATACAGTTATAACAGGGGACCTTAACACCACACTGTCACAGAGAGACAGATCAACCAAACAAAAAATCAGCAAAGAAATAATAGAACTGAATCTAATTTGTGAACAAATGGACGTAGTTGATGTGTACCGAGTGTTCCACTCAACAAAATCAGAATACACATTCTTCTCAGCTGCACATGGGTCATTCTCTAAAAAAGATCATTTACTAGTCCACAGAATTTGCTTAAATAAATGTAAAGTAACTGAAATAATTCCATGCACATTACCTGACCATAGTGCAATAAAATTGGAAATGAATGACAAAAAAAACACACAAGAACCCCATAAACACACGGAAGTTAAATAATACTCTATTAAACAGTCAATGGGTCAAAGAAGAAATTAAAGAAGTAATAAAACAATATCTGCAATCAAATGAAAATGCAGATACAAATTACCGGAACCTGTGGGACACAACGAAAGCTGTCCTCAGAGGGAAAGTTACAGCACTAAACTCCCACATCACAAAAATGGAAAGAACACACATAAGCAACCTAATGGTGCACCTCAAACTTCTAGAAAAAGAAGAGCAAGTCAAGTCCAAAGCTCAAAGAAGGGAGGAAATTATTAAGATAAGAGCAGCAATTAAAGCAATTGAAACTAAGAAAACAATACAAAGAATTAATGAATCGAAGAGTTGGTTCTTTGAAATAGTAAATAAAATTGATAAACCCCTAGCGAACCTTACCAAAAAGAGGCAAGAAAAACCTGAGATTCATGGAATAAGAAATGAAAAGGGTAAAATGACTACAGACACTGCGGAAATACAGAAGATCATCAACACCTACGTTGAAAACCATTACTCACATAGATTCGATAATACAGAAGAAATGGACAGATTCCTGCAAACTTATGAATTACCAAAGCTGAATCAAGATGTGAAACTGCTGAATAACCCAATTTCTGCTAATAAAATTGTAAATGTAATTAGGACCATACCAAAAAAGAAAACACCGGGCCCTGATGGATTCACCGCTGAATTCTACAAGAAATTTAGGGAAGACTTAATGCCAACACTCCTCAAATTCTTCAAAGAAATTGAAAGGGAAGTAAGTCTCCCTAACTCATTCCTGGAAACAAGTATTACCCTAATACCAAAATGAGAGAAAGACCCAACCAAAAAAGAAAATTACAGGCCAATCTCCCTAATGAACATAGATGCAAAAATCCTCAATAAAATACTGGCAAATTGAATACAGAAAATTATTGGAAAGATTATACACTATGATCAGGTAGGATTCATCCCAGGAATGCAAGGAGGGTTCAACATACTCAAATCAATAAATGTAATACGCCATATCAACAGGGCCAAGGACAAGAACCGCATGATCATTTCAATAGATACAAAAAAACTTTTGACAAAATCCAACACACATTCATGATAAAAACCCTACAGAAATTGGAATAGATCGTTTCTACCTCAACCTGATAAAAGCCTTATACCATAAACCAACAGGCAACATCTTACTAAATGGAGAAAAACAGAAAGCTTTCAACCTAAAATCAGGAACAAGACAAGGATGTCAATTATCACCACTCCTATTCAATATAGTTCTGGAAATATTATCCAGAGCAATTAGACAAGAGAAAAAAATAAAGGGAATAAGGATAGAAAAGGAAGAAGTGAAATTATCATTATTTGCAGATAATATGATACTCTACATAGAAGACACCCAAAAATCCATTAGAAGACTTCTAGAAGTAATAAACAAATTCAGTAAGGTTGCTGGATACAAGGTGAACACACAAAAATCAATAGCATTCTTCAACACAAACAACAAAGTCACTGAGAGAGGAACAAGGGATACCACACCCTTCACTATAACATCCATAAAAATGAAATACTTAGGAATCAATCTAACGAAGAAAGTAAAAGATCTGTACAGTGAAAATTACATTACTCTGAAGAAGGAAGTCGAAGAATATTTTAGAAAATGGAAAGATATTCATGGATGGAAGAACAAACATCATAAAAATGGCCATTCTCCCAAAATTATTTTACAGATATAATGCAATTCCAATCAAAATACCACTTGCCTACATCACAGAACTAGAGAGAGCATTCCTGAAATTCATCTAGAACCAGAAAAGACCTAGAATAGCAAAGGCAATTCTGGGGAACAAAAGTAAAGCAGGAAGCATCACAATCCCCAACTTGAAACTGTACTACAAAGCTACTGTGATAAAATCAGCATGGTACTGGAATCAAAACAGACCTGAAGATCTATGGAATAGATTAGAAGATACAGCCACAACTGCAAACACACTTAGCCAACTCATCTTTGACAAAGGGGCCAAACATGTACATTGGACAAAAGATAGCCTCTTTAACAAATGCTGCTGGAAAAACTGGCTTTTTATATGCTGTAAACTAAATCTAGATCCATGTCTATCACCATTCACTAAAATAAAGTGAAAATGGATCAAATATCTGAATATTAAAACAGGGACACTAAATTTACTAGAAGACAGAGTAGGTAAAAATCTTGATGACATAGCAGTAGGCAGAGTTTATGAACAAAAATCAAATTGCATGGGAAACACTTCCCAGAATCAACAACTGGGATCTCATCTTACTAAAATGATTTTGCATGTCAAAGGAAATCTCCAACAGAGTGAAAAGAAAACCCACAAGTTGGGAAATATCTTAGCCAATTGTCCATCAGACAAAGGACTTCTCTGTAAAACATATGAAGAATTAAAAGAAATCAGGCCCCTAAAATTCAAGGACCTAATCCAAAAGTGGGCATCTGAGATGAATACACACTTCTCAGAGCAAGAAATACAAATGGCAAATAAACATATGAAAAAACGTTCAACATCAATGATCACTCGGGAAATGCAAATTGAAAAAGCACTGAGATTCCATCTCACTCCAGAAAGAATGGCCAAGATTTAAAAAATCAACCAACAACAAATGCTGGAGGGGTTGTGGGGAAAAAGGAACTCTTCTCCACTGTTGGTGGGAGTGTAGACTGGTCCAACCACTGTGGAAGTCAGTGTGGAGATTCCTCAAGAACCTAGGATTAGAGATCCCATTCAACCCAGCTATCCCACTTCTGGGCATTTTCCCAGAAGAAGTGAAATCATCATACCACAGTGATATTTGTGCACCCATGTTTGTAGCAACCCAGTTTTTAACAGCCATTCTTGGAAACAGCCCTAGTGCCCATCAATCGAAGAATGGATAAAAAAGATGTGGTATTTTTTGTACAATGGAGTACTACTCAGCTATTTAGAAAGATCGCATTGAGATTTTTATAAGTAAATGGACACAAGTTGAGACCATACTCATAAGTGGGATAAATCAAACCCACATGTGTAAATAGCGTATTGTCTCCCTAGTGTAAGAAACTGAAAAATTACATATGATCCAAAATCTATAATAAATACTATGTAAGGGTAAAAAACAGCTCGAAGAGTAAAAGTAATTGGGAAGGGAAAAGGGGGAATGAGGCAACGGAAAAAGAAAATATATAAATCTGTATATATGTATATGTAGGATAACTAAAGCGAACCTACTGCTGAATATATTAGGTATTGAGAAAAAATAGTTAATACTCATATGATTAGATCAATTTTACATGTTTATATCTGTTAATGTAAACAACCATTTTGAAGATAATGATATGCAATATTGCAACCATTGTCAAGTTTCTGCCATCCTGTTTTGTAAACCTATAATGTTACTGTTACGCATATACTCTAGTCGTTTGTCTCTTTTGGTTTTTGTCATTCTTATATGTGTCTTTTTTTTCTCTTAAATAAAAAAAAGCCATTGAGAATGGCTTGTGGGAACATTTTGGAAAGATTCAGAGAGATTGCCTGAAGGAGTAGAGCTGAAATTTCTTAGGCTGTTCTGAATGGGAGATTTTTCTCAGAGAAGACAACAAGGGTGATAGAAATCCTGCTAGTAAAAACTAGGTTCAAGAGGTTTCTGCTAGCAAGGAGGACAGCATTGGTTGTTGGACTCCAGAAGATGTGTGTTATGTGTTGGCATAAAGGTTGTCTGCATTTTATTCATGTCCAGAGACTTTGCCTGACACTGAGATTAAGGGTGGTAGATTAAATAATCTGGCAGAAAAAATTTCAAGGCAGTCTAATGTTAAGGTTGTGGCATGGTTATCATTGTTTGGTTTTAGTCAGATCTATGTTGCGAGTCAAGATTAAAGAGCCCAACAGAATGATTTAAAACATTGTAAGTTTGGCCATAAAAGAAGCTCTAATAAATATGTGTACTGCAATCTTAGAGTTGACAAAACATCAGTTACTGAGAGGTGACAAGAGAATAGAAATGATGGCTTGGGAACATAACAGGAAGAGGAGGCAGGTCTCCACCCTTTAGAGCCTCAAAGCTGAAAAAGTGAAAGACTTTGCTCTGAGAAGAAAGCTGCAGAGCATCATGTTCCAAAATGGCAGCAGCCACACTATGTTCCAGAATAGAGGGGTTGGTCGCATCAAGTTACAAAATGGCAGCGACTGCACCAGATTACAGAATGATGGCAGATGTACCGGATTCCAGAATGGCAGTGACATAGAAAATTTGTTCTTCAGAATCATGTTCAGAGTGCTCAGTGATCCAGGCACTTGACCTGTACAGCCAAGAGAGAGGAAAGTCAGGCTACTGATCCAAGTGGCAGCAGACCTTGCCATCATCCACATGACACTGATGTTAGGCCCATGCAGAATGCAAGGGTTCTGAGGTTAAGGCAGCTTCCACCCCAATTTCAAAAGGCTTGGGATCTCAGGCAGTGTGCCGCTGAGAGGGCAGAGTGTGAAGCTGTGAGTGTGAAGCTGAAGGTGCATTGGAGAACCCAGAAGTTTTGAAAATTCAGGAGCATGGATCATCTAAGAAAACCTACAAGGAGGGAGCAAAGCCAGCCGAAGAGAGAAGCCATGGTAGCTACAACTAACAGAAATGCCATTGTGGTGGAGCCCTGAAAGCCTTTTGGAGTTCACAACCAGATTGCTTCAGAGGCTGAACGTGAAAATATGGGATTTAATGTTGGCTCTGCTGAATTCTTGACTTGCTTTGGTCCCAATCCTTTGCATACCCATTTGCACCTTTTGGAATAGAAGTTTATATCGTGTGCCATTGAATGTTTAAAGTATTTAACTCTTTTCATTTGTACAAGGGATCACAGATAAGAGTTTGCCTTAAATCTCAGAGGAGACTTTGGTCTTGGGCCTTTCAGCAATGCTGAAACTGTTAAGACTTTGGCAACTCTTGGAGATGGACTAAATGTCTTTTGCACAAAGGATGTGCATGAGTCTTTGGGGGGCCAGAGGTGGAATGTTAAGGTTTGAGTCTGAATGTCCCCCCAAAGCCTCATGCAGTCAGGGAGGTTGGCTTCGAGAGTTTGTGAATGACTCTTGGTCCAATGCTGGGATTATGGGCGTGAGTGACACACCCAAATGGGTATGACCTACATACAATATAAGGGACAGAAAGACTCTTTTCTGTGTGCTTCTTTCCTTTTGCTCTTGTTGCTTTTACTTTTTTCCACCACCATAAAGTGTTGCTCCTCTCATGTACCACTTTGCCTTGGAACCAGTTGATTATGGATTGAAACTTCCACAAACTGTGAAGTAAGTAAACCTTTTCTTCCTTAACTTTGGGTGTTGGGTATTTTGTCTCAGTAATGAGAGAAAAGCAACCAAGACAGTGGACTAGTATCTGATCTATTTTGGAGAAGTTACTGTGTGCTGCAGGAAATAATAGAAACTCTGTCATAGTAGGGTAGAATACTTTGTAGTTATCTCTTATGGCCATGTATTCATTGGTATAGTTCAACTATGGTATTTCTTTACTGAGTTTTTGTTTTGTTGATCTACCTCTTTGTGAAAGTGAGGTGTTAAGATCTCAAACTATGATTGTGCTAGTATTTATTTGATTCTTTATGTTCAACTGTATTTGTCTTATTTAGATAAATGGTCCAGTATTTGGGGCATAAATATTTGTATAATTACTTATTGGTCTGCTTTCTTAACTAGGAAATAGTGAACTTGTGTGTCTCTTCTATTCAGTTTTAACTTGAAGTTTACTTTACCTGAAAGTAAAATTGCTACCCTTGCTTGTTTTAGGGGTTCTAGTTTGTGAAATACTGTTTTCCATCCTTTGATTTTTAGTCTATGAATGCCTTTTTGTATTAAATGAGTTTCTCAAATTCAACACAATGTCGTATTGTATATTTCAACAATTCTTCCAGTCTGTGTCTTTTAATTGGAGTGATGAGGCCATTAATGTGGAGAGATACTACTGAGATGTGTTGATTATTTACTATCACTGTATTCTTTCTCTGTTGGGGACTCTTGTTTTTCTATTCCTGTCATTTTTGTTGTTGCTTATTAATTGACCTGGCTTGGTGTTTTCATTTTATTTGGGTTTATAGCTTTATTGGTGTCTTTAGTTTCTGTCTAGGATACTCTTGAATATTTTCTAAAGTGTTGGTTTATTATTCATATATCTCTTGAGCTGGTCTATCCCATTAAATATCTTTATTTCTCAATATATCTTTTCAGAAAAGCTTTGCTGAGTATTTCAATCTGTGTTGGAAATTGTTTGTTCTTAGGACTTGAAATGCTTCACTTCAAGCTCATCTATCTGTCTTTTAAAGTTTGTGTTGAAACATCTGTTATAATTCTAATAAGGTTACATTTAGATGTGAATTTTTGGGTTTCTCTGAAACTTCTTAAAATTTTAGGGTTTTTTTGACTATGTGATAATTTATTAAAAAGATGCTTTGGTGAGCTTTTTAAATCAGTTGTTATATATTCTGGAAAATTAACTTTCTTATATGTTGAATGCTTTTAACATATTTGAGAACATTTCTGATATGATTTCCATAAACATATTCCATTTGTGTCATCTTGTAGCTTTTTTCTAACTCCAGTTAAACTTAGTATTGTTTTCTTAGTATATGGTGACTGATGGATGGTATTTTCTTGTTCACTTTGTGAATGTGTGTGTCTTTTTTGTGTACTTCTTCCTTAATTTCAGATATGATATCTTCAGATTGGTTATTCTTCAATTTTTGAACTCTATCAGGTATTTCTGTCTCATATCCTTTCAAGAATTTCTTATGTTTTGTGAAATTTTCATTCATATTTTGAACCATTTTTTGAGCTCTTTCAATTTTGTACCTATTTTTTCTGAATCAACTTTGGGAGTTTTATATGATGTTTCCATGATATCTAGGTTCATTTTCTCTGTGCATTCATCTAGCTTCATCTATTCTATAACATTTCATTGAGTTCTGCTATCTGGCATTTGCTTTCTTCTCTATTTATGCCCCTGTAATTGCCTTATGAAAATTGGAATACTTTGGTTCATCTGTTGCCTTACTTTCCCATGATTCTGTATTTAAGTGTATCTACCTTTATTGTTGATGACTTCCAGGAGTTCCAGATATTGTCAGAGGAAGAGGGCCAATTGTCAGTCACTACCGTTCTATTTCGATAATGTAGTAAATTTGAAAATGATGCATCGATGTCAACTGGATATTGGCAAACCCTACTCATGAACAGTCCTTCAACAAGAACAAAGGGCACTATGATTTTAGACAGTTTCATGACCCATAGTTTGGCCTAAAAGTGCTTATGGCAGCTAGTTTCTGCTAAATGTAGGTGGCAGTGTCGGAGCACAAACATATCACTAGTCATTTAGTTCAATGACTTATTATGGACTGCCCCCTCTGATGATTATACCTTACCAAGACCTGACCTTTCATAATGAAATATTCTGTGATCTTCTTGGTCCAATCCTGTGCCTTGCAGATCAGAAGAGATTCATGTTTAGTTCTCAGCCTCTCCAAGCCTATCTCCCAAGGCCGTCTCTCATCCATTTTCTGTGGAAAGGTAACAGTTTAGTCTTCAAGTCCTCCTGGCTGTGGGTCTGTTTTTCAGTTGGGTTGGTCTGTTGAGTGTAACCTCTTTTGCCCTATGCTGTAGAGGCCACAGGGCAAGGGGAAGCATTGACTGAGGTGGGTTGCCTGGTCCCAGGTCCCTCCTCCTGGGTCAGCAACTGGTAACAGGGCAAGAATTTCTGGGTTTCTCCTGGGCCAGCAGAGTGGGTGGCCTGGGTGGCATGCCTGAGTTATCTTTTCATTTTTAAATATGTATATGAAGTTTTATTAATGTATGCAAACACTCTGAAAAACCCAAACATCTGCTATAAAGTGAGAGAGTAAGCAGTTATAAGAAAATACATAAGTTAAAGTATGTTATGACAGTTAAAATTATTCCCCTATTGTATATCAGTACATATTGGTTATAAAGATTATTGAGTTTCAGTTTTATAGATTTGTGCATGCACATAATATACATTAATCATCACCACTCTTGCCCCAACAACCCCCTTGATTTTGCATTTTTTGGTAGGTCTCAAAGTGTATAATGTGTTTTAATTACAGTCATGTCCCCTATTTCTCATATTTTCATCCCTTGCCCATCTCTTTAGTTAATTTTTCTTAACTAAATATTGCCTTGATTTTACTTTCTTTTCATCTTTTTCAGATTACACATATTAGGGAGAACACATGGTACAGGTCTTTCAAGTTTGTCTTACTTTGCTCAGCACAATGATCTGCAGACCCCTTCATCTTTAGAGCAATGACAAAATTTCATTCTTTTTATGAATGAATAATATTCCTGTGTGCATTTATACCACACTTTCTTTATATATTCATCTATTGATGATCATGTACAACAGTTTCATATCTTACGTATTGTAAAAGTATTGTTTTGCAATAAACAGAGGTTTGCAGTTGTCGCCATGGTATACTCAATTTAATTCCTTTGGGAATATAGCAAGGAATGGTATAGTTTTGTCAAATGGTAGTTCTATGTTGAGGGATTTGAGGACCATTCATATCTTTTCCATAGAGAAAGTGTTAATTTACATCCCATCCAGCAGTTTAGAAAACTTTGTTTTACCTTGCATCCTCACCAGCGTTTATTGTTTTTGCATTCTTAATGATAGCTTATCTGAAGGGTGAGATGGGATCTCAACTTAGTTTTAATTTACATTTTCCCAATGGCTAAAGATATTGAACAATTTAATATACATGTTGCTCATTTGTACTGCTTTTCAGAAGCATTTGTTTAATCTTTTCCCATTATTAATTGGGTTATTTGATTTTTTGGTGTTAAGCTTTTTGAATTTTTTATATATTACATGTGTTTATCCTCTGCTGGAAGTATTTAACTATAACACTCTTTCATCAGGAAGGCTAATTCCTTCCCTTGTGGGAATTATTAATTTCACAAAGCCATGTTGTATTGTGATATGCCAGAAATTCAGTTTTCATGTTTTCATGCCATTTCCTTGTGCTCCTGTATGCACAGAATGACTATATTTCCTAGTCCTTTTTCATCTAGGGCATAGCATAGAGTCAGTTCTGGCAAAAATTTACAAATATTCTGTGTGTGTGTGTGTGTGAGTATGTGTGTGTTTTTCTGTGTGTGTGTGTTCATTACCACACAGTAAATTGATTATCATCTAGTGTACTATTGTAATGAAGACTTTGGCAATGACAGAATCAATAAATAGGAGCCTGAATCTCTGAATCACTGATTGGGGTAAAACTGTTTAAGAGAGATATCTGCCAATGAACAAGTGCTTTTTCATAAGACACTGAGATTTTGTCATTTTTATTACAAAAGAAAGTGTAAGTTACCTAACTGATCCAATCATTCAGTTTCTATGATTGAGGAGGAATGTATCAGAAACATGAAATTCAGTGGTCACTATTTACTGAAAAACACTCTTTTATAAAAGAGAAATGTCATCCTTTCCAATACCAATTGTCATAAAAACAGTGATTGCAGTATTGTAAATATTGAATTATGCACATTGCCCTTTTCATTTTGCCTTCAAATCATGCATACATTGGTTTCTCAAGAAAAGCACGTTTTTGCTCCAGTTAGAATTATAATTCCCTTTAACTGTCAGTGGTGCTATTGCAGTTTACTTTTGTTGAGACAACATAGTTTACAACAGTGAATTCTAATTACAGAATTTAATGGCCAGAGAATGAGCCAAAGAAATGCCCTAGCAGCTATTAGTGTGATTGTAGTATAATTACACACATCTACTACATTTACACATGCTAAAACCTCTATCTGAAAGGCCCTACTCTTGAATTTGCCTGATAGCCCCCATGCATCCTCTAATAATTTGCTTTAATAGTAGCTATGCTTATATTTTTTTCTCTAAAAATTTCTCAATTTTTGTTCCTTAGAAAAATGAAGTTTTGGGCTTCTAAAAACAATAATATTCTGATTTTATATATGATTACTCAAAACTAAAAGGCAATATGAAAGAAAACAAAACAAAACAATAAATAAAAACACTTGCGAATATGCACAATTAACTGTCAATTACTCTGAGTTCCTGATCATAAAAGGCAAAGGATGAAGTGCACTATAATTATTTGTGTATTTTCCAAATATTTAATTTTATATTGAATATATTTATGAAATAATTTTTATGATGTTGCATGCTAATAACTAACTTTTAAATCAATGGAGAGAATGCCACTTATTCACCAAACTTTGATTTGGATTTACCTTGAAAACATATGGACTAGGATTAATAAATTGCTCCCAACACCTCACCACAAATGTATTAATTTCTATGACATTCAATTCATCCATGATAGTTTAATATCCAGTTTACTTCTTTCTCTTGTGTTTTCTGTATTACCAACCTCTATGTTCCATGGTCTACCTGTCAGTTTGCACTGCACTATACTTTTCTAATCTCATTTTTCTCTTTTAATTCTTTCACCCTAATTCTGCACTTACTTCCAGCCTAAGAGTCTATTATAGTAATTTTTGCTGCCCTCAGTTTTGACCATTTCTAAAACGTTTAACTGTCACCAGGGTATTTTCCATAAATTTTAAAGTTAACCACGACACACACTTCCCCTAATACTGTCCATGGTCTTTAAAAATATCTACATTTTTCAACATGGCATTCAAATTCTGCATCATATCTCGCAACCTACCTCTTCAGTCTTTGTAATGACCACTTGTCTGATCCATGCACTTTATTCTGCATTTGTCTCAATTTTTTGTTTTCCTCCCTCACCATTCCCTATCTTTGGAATGACCTCTGCTCCATCTCTAATTGTCAAAGTCTTATCATTTAACATTTTGAAGTTATATCCTTTAAATATTCTTATCCTTCATTTCAATTGCTTTGTTACTTTTGTTCTGTTATAATTTATCTGGATTTTATGATAGTATTTATGATTTTCCTTATCTGTGAACTCTATACTTGTTGTGCATATGTATGATGTCTCTTTTTCTGAACTGCAAGCTAATTAAGAGCAACGACATTTTTACTCTTGTCTATGCATCCTAAAAACTAGATACAATTATGCATATATTCTAAATTAAATTTTCTATAAATCCTTATGATGACTCTTTTTCCACTATGTTGAATCACAAGGTGAAATTGCTATTAACACATGTGTGAAGTAAACAGTTGCAGTCAGATTTAGGCCCAATTCTCTTTGTAACTAAACGTTAATGCACTTGTTTATATTTTTGCATATTTACCAAGAAAAAGGTCTCTTCTGGACATTGTAGTTATAAAATGTCTTGGTGGCAAATTGCTTATAATTGTGTCTACAAAATCTAGCTTATAATCAAGAAAAGCATACTATATTTTTGCTTTAATGTCTTATGAGCAAATAATTTGAATGGAAAACTTGACAAATATCAGACAAGCATCTCTGGAGTCAATCACAATTTAGTTTAATTTCTACATAAATGAATCTGAGAAGTTTTTGGACAATATGGGAAACACTAAGGAAAAATGGAGTAAGTGGAGGTCAGATATAGTGAGAAATATCTGTCTTATCTCACTCTGTCCACAGACCAAGTGTAATTAGAGTTACAAATTCTAATATTCTCATTTTTTCATTGTGTTAATGTTATCATTTTCAAGGCTACATAACACTTTGTATAAAGCAAATGCTTTTAATTGAATGTATATTAGTATGAGCTGGGGAAGAAAAATAATTTGAGAAATAGAGATCTGAGCAGTTGATATTTAAAAGGCAAATATTATTTCAGTCATCCAATTGAATATTTATTAATGTTAATTTATTAATTTATCTATTATTTACTTTATAATGAAATTAATTAATTTTCCTTGGAACATAATACTCTTTGACTCAACAAGGAAGTATCCAAAAGGTTGTAGACATGATCTGTGATCTAATGTTCAAAAACCTATGAAGTATAAATTATCATTAATCACTAAAATGTATTTCTTTGTGGATTCATTCACATGTGCTTTCTTTTATGTAGATCTTCCAACTTTTAAGAGTTACAATATATATAAATTAAATGTTATATTTTTTATTAGGGCCACATATGTAATTCTATTCCAAAAAAATAACTTTATGCAATAATATATTCTCATAGGAGTCTTATAATATGATACTTATTTAGAACTATCCCTTCAAAGTGCCAGTATCTCTACCACATCATATGTGCACACAACACTAAAATTATTATGAACCTCTGTTTAACAGCCAAATATCTAGTAGAAGAAAATGATAAATATATAGATAAAGGAACAAAGTCAGCATTTATTAAATTCCAGTCTATACTATCTAGTATGCTAAATACTTTGCACATGTAGTCTGTAAATAAAACATGATAAATTTATTATATCATAGACCCCAAGTTCCACTGAATCAGGATCATTCTCCTAAATCATGTTTTTATTTAGGAAATGCAGAAAAAGCTGCCAATGGACATTGGTAGATAAAATAATTAAATGATATTACAGTTGTATACATCGAGTAGTGAAAACTGCATGCATGTAAGGCTACGCAAACCTAACACTTTCCAATTTACTTCACCTTATAAAAACTAATATCCATTTTAAAGGAAAAGACAGTTAACAGAGTATGATGGCTATAATCAGAAAATAAGCAAGAATTTAAAAAAAAGTACAACTTGTCTGGATACCTCTAGAAATAACATAGGGTAATTAATTTATTAATGTGTAAATGACAAAATTTATTTTTTTATTCTGTCTCAATTCCATGCCTTTCTCTTCTAAAGTAAGATTATTTGGTAACCCACACAGACACACAGAGACATGCACTCAGTGATTGTAGAAATTTCCATTTGTATTTCTTCTTTTTTCAAACTAGTTTATAAGTCATTTCTTGTTAAAATGTCATTAAATGTGTAAACTAATATGGAATGTCACATTGTAGTTTGATAATGTGACTATGTAATATCAAATAATGTTATGCCTTAGATCTAAAATGTGCCCAAAAGGCTCATGTGTTCAAAGTGGGGCACAGTCAGAAGGGAAGGGTATGGGAGATGTGACTTGTAATAGTGTGTTCTATTCTCTGGCTCCTCTCTTCTTTTTCTGCTTCCTGTTCACCATGGGGTGAGTAGCCATCCTCTGCCAAGCTCTTCTACCATGCTATTTTGTCCTTTGAGACAACTAACCATAGACCAAACACACTGGAAAGTCTCACCCAAATAAATATTTCATCTTTAAAGTTTCAAATGTTGAGTATTTTGCCCCAGTGATGGGGGAGTAAGTAATATATAAAATAGAACCAGGAATACTGTCGCCATTCTGGACCATGTGACTTTGAAGTCTTTGGAATATGTATGTGATTGTTTTGCAAGGTTTGAAAACAAGAGATAAGAAAAGCTCTAAATGCTGAAAACAGAACTCTGCACATTATTCTAGTTGGAGCTCAAAAGACAAAACTTCTTATAGGAATGCAATACATAGAGACTAGGCTCATCAGGCTTCATATGAGAACGAGGACCGTATTGGAAACTAGATTTGTAAAGAGTTTTGCCTATATTTTGTCCATATCTTAAGTCTTTGTATGAGGCTGCACATTCATAAGACATAATAATCCTTGTCTTAGTTACTTTTCGCATTGCTGAGACAAAGTACCCAACACCAAGTGTTAAAGATGTTTTTTTGTATCTCACAGTTTGTGTACATTTTAGTGCATAGTTGGCTGGCTCCAATACAGAATGGCATGGCAGAGGGGCATCACAGAGGAGAAAGAGTTCATAGAAGACAGAAAGCAACAAGGCACTGAAGTATCAAAGCAGCAGCAGCAGCAGCAGCAGGCTGCCTCTCCCTTTTATCAACAGGATGGTACTACCTATCCCCAGGGTGGGCATTCCCATTATCCATACCCAGAATTATGTCAAATGAATCAGTGGAATAATTCAGTAACCACACACTTTAAACCCAGCACCATACACTTCATTCCAGAGTCATACACCCTAGATCCAACTGCCTCTGAAAAGTTCCACCTATGACCACATTAGGCTTTGGGTGGACATCTAGACACAAGCCATAGCATTTTTTTTTTTTTTTACTTTGCCTTCATCTCCTTCTCTCCATATATATTGGTCCCCTTTTTACTTTCAAAATAACTGTCTCCTTGTTTTCTGTCATCTATTTTTTTATTTTATTCTTTAAATTATTTTAAGCAGAAAGGAGAAAAAAACCAATCAGCAACAAGTAAACATTATTTCTCCTTTCTGCTGAGCTGCTCACCTTACTTGATGTATTCATTGCAGTAGAGTTTGTCACCATTAGTTTCATTGTTTTTTCAAGGACATTCTTGGGAAATTTTTGGAATGCTGCTTTGGTAGTCATGAATTTCTCAAGAGTTTTTTATCTTGTAAAATCTTATTTATCCATCAATTTTAAAAGTTACTTATGTAGCATATAATCATATGGACTTGAAATTGTTTTATTTTAGGACTGAAACACTTTTTTTAAGCTGTAGAGGGCTTTCAGTTTTGTTTTGAGAATTTTGGTGCAATTCTCATGGATCTACACTTATAAATTATTTGTTGCTTTTCTCTAGCAGCTTTTCAGAGTCTGTCCTTGTATCGGATTTAGAGGATTTTGACAGTAAAATGTTATGAAGAAGTTGTTTTCTGATCAGGGCAATTTGGGTTCTATATGCCTTCCTAATCTGAATGTTAAATTCTTTTCTCATTTGGAAAGATTTCTGCTATTATTTATATAAATAGAATTTTAATCCATTTATACCTCTAATTTTTCGGTAATTACCATTTATTTTAAGTTACTATTTTTTGTGTCATCTTGCAGAATTTCAATGTATTCACCATGATTTCTTGTTGTTTTTAAAGTAACCTTGAGTTTATGGTTACCTGTAGCAGCCCTATCTTACAGTTCTGAAACTCCCTCTTAACATTAGCTAATTCTGTTGCCTAAATATTGAATAAATTTTTTTATCTCTTGTGTTTCTTTTTGGTATCTTTTCATGGACTCTGTCTCTTTGTTAAATTCATTATTCATGTTTTGAATCATTTTGTTTACCTCTGTTACCTTTCTGTTAGTGTCTTCTCTAAGCTAACTAGTCATTATGTTTTACTGGGTTATCAGTTTAGTTATATCAATTTGGTGCTCACTGATCACATTACTGATTATTATATTTAAATTTTGGTTTTCTCTTTTATTCCTTTGTATAATTTTGCTTTGTGCTTTTGTAATTTTCTCCCCATTAATGCTCCAGGCTTTAACTTTGGGAGAATTGGGAGATTTTTTGAGGCATTTTGTTGCCTTGTCTAGTTTATTTTATTGTGCTGAGAGTTGAGCTTTGATTAAAGTGGATCAGATTTGGTGTTAGTATGGTGATCAGTTAGTGTTTAATTTCCAGTAATCTGTTCTGAGCATGAGGTACTTTACACACTTGCCCTTTTCCTAATATTTATTCCCTTCCAGTAATTTGAGAAGGACAGCAAACAGTATAATTAGCACAGAACCTAGTTGTCTGGAAAAATATTGCCCTAATATTGGTAATACAAAGACAAATTAGTAAATATAAATGAATAGCAAAGAATATGCAACCACTGGCAATATCAAAGAAACCCATGACACTAATAGAGCCAAAAAACTGGATATTGGCATACTTAAGAATCATTAAATGATACCAGTATTCCATGATTAGTAAAAAAAAAGGAATCTGCACTACTAATATAGAGACAAAGACTAACCAAATGTTGCTATACATGGTAAATAACTGCTAAATGCAACAACTATTAATAGTGGAAAAGAGTTCAACAGTAATAGTAGAGTCAAATAAGTATCTAAATATTTGTGCAACTTAATAGCAAAAACAAATACAGTACAAGGGATAGAAATGAGAAAAACAAAAGAAGTAAAATTTGTATAACAAAAGAAAGATTAGAAGAGGAGAAAATAGTGAGATGATCCCACTAAACACAAAAAGAAAATTGGTAGAATTAGATAAAAGAACAGAGATGAAAAAGAATAAAAAAGAAAAAATACAAAGAGAAAATGCAAAGAGAAAATACTAAAAAAGGTACTTAAGAAAAATTTCTGGAACCTACAAAAACTTAACAAGGGAAAAGGTAAATAAGCCCAAAACAGTTGTCCATGTCTTTGAATGACTGATTTATTTCCAAGGAATATAATATTGTAATCCACTACGTATGGGGAGCAATTGAGAGTCATTACTAAATTGTACTTTGTCTCCACACTCACTCTTTCATGTGAAAATCTAGAGTCTTGTTCTGACTTTCCTGCTGGGCAAGATTGGTCAATATTGTCTTTCCTAGGACTATACTCACTTTAGCCAATCCCAGTTTTCATTCCTTCTGGTACCACATGTAAGGGTTTTTTTACACACACTTTATGGTGTGAATTTGTAAGCTCCCATACCAACCCCTGCCGAATCCTAAGAGGTCCTTCTGTTCATATATCCTATCTAACGCAACATATAACCCCGATCACTTTATTAGATGGAGCAACTAAACAAACCACTGAGCTCTGTGTTGGATGTAGGCAGCAGGGCCAGGGGGTCTGGGGAGTGTCAGGAAGGACTAGTGAACTTAATGCCAGCCCTCTCCAAAGACCACAGTTGAATGGCCTGGCTTCTCACCATAGAGGGTGGAACCTCTTTGTCCTTAGGGGCTGAAGCATAAACATCTTGGGGGATGTATGTCTTGCCTGCATCCTCTCTTCTGCTTTTTCTTGTGGTTTTCTCTCACCCAGCTGCTGTGGTGGCAAGATCCCAGAAACATTGAGGTGTAGTTCTATGTCTTCTGATTCCTGAAATTGCTCAGTCTTAAATACTTAACATCTTCCCACACCATCTCCTGATTAAACACTCTTGAATATGACAGGCACTGCCTTGCTTTTCTTCTTCAACTCTAGACTTCCATATGAGAGGAGTTTCTTTGAGAGTAAAACATTGAACTGTTTTGCAATTTACAGTGTTCTTGGGGTGAGTGCTTCTGGCCAGTTTCAATCTTTCTCCCTGGGGATCCTACTCTCTGAACTGACCTCGTGTTTGCAGGCATATGTCCTCCCTGGGATCTAGGGTTAATATTCTAGACCACTTCCTTTTCTTCTCTCCTTTTTCTTTAGTTTGTCCAATTTTTTGTTTGATTTCTAGATTTCCTGTCAGCACTTTCTTAATTCCTGTCCCGTATCTCTTTTTTTTTTCCTTTTATGTTCTGTAAATTGTTATTTTCCAGGTGTCACAAGTCCAGGTCCTGGAAATACTGTGATATGTTGCTGGATTTTAACCCAACATTATACCTTTCCCACAAGTCTAGCCTATCTCATTAGTGCATGTTAGAAGTGTAGAATTATGGGTTTCATTTTGTGAGTCTGGTGTGTGCATGTGATATATCTTGATCAATTTTAATTCCATTAACCTCCTCTATTTTTCCCTCTTCTGCTGATCAACTTCCTCATCTTCAAAAGTCTCATATTAATTTTAATCTCTCTCTGGATCTTAAAAGTTAGATCTTAAAAGTTAAATCTTAGTTCTCTTTATTAAAAATTACATAATTTCAGTAATGATCAGTTTAAGAGAGCATTTGACAATACTATAGAATTCTACAATTTGAAATGTGTATGCTAATGCTTCCAGATCTCAGAGATGCAGACACACTTTCCATCACAAAGGTGTTTCTAATATACCTGACTTATGCTGATATACATGGATTTATCTTTTTCCACTATTAAAACATTGGTTTTATGTTGCACTGCCCCATTTAGTATCACAAGCATAACTGCACAATTAGGATTGAACATAATACTCCTATAAAGTAATATGTAACTACTTGAAGCCAATCAAGTTTTCGTAAGATTCTCTGTAAAATTTTTGCAGCTTCCTGCGAATATATAAGATAGTTACAAATGAACTTTAAAAGAATCATAAGAAATTGTGAGACATTATTAGGCAACTAAGTTTAATAATGTAGCCAGAGTTATTAGCATTAGTGACAGCAATATTTAATAGTGATGATATGAATAGTTTCAAAAATATATGTAGCTTAGAATGAGAAAAATATATTGAACAGTCTATCTTCTTATTATCATGAGTTGCTATCAATGTTATTTTAGGAGTTAAGACAATAAATGTACTGTTAAAAGGCATATATTATTATTTTCAGGGAAATATTAAAGCATTATCTTACTAACATTGACTGATCTAAACCTAAAGTAACTGGCTGTTGACAGTTCCACAATGAAATTGTAGATTAAGGATTATCCTACAATGAAAGACAGCAATCAAGAAGTCTCAATAATGTAAATAACCATTCCAAGCAAGATTTTATGACTTACTTTTAACTATAATAGACATTGTGAATGAACAGCTCATTGCAAAAAAGTTCTGATATGAGCAAAACACAAAAAACAAAAAATCTTGATTAAAGTCAATAGTATCCTGAGAAAATAAAATAAGTTCTTTAATTCGAGAAGCAAAAAAGGAACAATATATAGCAGATGAGACAAAGAGAGAAAGAGAAAGACCAAGAGTTCATGAAATAACAAAGTCAATGAGTTGAAGTAAACCTTTAAAAGAAAGAGAAGAAGGCAGGCAAGCAAACTTATCACACAGATGAAGAAAATAGAGGGAAGATGATAAGAAACAAATTGAGAACATTTGACAGATCATAATAATATGAGTTTCCACTTTAAATTTGCTTGAAGTGTATCCATGACAATGATTGAAAACTATACCAATACACATGTCATTAAATTTTGATCATAAAGGTAAAGAGATGGACCTTAAAGCATCTAGGAAGAGAAACACAATCTAGTCACATCTAAAACATCACAAATCAGAATGTTAGACTTATCATAACAGTAGTAAATATATAAGACAAAAAAAGAATAGCTTTTAAGTATATGAACAAAAAAGATTTACACTTTGTACCCACCATGCTATCAATCAAAAGTCAAACTAGCATGAAGATGTTTTGAGAAAGAAATACAATTCTAAAAACAACTTCTCACTGACCAATTTTAAACAACTTGAGAATATATCCAAGAAGTAGGTATCCAAACCAAAATATGAGAATTTAAGGCTAAGGAATTCAAAATAATATGAAGTGAACTTTTCAAGATGATGACAAAAGGAACTACATAAAAACTATGTTGTACTACAGATTTTAATAAAGGTTAGACAACTCCAGAAAACTGTTTCCTACATTAGAGAAGAAAGACAAAATCAAGTCACTTGCTATTTTTGAGAGTATTGCATGAAATTTACATTGCTGTAAAAAAGATAGTTATGGACAATTTACATGTTCAGATTTTAATAAAAGTTAGACAACTCCAGAAAACTGTTTCCTACATTAGAGAAGAAAGAAAAACTCAAGTCACTTGCTATTTTTGAGAGTATTGCATGAAATTTACATTGCTGTAAAAAAGATAGTTATGGAAAATTTACATGTTCAAAGACAACCAAGATAGTATAACAAAAAAGACATCATTTGTAATTCCAAGGAAAATATAATTTCCAAAACATTGTGACTGATGAAAGATTTCTTAAAGAAAAATGGCATAATTTAAATACTGTACAATGAAAAGAGGACAATTTGTGTATTTATTGAAAGTGGAGAAGACTAAGGTTGCAAATCTAAAATTACAAAATCAATAAGCAATATAAATATAGAAAAATAAATATTGTTAGTATCCGTGTATTATTTAGACCTATGAAAATAATAGTCAATAGTGGAAAATCTATTTGTAGAGAAAAATCAGTCATGAACAACAAGACAGAGGACAGATAAATACTTTTCCACTATTACCATATGGAACAATTGACTTTTAAAAGTTTGTGCAAGTATAATTTCAATTAAAATAGAATTAAATTTAAAGTAATATTGTGTATTGCACATTTTTATTTACTTTATTTATTTTTTGGGGGGGGAGGGTAATGGAAATTGAATTGTGCTGTTCTGCTGAGCTACCTCACTGGCCAATACATTTTAAAAGGCTACCATATACATTTACTTTCTAAATGATTGTAGTCTTCTTATTATTCCCTGTGAGGCTTCTGCACTTTTTTTTGTATTTTGTTTTCAGCAGTAGGCATTGTATTTACAAAATAAACTTGTTATGTTTCCCAAAGAAAATTATTCCATAAAATATAGCACATATTATCCAATTCATTAATAAAATCTCTTTTATAATTCTATGATCAATGAAAATCCTCCCTAGAGTCCCTAGGTCACACAATAGCAGTAATTGCGTGGTATATTTCGACCTTTATTGTCTCTTGCTTATGTAAGTACAGTGATCTCCTGATTCACACCACTTTTACATTTTTTTTTTGAGTTTGCAGTATTTTTTAAAGGTTGACATGAATATATGAAACACTAACTGTGTCTGCAACAGTGATCTATGGGGATTTTATTATTATAGACCAAGCTCACTTAATATGTTTCCAGAGTGACGGGCTTCACATACAAATGGAGTTAAATAAACTAAACAACAATGGTCAGCTCATAAAACAACTACAAATAGAACTGTAATTAATAAGTGAGTTAATAGCTGATGCCTATTTCTAGACATTTGAATTGTCTTTTTTATTAGTTACATAGACTTGATATAGTCTTAGGATATAATATCAATGCTGTAAATATCAGCAATAAATACTCTACATAAATATCTTTGATTCCTTGAGAACACAAAGCATTATTTCAAGCACCAAATTTCTAGGGTTTGTATTATAAACTGTTAAAGAGATATTTTATAGCAATACTTTTGCTTTTAGTGAAATCATTTAAAATGTTTTTAAAAAGATCATTTAAAACACTGAAATCTAGTAAGTAATACTCCAGTTCATCACCTCTTACATATAAATTCACACACATGCACAATTACAAATATTCATATTCATTTTACGAATCTTTTTGAGCTGGAAAAGAAAAATGTTTTTATGTTTGCTGTTTTTATAACTTGATTTATAAAATTTTTCCAAGGTGAGTCATTTTTTTGTCTTCCTGACTCTTAACAAGTGTCTTTAGATATTCCAGGGTTATCGCTTATTGTGTGATATATCATGTGTGATTACCTCTGTCACATTGCGTTATGCTGTGTCCTTAATGAACACAATGTGACTGAAGTAACTGGGCATGACACATCATAGCACTTGGTTTGCTGGAGTGTAACATCCAATGTGGTTTCTTGAAGTGGAAAAGAGGAAAGTGGAAAAATAATTTTAAAAAAAGAAGAAGAAAGTGGTAGTGTATGAATTGCAAATCATAGTTTCTCCGTATCTCTTTATAATTTGTGGTGAGTTAAACAGAGTTATCAAATAGAGCTAATGTAGCCTTCAGAAATGTGTAGAAATCAGTGGTTTGTATTTGTGCATGGATTCTAATATCACTCTGTTAAGCTTCTCCTCATGATAAATTTTGTATCTGTTTCATGGTGAAACTATTCTGAGGTGTTTCTTCCATAATGTATTCAACAGTGACAAAAATCTATATAAAAATAGGAATTAAACCCTTTTGCAAACCACCATCTTAAACTTGAACTAGATACCCTCCATAACTGAGAAATACATTTCTCTTCTTTATAAGTTATCTAGTCTGTGGTACTGTATTATAGCAAAACAAAACAGACTGAGAGGCAATGTATGTTATATACATACTATACAAGTTGACTCACAAGTAGCATTAAAAATATAATTCTTTACCCACCTACTGCTTATGAAGTCTTAGCTATGAGTTCCTGTGTAATTAAAGACATCTTACCTACATAACTATTGCAAACACAGAACTACCCAAGAATTAAGTGTTCAATATATATTTAATGAATCAGTGAATGAGTATTACTGTAGGTAGATAACATTATTTCCAAACAAATTTCAGCAACTGATTTACTTGAGTATGATCTCATTCTGGCATCAACTGTTGTCTGAGTGATAATGGTTGTACTGCCTAACTTTCAGTTTCAGTTTTTCTTACATAGATAACCACAGGAATATTATCTACCTTGTAAGATTTATGTTCAGATTTAATGACATATTCAGGTAAAGAGACTAGCAACGTCTGGCTATAGCAATCATACACACAACCGGTGCGAAACTAAGAAAGTTTTGTGTAGCTAAATTTTATGAGTAGGGAAATAATAACTAATGGTGTTGGATTAGTTATTAGTAAAATGGATGGAAAATAGTATATTTAAAACTAAAGGTATCGGAATATATAAGATAAAATTGTTTGAAAATATAAAATGTAAACAAACTAAACAAACATGCTCTGATAAAAGTTACAGAATGTTATATACACTGCACAAACATTAATATATCTACCACTTTAAAAAAGAAAATATTCATTTTCTAGTTAAGTAAAATTAATCCTGAAACTAAGAAATATGTATTACATGATAATACTAAGAAATATCATTGACTTGTATAAAAGAGAAATTAAAAAGTGAATTAAAAGTTTATCCTTGCCCACAGACATCATTTTAAATGCATTTAAGTGTTCTGATAAAAATCAACCTTCAAGGTGAAAATAGAAGTGAAAGCACTTTACTTCCTTTCAAGGGTATCCATGAAGGTCAACATCTTTTTATCCTAATGCATTTAGCGAACAACTGAAAAGAAATAGAATTCTTCACAGTGCTACTCCAATATACTCCTTGATTCTGCTTAATTGTGTCTCCTGTACTTGTGCCCAGAACAAAACACTCTCACTTTAGGGCTTTTGACCTAGAAGTCATTTTGAAAACAGAATTGTTTTCTCTAAACTTTTAATGTAAGGGAAAACTTCCTTGGCCATATTTAGATTTGCTCTCTCTGAAGATCTAAAAATTTCTGTGTATTGAATGTATCCTCATATAGAAAGTTAATTAAGCAAGTTATTTTGTCTCATGATTTAAAATATGGAAATGTACTGTTTAGCAATAACTGTACACAGTATAAAAGAATTAAGAAACAGAATGATTATGATATAAGAATTCCATGGTTTTCAAAAAGAAAATGGAATATTAAAGTTACGAGATTAGAAGTATAACTGATCCTATATAGCTCTTTGTAGTAAAGCCAAGGACACCATAATGGTAAACTAGACCAGAAGTGTTATTAATAGGTTGTAATAAATTTGGAAAATAAATTAATATAATTCATCATATTAGGACAATTGTGAGAAATATCAACTGAATTCTCTAGAAAAGCAAAAATCATTTGCTAAGAGCCCTTGTTCTTTTAAGAAAAGATCAACACAGAATAGTATTTTTGAAAAAGGGAATCATTTACAAAATAAGGATCAACACAGTGCTTATGGTCAAAATATTCTAAAAATTGCCTATTTTAATCTATGTTAATAATTATTATATAGTGAAAATAGTCTGTAGTTTATTGCTTCAATATCTATATAAGAATGGTCATTTTCACCATTGCTTTTCACAATGCATTGAAAATCCTGGTCAGTGATATAAGGAAAAAAGACACAGGAATTGGAAAGCATGTAATAATTCTGCCTATTGATAACAAAATAATCATAAATAATCATAGAATTAAGTAAAATAACAGCAGGTTGGTTAGTTACAAAAATCACTATACAGAAATCAAATTTCATTTGTAATGTTTTAAAATAATTTTAAAAAGCAATGTCCAAAATAACAGCAAAATATGAATTATTTGTATTAGAAAATTATTCTTTATGGTAAAATAAAAAAAAATTTGACCAGGGAGATTAAAGAAGATCTCAGTGAATGCTGGTTTGGCGTGCACTCCCCACTGGAACATATGGTGAAAGTCTAATCCTCAATATCACATTACTTGAAGGTTGAAACTTTGAGGAGCTAATTTTAACTTAAAATTAAATGAAATCATAAGAGCAGTAGTGTCCTAATTCCAATAAATTAGTGTCCTTATAAGGCCAAGAGACACCAGAGATTTTTCTCTACATGCACATGGACAGGACCTGTGAGGATAGTGAGAAGACACCTGGTACAAAGGAAAAGCATCATCAAAAATCAACCCTTGGGCTAGTGATATAGATCAGTGATTCAGCAACCTGCCTGACAAATGTGAGGTCCTGAGTTCAATTCCCAGTACAATAAAATAAAATAAAACAAAATAAAATAAAATCCTGATTCTATCCTTGATGGAAGAATTCTAGTTTCTAGAACTGTGAGAAAATGTACTTCTTCTACTTAGATCATTCAGTATAAGGCATTTTGTTATCATAATAGACTAATATAGGTAAAATATAACATTTATGGATCTAAAGATTACCAATCACAGAAATATAACTTTTCAAAAAAGTGTTTTTTCTTTTAATACTTAAGAAATATTTATTGAGGCTATTATACACCAAGCACTATTAGAGGTCTAAAAGATAAAATAGGTTATAATAAAAATTAATAACTTGATTAAATTTACATTGTGGTATCTATAGTGTAGAGTCAATTATTCTGGAATAAAAAAATCTCTATTTCAAAACTAAATTCATTTCAAATCCAATAAAATTATTACCTTTTTATACAACTTAACAACTTGAATGTAAAATTTAATTTCAAGTGCAAATATCCAAAATCTTTAGGACATATGAAAAGGAAAATTGTGATAGAAAGATTAACTGGACAAAATGGTCAAAATATTATTATGAATCTATACAATATAAGTGAATTAAGTAATGATTGATGGTATAGACACTGATAAACTGAAAGAAAAAATGGAATCCAGAAACAGAAAAATACATAAATAAAAATTTACTGTATAAGAACCTGCAAAGGTCAAATCAAACTTTTCAAAATATTTTTGGAGTAGTAGGTTGACTATGTGTGTAAAATCTGAAACTGGACCTATAATTCAGAGCATACATTTAATAAATTTATTTTATGCAAGTTAAATATATAAAGGTTAAAAAGGAATAATACAACTGTACCTTGGAACTCGTGTAAGTCTGCTTCTACGATACATAATAAATTGAATATTCAAAAAAAGTAGCATAGAATTTTTGTTTGTCCTATGCATATGAACGTTTTGTTAGCATATAATCTATGAAGTGTACAAGACCACCATATATAACAAAACAGTGCATATACTCTAAATATAAGTGCTTTATTCCTCCAAAATGCAAATGATCACTTGAGTCTTTAAGTGAGTTGTAATAATTTTGCAGGCAGACAGTTTTGCTTAAATATTGACAACTGCTGACGGATCAGGTTAGTGATTGTTGAAGGTTAAAGTTACTGTGGCAATTTCTAAAAATAAGAAAATGAAATTTGCCACCGCAGTTGACTTTCCATTTAAGGTTTCTCTGTAGCATGTGATGCTGTTGATAGCTTTCTTCTGAAGGCAAAAGATAGTTTAAAATTGCTGCCAAACTCCAGCACTGCTTTATCAACTAAGGGATATTCTAAATCTTTTACTCTAATTTCAATAATGTCCATAAATTTTCATTTGTAGTAGATTTCACCTCAAGAAAACATCCTTTAACTACTCATATATAAGAAATAACTCCTTATTCATTCAAGTTTCATAATGAAATTGTAGCAATTCAGTCTCATGCTCAGTCTCCTTGTAAATTTACATCTCTTATTCTTTCTGCCATGTCTATCTGTACTTCTCCGCTTAAATCTTCAAATCTTCAAAGTCATCCTTGAGTTTTGGAATCAATTTATGTGAAATGTTTGTTAATGTTGATAATTAGACCTTATTTCATGATTCAATATGTCTTAATGTCCTCTGAAAATTGAATATTTTTAGTGTATTTTCAATTTACTTTGCTATATTTATAAGAGGACTCACATTCTGTGAAATTGTATGCCTTCTGTAATGTCCTGTATATCATAAATAAAAGGCATAAGTCAAAATTACTCCTTGACCAATGGATTTAAGAAATGTTGTTGTGTTGACAGGCATGAAAACAGCATTAATTTCGTTGTATATCTTCATCAGAGCTCTAGAGTTACCAGGTGCATATTTTGAAAGGAATGTTTTTTCTGAGTAGTAGGTATCAATAGTGACCTCTAAAATATCTAGTAAATCAGATAGCAACAAACTGTTCTATCTTGTAGACTTTACTTTCCCATTGATAGAACACAGAGTCAATTTATTCTAATTCTTACAGAACCTTACATTTTTAAAATGGTAACTGAAGTTTGTCTTCAACTATAGTTATCAACTGTATTAGTCACTAATTCCAAGATTTGAAGCTAAGCAATAATTTCTCTTCTTTTACTATGAAAGACCTAGATAATTTTTCTAACATAAGATTATTTTACCATGACCCAATCACATTCCAAAAGCCATGCCTCTGAACACATGAGACTTGGGGAGCATTTTAGATGTAAACCATAACATTGTTGCAACTTGGGATGGTTTTATGATTTTACAACATTTTCACAAGGAGCATTAGCAGTTTTTCCATCCTTATAGTACTACAAACTTTCAGAAAAGTTACAAGAACTTTATAAAGAGTTCCAAACACCACTTTGTGCTTTCACTTGATAAAACTTTTAAATTTTGCAATTGTCTCAGTGACCTTCTCCATAGCAGGAAGGTCCCATTCAGTTAAAATTCTTCATGAAGTTTTTGTATTAGAGTCCACTAAAGGAATTCACTGGGCCATTTGTTATTCTGCCTGGATTGCTTTGTTGAAATTTCCCATTGACCTTAATAACAGAGCATGGTAATACTAGGTGGTGCCCTAATAAATATCTCACATTCCAAATATATTCTTCCTTTCCTCCACTGTGGTATAATAGTCCAATATCCCCTTAAAGAAAAGGATCAATCACCCCTGATAACATCATAACTCCCTTTTATCTTGTTTACTCAGAGGCATGGGGCCCACAGAATAAACAAGGGAAATTTTTAGCTTCTGATTCAATGGAATTATTGTTGTGCTTCCTGGTGCATTACAAGTCTTCTCCCTTCAGGATCTAAGACTTCTAAGCCAGCAGAACATTAGCTCACAGGAACAGGAAGCAAAACTTTTGTTAGCGAGTCGCTAATGGTAGTGGTATGTGACAAAATTACCCCTTACATACCTTGATTTGGGGACCCATAAATGCAGCCACTTTTATCAATTGTTTTTGCTAGAACTTTTGCATAATTTGCAATCTCTACATCAACGTTTGTCGTTTCTCCTTAACTTTTTAAATAATAAAGTTGCTATGGTTTGTGTTTGGATGGTCCCCCAAGCCTAATGCAATCATGGAGGGATCTGAATCTAGTGTTTGTGATTGGTTGAATGTCTAGCACTGGGATTGGTGGTGTGAGAGCTGCACCCACCCAGGGGCGGGGACCAGCATACAATATAAGTGAGGAAAGGAGGCATGTTTTCCTCTTTTTGCCCTGTTCTCTCTTGTGGCCTGTGGCCACCATGAATGACTGCCCCTCAGCCATGTCACGCTGCCTTGGAGCCAGCTGAGTATTGGCCGAAACCTCCAAAAACTGTAAGCTAAATAAACCTTTCCTTGCTTCACTTTGAGTGTCAGGTACCTTGTCTCAACAAGAGAGAAAAGTAACCAAGACAATATTTTTAAGCCTCATTATCTTACCTCTGCTATTTTCAAACGTCTTTTCAGATTCCTTGCCCCACTCAATCTTGGTAGCATTCAAGAGAGTTACCACCTTGTTCCAAATAAGACTTTGGCTTAGTGGAACATTGTAACTAGTTCAGTACTCCATTCAGACCACTAAAACTTTCTACTTGTTAGCAAAAAGGCTGCTTTGCTTCTTATCACACATCTGGTCACTGGAGGAACAATTTAAATTTTTGTGTGTGCATGTATAACTTGTTCTTTGTGTCTACAAATTGGCTACATGATGGGAGCAGTGGCGTAGGTAGTATCATTTTTGCTTTTCAACATGCCTCCTTCATTAAGGTATATCATTTGTCACATTGGGCTTTTAAGTGAGATAAGTATTCTTCTTTTCTCTTTAACACTTACAGTACATAATGGGGTTGCTTATTGGTCTAATTTCAACGTTTTTGTGTTTTAGTTAATAGAGAATCCAGAGGAGATAAAAAGAGATAAAAGGAATGGTCTGTCAGTGGACCATTGAGAACACACACACACACACACACACACGCATGCACATCTATCCATTAAGTTTGCCATTTTATATGGATGTTGATTGCGGTACCAAACAACACATGCAACTTTCATTGTTCGATTATTTGATTATTTTTATGCCTATATTTTGTAATCTGACCAACTACTTTGAAGACAACAATATGCAATATATTAACCAGTCTTAATCTCCTATTATTTTGTTTTGAAAGTCTGTAACATTATTTTTATTCATTTTTGTTTTTAAAATAAAAAAGATCACTGGTCACAGATCATCATAATATAGATAGATAGATAGATATTAAAGAAAATGTTTGAAATATTGGGAAAATTGTGGCACAAGGACATAAAGTGATTACACACAGTTGGAAAATGTTTCCAGTAGTTTGATCAATATGGAATTATCACAAATACTAAATCTATTTTAAAAAACAAACAAAATACTTGAAAAGCACACTAAAGTGCAGTGAAATAAAATGAACTATATCTACATAAACTTAGAAATGCATGGAATAATAACTTTAAGAACTGAAGGAAAGGAAATACAGAAGATACAAAACCTGTAAACCTTAAAAAGAAATACTGAGCATACATTAACAGCTTCTAGTCATCAAAAACCACCACAAAGAAACATAAAAGAAAAATTTTCATCTGCATAATATATTTATAAGACATTTAGCTAAGAAATTGTGTTCATACTGTATTTAAAATTGTACCAGTAAACAAAAAATATCCCTTAGACATTGACTAGCAGTTAGCAAAATTTTTATGGAAGTGAAAGGACATGGTATAGCCAAATTATTTTGGAAGAAATGGACAACTGAAGGTCTTCTCACTAGATATAATAATATGTCCTTAAGCTATAGTTATTAAGGTTGTGTGACTTTGGTGTACAAAAAGAGTAATAGAATAGAAACAGACTGAATATACTTAGGTTGATAGACAAAAATCTAACCATAGATAAGGGGGAAAGGCATTATATAGACAATTTTGGTCAATTTGCATCAAGACGAAACATAAATGAATCTTGTCCTCACTTTGAGTATTCATGATAATCTACTCTCATATGCAGATAAAATATGAAAGAGAAAAGAAGGTTTCTAGAAGATAGAGAAGGCTATCTGCACAGTCTTTGGTAGGGAAATACATATATAAAAATAAGATAAGAAAGGAAAAACCTGAAATTTTGAAATTACTAGAATAACATATAGACAAAACATTTCAAGAAAGAAACAGGCATGAGATCCTAAATAGGACTCCAGTGGCTCAGAAAATAATAATGGGAAAAAACAAGTAGAATTGGATCAAATTAAAATGCTCCTACACAGCAAAACAAAGAGTTACCACAATGAAAAGATAACCTGCAGAATGAGAAGAAATCTTTGCCATCTATCCTACTGGATACAGGATTGCTTACCAGAATATTAAAATAACTCAGAAATCTTAACACAGCCAGGCATGGTGGCACACACCTGTAATTCAAACACTCAGGAGGCTGAGGCAGGAGGATTGTTGCAAGTTAGAGACCAGCCTAGGCTATAAAGTAACTTGAAGGTCATTTTGAGCTGCATAGTGAGACCTTGTCTCAGTATGACAAAAAATAATCATAATACAAAAAAGTGCAAAATGTAAATGTGCAAATAAACTGAAAAGACACTTCTCAAAAGAAAAATTTAAATTACAAATATTTATAATACAATCGTTTAATAGTTTTTTTCCGTAAGGTACATGTAAATCAAAACAAAATTGAGATTTCATCTCACTCAACTCAAAATAACTCTAATCAAAAATATATAAAAGAAGATTCTGCTGCAAATGTGTGGAAAAAAGAAGCTATTATTTGTTGTTTTTGAGAACGTTAATGAATATAGTCAGTATGGAAGTCAGTATCGCAGTTCCTCAAAATCCTAAGAATAAGCCCACCATTTGATTTAACTCTACAACACCTTGATATATACAAAAAATTAAAGTTGGCATACTATCACATTATTATTGGTTTTTTTGTTTTGTTTTGTTTTGCGGCACCAGGGATTGAACTCACAACCTCGCGCCTGTGAGACAGGCGCTTAAGTCACTGAGCCAAACTCCCGGCCCTATCACATTATTATTGTGAAGAAATTTGTAATATATAAGATACTGAAAGAGCCTGGATAAGAATAATGTGGCATATATACACAGAGGAATAATATTTTGCCATAAATAAGGACGAAATAGTGTCCTCTGCAGAAAAATCAGTGGGTCTGGAGGTCATCATGTTAAGTCAAATAAGCCACGTTCAAAAAGCCAAGTATTGCATACTTTCTTTTATATGATGGCTCCATGAAAAAAGGATATATTTTCAAAAGAGATTTTTGATATTTCAATTTTCTTAAACATGTTAACACTTTTTTGTGACTTAATCTACAATCAAATCTAGAAAATATTCTATATGTGCTCAAAAAATTAGTATTGGATGCAATTCCCTGTATGAGGGTGTTAGCTTTCCACTGCTATAACAAAAAAGTTGAGAAAATACACCTTCAAAGAGAAAATATTTTCTTTTTGCTTAAATTTGTAGGAGTTTCACTTCATCTTCATGCAACCCGTTTCTTGTGGACCTGTTTCAAAGCAGTGTAACTTGGTGGAGAGCTTATGATAGAAGATGCTGGTAACTTAATAATGACCAGGAAGCGAAGGGAAAGAGAGTAAACTGGAGTACCATAATTTCTTTCAATAACATATCCCAAGTGATCTAAAACTTCATACTAAGCTCCACTTTCTAAAATTTTCCAACACTTTCCAGTAGTGTCAATGAACTACCAAGTCCTCATCATATGGACATTTTTGGAGAGATTCAAAATTCAAACTTATGCAAAGCAGTAAACCTATTTGGTGCATAATGCCATTCAGATCCACTGTTTGCATAATAATTTTTTTTATTTTTGGATGAACTAATCATTGCTTAAAATGGAATACTAAAGGTTTTTGCTGTGGTTGTTGCTCTATGTTTCTTCTTTCTCTTCTATTAATACTTGCTTCATATCTTTTGATGCTTTGGTGTTCAATGTATTCATATTAATAATTGTTATAGCCTCTGGATTAATTGTGCTCTGGGGGCCTCTTCTCAATGCAAAACAATCACGTTTGCAATTTTGAGGCTGCAAAGAGTGGTGTTCTGCTGCTTCTTGCATTGCGCTCAGGCCATCTATTCTGATCTCCAGTTCCTTTTCAGCAATCGCAATCTCCTCTGCTCTATCTTTGCAGTCCACAGCTTTACTGGAGCTTCCTTTCTAGCCAAAGTAACAATGTGTTAAATCGTTTTGATGGCCTTTTTTGCTATTGATTCTCAACATAAATCTGGTTAAAAGTCCCCAAAAGTAGCCATGTCACCACATCAATATTAGACTGCCTTGAAATTTCTTTTGTGAGATTAATTAGCCCATTGCCTTTAATCACAGTCTCAGGAAAAGTCTCTGGACGCAAGCAAAATGCAGGCAAACTTTCTGCCAAGGCTTAATGTATATCATCTGGAATCCAAAAGCCAATACTGTCCTTCTTCCCACCAGAAACCTCTTGAGCTTGGTCTTTACTGTTAGGATTTTTATCACTCTTCTAATCTTCCGAGCTCTGACCAGAATCTCCCAACAAGTGCAGTCCAAGGAACTGCAGCTTTACTTTTTCAGTACACATCTCTGAACCTTTCCAAACACATCCCATGAGCCAATCCCAAAGGCTTCTGAACACAGAGTCAGGTATAATCACAACCATGACCCCATTCTCAGTAGCAAATTCTGTCATAGTTAATTACTGAGAAAAAATACCCAACATCCAAAGGTAAAGGTGGGAAAATTATTTAGCTCATAGTTTTTAGAGGTTTCAGTTCATAATTGGGTGCTTCTAAGGCAGGGTGGGTTGGCAGAGGCAACACAAAAGAGAACTAGTTCATTACAGACAAAAAAAGCAAACACTAGCAAGCGAGGGACAAGACAAGCCTCCTTCTGTCCCTTATAGTATTCAGGCGCCAGCATTAGTATGGCACCAACTCCATCTGTGGGTGATTTACAGATCACCCACCCTTAGTCACAGAACCCTTAATCCTAGCATTGCACCATGAATCAGTCACACACTCTGGATTCAGCTACCTCTGAAAAATCCCCACCTATGACTGCATGAGGTTTTGGTAAGAAATCTAGACACAAGCCATAACAACACTAGGTTCATCTGTGTTGTCAAAAACGACAGTATTTCCTTTTTTATTAAATGTTGAGTAGGGTTCCATTGTGTATCTATACTACATTTTCTTAATGCTTCCAATTTGTTGGATTCATAGGCTGACTCAATAACCTGGCTATTATTAATAGTACTCTGCTAAACTCAGGAAATGAAGATAGGCGGATATAGGGAAATTATATAAACAGATACATAAATAGTTGTACAGGAGGAATTAGTGCTATTATTTACGTTACATTATTATAAATATTGTCTACAATCATTCATAATGTATTCCAAATAATTAGAGGAGAAAGATTATGAACATTTGGGGATATATAAATAATAAATATTTAAAGAGCTGGAAATACAAATTACACTGACTTGATCATTGCATATTCTATACACATACCAATTTATCTTACTCTGCCATATAAATTTGCACAATATAATGTATCAATTAAAATAAATTTAAAATTGATAGATGTGATAATGTCTGTGAAATACATTACATAATTCCTGACATATAACAGGCAATTAAACGGCTTTAATTTAAATTGAAACAAAGGATATTGTTCGAAAAAATATTCCATGATGAAGTATTTGCCAGAGGTGTATAAATTTCCACACAGTCATCATAAATTAAATTATGAAAAAAATTTAATCTTAAAGACAAGAAAGAATTTATCTTTTTTCAATTTCTAATTCAGATAATTAACTAAAATAATTTTTGTCATACAAAATATGCATATGCATCAAATAAAATGTAAAATATTTGTATTACTATGGTGAAATTATTTGCTTTACTTATGTATTTTTTTTTTTTTTTTTTGCGACACTGGGAATTGAACTCACAACCTCACACCTGCCAGGGGAGGTGCTTAAGCCACTGAGCCAAACTCCCAGCCCTGGTTTTTTTTGAGGCAGGGTCGCACTATGTAGCTCAGGCCGGCCTTGCGCTCGCATTGTAGCCCAAGCCGGCCTCGAACTCACAACACTCCTCCTACCTCAGCCTCCCGAGTGCTGGGATTAAAGGCGTGCGCCACCACGCCTGGCATGTACTGTTTCTTTAAACATGAATAATTAAGAGCTAAGTTGAACTTGTGCAGAATTGTGACATCAGCAAAATGGTTGTGCTGACACTGCAATATTCTCATTCCACCAAAGAAACATTGAAATGTGAGGAAAAAATATCAGTAGCTACATTGTCAGATATTTAAAAAGTACTTGAATTTTTATAGCAAGTAAGTGAACTGTGAACGAAGGAAAATGCAACTTGAAAATGGTAAGAAATACTTGTAGCATTTTTCTTGCCCTTACCACTTTCATAGCCCTGTTTGCCAGGAGTATAAAAGCAGTAGCATTTTTTAGTGAAACAACCATCTCCATTACCAATGTGGTAACTTCTTGTTTCCAGAAAAAGCAGAGAAGATATTATTTACAAATTATCCTTAATGTTTGTTATAATATTTTTCACAAATTTCTGAAGGACTGATATAAGACATTTACTTTTGTAGTGCATAATTTTCAAAAAAAGGCAAGGAAAGTGGTTACATTATTGAAAATCATTACCAGGTGAACTGAAAAACTGTAAGTGTCTGAAGGTAAACATACTGGTTGTATGGAGTATGCTATGTACCCCCAAGTCCTCACATAATTTTGATGGGGCTGAGTCTGAGGCTTGTGATCAGTTTGTTATCTAGCGCCGGGATTGATGATGTCAGTGCTGTACCCACCCAGGGGTGGAGCTGACATACAGTGTAATGGAGGGTGGGTCTTCCTCTTGTTTGCTTCCTCTTCCGCCTCTCGCTGTCTCTCTCTCTCTCTCTCTCTCGCCAGCATGGCTTGTGCCTTGCAGCTTGCAGCCGCCATGAACAGCAGGCCCGCCATGCCACGCTATCTTGGAGCCAACTTAACTATGGACTAAAACTCCCAAGAAACTGTAAGAATAAACCTTTCCTTCCCCAATTTTGGGCGTCAGGTATTTTGTCTCGGCAAGTAAAAAGTAACTAAGACACTGGTCAAAGACCTATAATAGTCATACAGAAGGCAAAGAGTAAAAGCTCGGGGATTCTTTGAGCAATGGTGAAACAAAAGCACTGTGTATATGGGAGAGCATCAAGAGCCACATACATGCCCAAAGCAATGTGATACATCAGAATAATTAGAAGTAGACGCTGAACTTCCACCTCACATGAATCATTGCACTTAGTGTAAAACTGGCTAAAGATTGCAAAGGCATCCTTTACAAACAGTATGCATACAGTGAAAGGGGTGCTTGATTTATTGCCAGTTACTTTTAATTTTTTCTACTTAGTTCTTCAGATTTAAGAAAATAGCCAGGCGTGGTGGCACACGCTTTTAATCCCAGCACTCGGGAGGCTGAGGTAGGAGGAGCGTTGTGAGTTTGAGGCCGGCTTGGGCTACAACGCGAGCGCAAAACCAGCCTGATCTACACAGTGCGACCCTGCCTCAAAAAATCCAGGGCCGGGAGTTTCGCTCAGTGACTTAAGTGCCTGTCAGACAGGCGCGTGGCTGTGAGTTCAATGCCTGGTGCCGCAAAAAAAAAAAAAAAAAAAAAAAAAAAAAAAACGGTCAGATTTAAGAAAATAACTATCTAGTTATTAGCTAAATGTGCACTAATGCACCACACACTTCACTGGCCACACAGAATGAAGAATAATTTTGTTGTAGAGCTTGAAAAATACTTAACAGTCTTCAACCAGAATACAATAACACATTAAGAAATGAGGAACATATATGTAGTGAAAGGAAAAGGTTTTTTTTTTTAATTTCAGAGAAAAAGACAGAAAAGAAAAACAAAAAGCAAGAGACAAGTAAACAACAACAACAACAAATCCGATACAATAACATTATAGGTTTACAAAGCAAGATGATAGGAATTTGACAATGGTTGTAATATTGCATATCATTACCCTCAAAAGCATTGTTTAGATTAACCGATATAGACATTTAAAATTGATCTAATCATATGAGTATTAACTGTTCTTTTCCAATAACTAATATATTTAGTAGTATAGTCATTTTAGCTATCTTAGCTATACATATATACAAATTTATGTCTTTTTCTTTTTCCCTTCCTTGTTTCCTCCTTTCCCCTTGTTGAATATAGTGCTGGAAATTCTATCCAAAGTAATTAAGCAAGAGAATGAAATAAAAGACAACAAAATTCAAAAAGAAGTCAATTTGTCACTATTTATAGATGACATGATTTGATATAAAAATAACTCCAAATTATCCACCATCAAACTATTAGAACTATTAAATAAATTCAGCAAAGTTACAGGATAAAAACTAATCTCAAAACCCAGAAGCATTAGTGTATGCCAGTAGAAAATTACCTTAAATACAAATTGAGAGAGCCATATTATTTACAACTAACCAATATCCTGGAATAAATGTAACCACAGAAATTAAATATATCTGCAATGAAAATTGTAATGCAGTGTTGAAAAATAAATGAAGGCTAAGAAAGAAAAAGTCATTGTATGGTCAAGAATTAAAAGAATAAATATTGCTTGCATGTGCACATTCCCAAAAGGAAATTGCAGACTCAATCCAATTCCTATAAAATATCAGTGATATCCTTTAGAGAGCTAGGAAACCATCCTAACATTTGCATGATTAAAAGTAATCTTGAAAAAGCAGGATCAAGGGGCACTGCATTTTGTGACTTCAAAATACACTACGGTGTTGTAGTAGTACAAACACCATAGTTTATGCATAAAACAGATCTATTATCTAATAGAATATTATACAGACTAGAAACAAGCCCATACTTCTACAATAATTAATTAATTTTCGAAAAAGAATCTAAAAAGCACATTAGAGAAGGAATAGTCTTTTCAAAAAATGATGATGAGTAAAGTGGATAGTCACAAACTGAAGAATAAAAGTAGACCACTACCGCTAACTAGTTAGGAAAATAAGTTCAAAATTTAAAATATTTAATTAGAAAACCTGAAATAATGAAAGTATATATCAAAGAAAACTTTAGAACATTGGAATGGGCAAATATTTTTGGAGGAAGACCCCAAAAGTACAGAAAACAAAAGTAAGAATTACCTAAATGGGATCACATCAAGTTAAAAAGCTGTACAACAAGGAACATTTTCAATGCATTGCAGTGGCAGTGTGCAGAATTGGAAAAAATATTTGCATGCTGTATATCTCACAAAGACTGACATCCATAGTCCAGAAGAAAGTCAAGCAATTCTAATGCAAAAAAACAAAAGAAAAAAACAACCCTCAAACATATTCTGATTGAAATTAGGCAATAAATCTCAAAAGGTATTTCCCTAAAGGAGACATGCAGGGCGTAGGCTATAGCTAAGTGTGCAAGACACTAAGATCAATCCTCAGAGCAAAAAGATGAGGCTCCAAAATGATGAACAGGTATGTTAAAAATTCTCAGCATTACTATTCAAAAAGGAAATAAAAAATAGAAAACAATGAGATGTCATCTCACCCCAGTAATAATGTCTGTGATCACAAAACTAAAGGATGTGGGTAGCAGCTGAACCATGCCTGAGCTGGAGATCAGAAACTCCTTGGAACTATAGCAAAGCCAGTCCTAAGAACTTGAATGCCAGAGACAGACTGTATAAACAAGTTGACCTCCAGTTCAGTGGCATGTGAACAGGTGTCCAGCCTTGGTGTTCCTCCCTGCTAACTGCAGCATGGATAGATCTACAAATGATTTGTTTTCCATGTTCTCAATAAAACACTAAAGCCTTACACTTTCGACCCTGTTACATGTTTCCCCCCATTTTACTGTGTATGAATAAAGACACAGACTGTGCTGGGTTGTCTCTGCCTCTTCATCAGAGAGGTCAGGTCCCAGAAGGTCCCAGCTTTCCTTTTATGTGTCTTGTATTTTGTTAATCTCCAATAGCCCCATCACAGGATCCTGCGGGTTGTGCAGGTTCCAGCAAAAGGGACCTGCCAAGAAAGTGGAGAAAAGCGAACATCAGTACTCTGTTGATGGGAATCCAAATTAGAACATACATTATGGAGGTTCTTTTTCCTCATAATTCAAAACATACCTACTATGTGATCTAGTAATCCCTCTGGTAGCACATCTCTAAAGGAAATGAGGCTTGTATGTTCAAGAGTAAGTTATGCTCCGATGATTATTACAGCATTATGCACAAGAGAAAAGAAATATAAATCTATGTTCATTAGCTGATAATTGTGTAAAGAAAATGTGACATATATAAACAATGGAATAGTAGAGCTCTGTGAAAAATAATGAAATTCTGTCATTTGTTGTGACGTAGATGGCAGTGGAGACCATTATGTGAACTGAAGTAAGTTCTGCACATAAATACAAGTATTTTGTGACTTCACTCATGTGTGGAATCAAAAATGTTAATCTCATAGAAGTGGAGAATAGATTGGTCATTACTAGAGTCTGGAGAGAAATTATTTTAGTAGATATGGAGAGATGGAGAAACGCTGATCAATGAATAATGAGCTACAACTAGATACGTGCAAGAAATTTTGTTGTGATATTTTACAGTAGCATATGATGATAAGAATATACTCTACACTTCAAAAATTAAAAAAAATAAAATGTTAGGATAAAGAAAGGGTGAATGAACATATAAATATGTTTATCATGATTAAACATTATGAAATGTTTATAGATGTATTGAACTGTTAAATGATACTCCATTGCATTGTATGATTTTTATGCTTTTGTGTATCACTTAAATAAAAGCTAAAAAGACATTAAGCAAGTCACTAAAGAGACTTGTAAAGGTAGTGGCAAAAGAATTTAGAATGGGGGAGAATACAATTTTTAATAGACCAAACTATAATATAGAAAATGTCTGCTTTCTACAGAAAAATAAGAGAGAGAAAATGAAATAAGACAATATCATTACACAGTTAAATGAACAATAAAATCTGTGCCTGCAAATAGCTATACATTTCATTTTCAAGACAATCTAAAATGTGTATAAGAATATATCTCTCCTCACTGATATCAGTAAAAATAGTGATACTATAAAAATGAATTGAAAATTTGCAATTAAAATTAATTGAAATAAATGGTTGGTATACTTCAATAGCACATTTGAGCATGCCAAAAAATGAATGAATGATCTCCAAAATAATGAATTTTGAATATATGACCTGAGGATCAGAAATACATGTAAAGTTTGCAGTAGAAACTGTGCAAACCAAGAAGAAATGGGGTGGTACATTCAACATACTAAATAAATGGAAGCTATACCAGCACACTGTGCATAATAAAACTATCTGCCATTGTTTAAAATTAGGCCATGATCAAAAGACTTGGTCATCAGACCTTGGCAATAGGTGAATGAGCCTTGAGGAGGGGAAGCTTACTTAGTGAAAGGAAGTTAGCTCAATAAGGTTGTGCCATTGAAGGGGATATTGGGACTCTAGCTCTTCCTCTTCTCATTCTTCTCTCTTTCCTCCTCTCCTTTCCATATATGGAAACCTGCAAAGCTGACCCAAAATAAAACTTTTGGTTTATAAAGGTGATTATTATTAATTATTATTATTATTGTTATTATTTTCCTTTTTTTTTTCTTTTGTGAGACAGGGTCCTTTTATGCTATTCAGGCCATCCTTGAACTTACTGTGTAGCCCATACTGGCTTTGAACTCACTGTGATCCTCCTGCATTGGCCTCCCAAGTGCTGGGATTATAGGCATGCACACTCAAGACTGACTAGAGGTTATTATTTCAGATATTTTGTCTCATCAACAGAAAGCTAACACAGTCCTTCTGAATTACATACATTTCAAGGCAAATACATTTTCAGGTAATGAAAATCAGACAGAGCTTGTCCTGCTGTCAGTGATATAACAACAAAGCTACAAAAGAATTACTAAAAATTAAACTCTTTAGGAGATTTTCTAGGCATATATAAACCTACACATGAACATCTATCCTTTCTGTACTAGAGGGAAAAACAAAACAAAACAAAACAAAATATAAGAAAAACAAGAAACAAAAGCGACAAACAAATAACAATCACAAAGAGCCTAAAACAATAACAATATAGGCTTTCAAAACAAGGTGGTAGGAATATAATAAATTTTGTTGTTTTGCATAGTTTTGATTTTATTATGTGTGATGGTATGAACATCTACATTGAAGAAAATGAGACATCATGGTAGCCATTGCTGATTTCCTATCATCTCGTTTTGAAGTGTAATAATGTTTTTATTCTTTGTTTTGAGTGGTTTTAGCTTGTTTTCTATTATTTGATTTCAATATGTGTGAAGGTATGAACAACTATTTTGAAGAAAACAAGAGACATTATGGTAGCCAATGTTGATTTCCTGTTGTCTTGTTTTGAAATGCTGTGTTGCTTGCATTGTTTTGTTTTGATCTGCTTTGTTCTGTTTTGTTTCATTTTATTCTCTTTAAAATAAAAAATAAAAAAAAATAAAAATTTAAAAAATACTCGACTATCAAATACTTAACCTATGAATAATTAATTTAAATATAAATTTACTCAATTCTATGAAATTGCACATAGTAACTAAATTGATGTAAAATAAATTGATTGGGCCAGAGATACAACTCAGTTGCATAAGCGCCTGCCTGGCAAGACCAAGGTCTTGAGTCTGATTCTTGGTACAAAATAAAATATAATAGGTAAATAAAATAAGCTGCTTACATTTAGGTCCTAAGGGCTCACATAGACAGAATGAGCAATAGTGACAGTACTTATACAAAAAATACCACAGTGTAAAAGTATAAACAGAAAAGATAAACAGTCATTCAATTATGATAAATGAGTTAACTATTAAGAAGACATAACTTTAAAGATATATGCATCCAATATTTGAAGACTCAGTTACATAAAAATATGTTAGCATATTTGCAAATTAATTTATAATTCAACTCAGTGATTATAAAGAACCTGGGGAGTCCCATTTCAATGATGGACTGATCATCCAGAAGCAAATGCAATATGAGAATATTGGATTTGAACAACACTTTCAGCTAACTGCATATAGCACAAATATATAGAACAGTCCATGTATTAGTCTCACAATACACATTCTTTTTAGTGAATGCTAAATATTTTCCGGGATAGATTCTATTTTAGGCCACAAAGCAAGTTTGAAAAAATGTAATAAGATTGAAATTATATTGATTGTGTTATTTGGAAACAATGGAATGAAGTGTAAATGAATAAACAGAGGAAATCTGCAAAATTCAAAATTATATGAAAATTAGGTACTATTCTGCTCTTTAGCCAATTGACCAAAAATAAATAAAAAGGAAAATTAAAAATTATTGATGAGAAAAATACAAATGGAAGCACAATATACCAAAACATATTGGAGACAGGAAAATAAATTCTAAGAAGAAATTTTATAGGAATAAAATTTGTGCATTAAACAAAACAAGTTTCTTACACAAATAACTTAGGGTTACAATTTAAAGAACTTGAGAGACTCTAAAAGTAAAAAAAAATAATGATCTGAAGGCTGAAACTATATTTCTTTCCTTTAGCAGTTAAACAAATAACTCAAAAAGTTCATTTCACCATTTAAATGTAAGAACTGAACATATGATAATGATAATATAGACCATAGAATATGCTATTCTTCTTCAGAATGTCAAAATAGGCCAGAATTTTTTCAATAAGACCCTCAAAGCACGGGAAGCAAAAATAGAAACAGAAAATTGGAATCACGTCAAACTAGAGTTTTGGCCCCAAAAAGATAACAGTATACAGACAAAAAGAATTACCTATAGAACGAAAAAAATATTTCTATACATCTGACAAAATATTGATGTCCAGAATCGATAAAGTATTCAAAGGAATTCATAGTTTTAAAAACTAAATTAAAAATGGGCAATATGGCCAGTGTTTTCTCTTGCATAGTGGCCTAACCTCATGCTGTAGTGTATACTTTTTTTTTCCTGCTTTTACTTGACACAGACTTACTCCTCAGAGCTTGTTTCTTTTCCCACAAAAAAAATCTTTGCTACCATTAAAAAATGGGTAATAAAACTAAAAACATGTTTCTCAAGAAAAGACAAATAAATGGTCAAGATGTACATGGAAAAAGTGCTCGATATCACTAGTCATCAGATAAATTTAAACAAATGGTACGAGATGTTACTTTACTCTGGTATAAACTACTATTCTCTTGAAAATAAAAGTAAATCTGGGCATGATAGAAAATGCGTGTAATCCCAGAACTCAAAAAGCCTGAGAAAGAAGGATCACAGTATGTAGCCTGGGAAACTAGTGATTTAGTAAAAAATCTATTTCAAAATTGAAATAAATAAATAAAACAGGACTGTGGGTGTAGCTTATAAGTCCCTAGCTTCAATTTCCAGGACTCCCCCAAAAAAGGGTAAAATTGAAAGAGTAAAAGTACCTTTTTATGCAGAAATACCACTAGTGGGTGTATTTCAAAGGAAATGAAACCAGTAAGTTGAAGATGCATCTACACTTCGTTGCAATCAAGAAATAGAAAGCATTATCCTCAAAAGACAAGAAACAGAAGTTAAATGCTCATCAGCTGATGAATAGATAAATACAATGTGGTACATGTACACAAAGGGGTACTACAGTAATATAGGAATGCTACAAAATCTGTTAAAAATTATTTGTGGCAATGTAGATGGAACTAAAGATCATAAAGTTAAGTAAATCGAGCACAAATACCACATTCTCTTACACTGCACATGGGAACTAAACTATTTGACACTCATATGATTTTATAGTAGAATGGTGTTTGCTACAGGCTGGAGAGAGTAGAGGTAGAGGGTAATGAGAGAAAGGGGAGGATTTGTCAATGGGTACTTACCTACAGTTATATAAAAGCAGGGAATTCTGGCATGCTGTTTCAGTTTAGTGACTACAGACAATAATAATGTACTGTATGTTTTAAAAAGCCAGAGGAGAGGATTTTGAATGTCTTCAATATAAGGATATAACAAATATTTGATGAGATACGTATGTTTAACCTTATTTAAACATTATATAATGTATACATGTATCAGAAATCTTAAGCCATTTCACAAATACATACATGGGTTTTTTTTATTTTCATGTATCTGTTTAAAAACAAAAGTTAGACTGCAGAAAAATTAGTACACGTGAGTGGGGTCATTGTTATAGGTATGCTAGAAATTGAGGAAAAGTATTCAGAACTGGGAAATAGGCAGAATTTAGGATATTGGAGAAGCAGGCTAAAAGAAAAATTCCTAAATTTGAACAGTCAGAGCATTATGAAAAATACTGAGAACTTTTAATGCAGATACTAAGGAATATCTCTCAGATGAAAAGAAAGATCCTATTGGAAATTGAAATGAAGACGACCCTTGTACTGAACTGCAAAAATGCTGGCTCTCTTTTGCTCATATCCTAGAGCTTTGCAGGAGGCTAAATATAATCATGACCAACTGGAATACATGACAGAGAAAATTTCTAAGTAGCGAAAGTATCAGGAGAGTTCGTGAATATTAGTAGCTGTAGTTAGTGGGATTTGCTCTGAGATGAAAGACTAAAAGTAAACAGAACAGAATAGTTTATAAATTTCACAACTTGACAAATAAAGGAAAAAAGAGAAAGCATGTGTGGGTGTGGTGTAAATCTGGATCAGTTACTGCTTCCTAAAGAGATTAGTATTATTGCAAACTTTCAAGACAATGGGCAAAAGGATTTGAGGGCATCTCAAAAATCTTTAAGGCCACCACTCCTACCTCCAGTTTAGAAACCCAGAGGGAAGAATTGCTTCAGGGAATGGCATGAAGAACCCTATAAAGAGAATGAAAGAGGAAACATATAACATATACAAAAATCAACTAAAGATGCATTCAATTCCTTAAAACCTAAAACTGTAAATATACAAAAATAAAACACAAAGGAAATATTTCATAACATAGATCTTGCAAAAATGACTTGGATTTGACTGTAAAAGTGTGGGTAAAAAAGGAAACATAAGCAAACGGATTATTGTGAACTAAAACATCTTTTTCATATAGAAGGAATCAATACAGTGAAAAGACAAAGCATAGATCAAATAAAAATATTTCCATACATGCATCTAGGGCTAATATTCAAATTATATAAAAAATTCAATAACCCAATAGTGAGAAACCAAAAATCAAATCAAAAGTTATGAAAGATCATAAAACACTTCCCAAATTAAGGCATTTAAATGCCTCAACAGATATGTGGAAAATGGAAATCGTCATTGAACTCTAGGGAAATACAAAGAAAATTACAATGACTATCATCCCAGGAATGCAAGAATGGTTCAACATGTGCAAATCAATAAATCCAATACAACATATCAGCAGAACCAAAGACAAAAAACACATTATCATTTCAATAGGTGCAGAAAAATGTTTTTGACGAATTCCAACATGCCTTACAAAAAATTGGAATTGATGACCTTTACCTCAATCTGATGAAAGTCGTCTATGACAAACCAACAACCAAAATCACACTGAACAGACAAAAACTGAAAGCTTTCACGCTAAAATCAGGAACAAGACAAGGATGTTCACTGTCATTACTCCTGTTCAATATAGTTCTGGGAACATTAGCCTGAGCAATTAGAAAACAGAGATAAATCAAAGGAATAAGAATAGGAAAGGAAGAAGTTATTATCATTATTCACAGATGACATGATATTCTACATAGAAGACGCCGAAAATTCCACCAAAAGACTTCGACATTTGAAAACCAAATTTAGTAATGTAGCTGGATACAAAGTCAGCCCTCAAATATCAATAGCATTCCTGTACACAAACAACAAACTCACTGAGAGAGACATTAGGGAAACCACACCCTTCATAATAGCATCAAAAAAAATAAACTTGGGAATCAACCTAACAAATGAAGTAAAAAATCTTAACAATGAAAATCACCATACACTAAAAAAGAAAATTGAAGAGTATATAAGAAAATGGAAAGATCGCTTGCTTATGGATAGGGAGAACCAACATAGCGAAAATGGCCATACTCCCGAAATTCTTATACAGATTTAATGCAATCTTGGTCAAAATATCCTTAGTAGAATCAGAAAAAAAATTTCTAAAATTCGTTTGGAGTCAGAAGAGACCTAGAATATCAAAAGCAATTCAGGGCATCAAAGGCAAGGCAGGAAGCATCAAACTTCCTGACTTGAAATTGTACTACAAAGCTACTATGATAAAATCAACATGGTACAGGAAAAAAAAAAACTGAGGATCAGTGGAAAAGATTAGAAGATTCAGATGCAACTGCAAACAGACTCAGCCAACTTATCTTTGACAAAGGTTACAAATATGTTCACTGGAAGAAAGATAGCCTCTTTAATAAATAGTATTGGACAAACTAGATGTCTATATGCTGAAGATTAAAGCTAGACCCATGTCTATCATCATGCAATAAACTAAAGTCAAAATGGATCAAGGATCTAAATATTAAGATGGAAATACTAAGTGTACTGGAATGCAAAGTAGGAAGAAATCTTGAAGATATACGTATAGGCAGAGAGTTCATGAACAAAACCCAATCTGCATGGAAAATGCTTCAAAGAATCAGAAACTGGGGTCTCATCTCATGGAAAAGATTTTATGCATCAAAAAGATTCATCAAGAGAGTGAAAACACAGACTGGAAAAAAATTTTAATTCAACTGTCCCTCATACAAAGGACTTCTATCTGATACAAATAAAGAATTTTAAAAAATGAGATCCCCAAATTCAAAGAACCAATATAAAGATGGGCTTCTGAGATAAATACATATTTCTCAGATGAAGAAACACAATGGGAAATAAATCTATGAAAAATGTCCATCATCACTGGTCATTCCAGAAATGCAAATTAAAACAATACTGAGATTCCGTCTTACCCCAGAAAGAATGGTTACCGTCAATAAATTAACCAATGAGAAACGCTGGAGGGGCGGTGGGGAAAAAGGAAACTTTCTCCACTGTTGATGAGAGTGTACACTGGTACAACCACTGTGGAAATCAGTGTGAAGATTCCTAAAAAACTAGGATTAGAGGTCCCATTTGACCCAGCTATTCCCTTTGTGGGAATTTTTCCAGAAGAATTAAAAGCATCATACCACAGGGATATATGTGTGCCCATGGTTATAGCAGCTTAATTTGTAATAGCTAAATCTTGGAAACTACCCACATGACCCATCAACTGAGGAACAGATGAAAAAATGTTGTATTTTTATACAGTGGAGTACTACTCAGCAATAAAACAGGATAAACTTGAGACTTCTATTGGTAAATGGTTGCAATTTGAGACCGTATTATAAATGAAATAAATCAGACAAGCATGTGTAAAAATTGTATTGTCTCCCTTGTGTAAGAAGTTAAGGAATAAATAAGATCCAAAATGTACAGTAGATATTGTAAAATGAGGTTAAACTATTCAAAAGGAAAGACAAACTGGGATGGAGGAAAGGAGAAAAGATGGAAAAGAAAAGGAAAAAATATATATATATATATACACACAAGATAGTTAAGATAGTTACACTACTAATTTCAATTAATACACTGATAAGAAATGTTTGTGTTTTTACTGTTTAATCAATTTTTCATACCTATATCTTGTTATATGAGCGATTACTTTAAAGATAACAATATGCAACTTAGTAACCATGTGTTCTTCCCCTACTATCTTATTTTGAAATTTTGTATCATTTATTGTTTTTTCTCTTTAAAATAAAATTTAGAAAATTACAATGAATAAAAAAGACAAAAGAACAATGATACATGCTAGCAAAGATGTGTGCAGAAAATAAAAATATTTGTGCACTGTTAGTAAGAATGTAAATTAATATAGCCATAGTGGAAAATTGTATGAACTTTTTCAGACAACTAAGGACGTAATTACCATGTGATTCACCATTCCCATTTTTGGGTATGTACTTAAAATAATTAAATCAATATGTGCCAAACAAATACCCACAATACCATGTTAATCTTAGCATTATTCACAATGGCCAATATGTTGAAGGAACCCAAATGTTCATCATCGATCAATGACGACAGAAAATATGGTATATAAAACAACAGAGTAATATTCAGCCTAAAAAATGAAAGATATCCTGTCATTGAGAGAACATGCATGGATTCAGAGGATGTTATGCTAAGTGATATAAGGCATGCACAAGAAAACAAATGCAGCACTACCTCACTTCGTCTTGGGAAGCTAACATTTAATTTATAGAAGTAGTAAGTCAATCCCAGCACTCTGGAGACTGAGGTAGGAGGAGCATTGTGAGTTTAAGGTCTGGCTTGGGCTACAACACGAGCGGAAAGCTGGCCTGAACTACATAGGGTGACTGTGTCTCAAAAACCTAAGGCTGGAAGTTTGGTTTACTGGTTTAGGCGCCTGCCTGTCAGGTGCAAGGTTGTGAGTTTGATCCCTGGTGCCACAAAAAAAAAAAAAAAAAAAAAAAAAAAAAAAAAAAAAAAAAAAAAAAAAAAAAAAAAAAAAAAAAAAAACGTAAGTCAAATGATGTAAAAGAGAAATGTCGATACAAGGGTGTAAATTTCTAGTTAGGAAAAATATGCTTTACTGACACATTACACAAGAAGTTGACTATGAGAAATATTAATGCAAGGTACATTTAAAAATTGCTAAATGATTATATTTTAAATATTAACACTTTGAAAAATAAGAATGGAAAATGATGGATTTATTATGAAAGCTGATTTAATCATCCCATATTGTAAGCACGTACTAAAACTTCTACCCGATAAGTATCTATAACTATTATTCATCAGTTAAAGTGCTTTTCGTCTAGATGCTTTAAATTTTTACTTTATTTAACATTGTGGAGACAAAATAGTTTTACACACCTATTTCAGGTAATTACCAGCCAGTTTAGAACTCTTGCAAACTATCTAACAAATAATTTCCAATTTTGGTTTTATACTTCTTTATTGGATCTTCTCTAGTGCCAATTGTTAAAAATTTTATTTTGCATTGTTTTCCTTTGTTATTCTTTTTAAGTGGTTCTACATCTAGCAAGTAGTTTACTATGTCTAATTTTAAATCACACCACATTTACAATGCATAAACAATTCATAAAGTATATACACAAACTGAAAATACAATATTCATAAGAAGGAAAGTGTGAAACAATGGCAATGTTTTATGTAGCTGAAAGTAACTTAGAAATATTATATGCCAACAACCATGGGCCAGTTCAGAGTCCTCCAGAAAAAAAATGTATACACGTTTCAGGAAAAGAAAAACAGTAGGATGTTTAACCAACAGATGGTATTACCCCCATATAAGGAACACTAGAGTATGTTGTATACCTCAGAAAACCCACTGCACTGCCTGCCCTTACAAAAGAAATCAAAAATGCATGTGCAGCAATCTCAATGACCAAAGTTACCCAAGCAGCCATTCACCATACTAATAAATGTCTGGAAGCTCATGGCCATCACTTCGAACACCTATTTTAATTGTATAGGTCAAAGTTAACTTGTATTAATCTCATGATGTCTCTATACATTTAATATTAAAATATTTATACTCTGTTTTCTTTTTCTGAATTATTCATACATTTTAGGTAGAGTCTTCCACTTTTCAGTGAAATCAGAATTTAAATATACTTCACATGAGAGAGTTAGAGATTAATAACAAATGGTAGATAATGTATTTGCAAGGAGATCAACGAAGAATTGCCTGTTACACTGTAAAGAAATACTAACCTGAGGTGGGAGTGAGAAGTTAAAAAATAAATTAAAGTAGAAAAAATATTTCAGAACAGAAATATTTTCTTGATTATCTCCGTTTGATGAGAACGTGGTCAAAGAAAAATTTCAAATGTAGAATGGAATCTGTTACGAATTGGCTAATGATTGGCAGACAGCTATGGAAAACCCAAAGTATCCAGAAATGAAGCAAAAAACTGTACAGGACATAGCACTACTATGTATATTAATAAGAAACAATATGGCTCTGAATTTATAAAACAAGCCATGGTGAGTTCATTTTAGGTTTAATATCACTGATCTAAAAACATATGAAATGACAAAGAAGGTCAGATTGATAAGTGTTTCACAAAGCACTTAAGTTTCTTAATGCTTCAGCACTGACTTGAAATTCTTTGATGCCTATCAGAAAAATACAATTGTTGTTCACTCTTACAATTTCAGCATAATATTATAAACCATAACAAAGAATGCTGAAAAAGAGTTATGTTCATGGCTGTAAGATAAATAACTTTAGGAGTTCAGTCCAGATGGAACTGATGTTTTTGTCCTTCGCATCTGTTGTTTTGTCAATCATTTTGAAGACTAACACATTTATTTACTTCTGTTTACTGACTAGACAACTGACATTGAGAAAAATAGTACATTTAGAGCCCTTTTAAGAATGTAGGTAAGTGATGATAATAATGAATAGATTTTGACCCTCTGATGTCTTTAACAAATCCCAAGAGTCAAAATTTATAGAAAATGAGTACCATTTTGGTGTAATGTGCCATTTATGCTCCTAGTAAAGGAATGTCTCTTCCTATATAGTGTTTGGAAGTAATTGACACTGTCTTAGTAAGTTCATTTATCTTTCATTTGTTGCAGGTATTTTTCTAGTAGTGGTCATTATGAGTGTATGTTTTGTAAAACACCTGCCTTACTCATGCAAGTATAATGGATTCCTATCAATGAATGGCAGAATTGGATGTGGGATAAAGCTACTTCTTTTTGTTTGTTTTTGTTATTATTGTACTCCTGGTTTCAGAATGGTTTGTTTTCCTTTGCAATTACTGTAACATATTTTCAAATTTGCTAAAATGATACATGAGAGATGATTTTCCAAGCTGAGCAGAGTAAGAATTACTGTGGATGCCTCTGGTTGTGTGTCCAAATGTGTATTTCAATTCTATTGATAAAATGCTGATATTTTGAACCAGTTTCTACATACACTACAGGAACCCTATTTGAAAACAGCTTGCACAATTTTCAGGCATGTTTTAAAGAAATAATAACTTAGCTTATTTGTAATCAAAGACATTTTAAATCACCGAGTTTAACCCATTTCCCCATTGAATTTCAAAAGAAACAATGGCAAGTTTCTTGATTTACCTAAGGATCTTACATATTTATTTTACTACTAGGATTTATACTACTGTCTGCCAATAAGATATATTGACCCATACTGTGAGATGTAACAAAAAACGGTGAAACAATAACAATGATGGTGACATTTATATGTAAGTGATATTTGTTCTCAGTATTTGTCTGAAGGGAACTTGAGTTGCTTCAGTAGAAAGAAAGATAAGATGAAAACAGTCAAAGAACACTTTTCATCTCAGGTCAATAAGTTCTTGCTTTATTTTTTTGAATTTCTTTTGTCTTCATTTAAATGTAATACAAGTAGATATAAAGAAAATATTTAAAAGCACTCTTTCAAAAATTGAAATTTCAGAGCAAAATAATTAGAGAATAGCAACAGTTATTAAACTTGTATCATAATCTTAAAAGAATGGCCAAAACATTACTCAGAGTACAAGCAATAGATAAGAAAAAAAGATTCCTTCTTACACAAAGAAGAAACATACAAAAGCACATATAAAAGCACACAACTTTCTCTTTACTGAAATGACACAAATAATCATATATATCAAAGTATTTTGAAGCAACAGAATAATTTGAGGGACTTATTTGGACTTCTCCCTTCATTGTATTTATTTTCTCTTTTGCTCCCTTTGCCATAAATATACATATTCTTTTATGTAAGAATATGTAACCATGTCGTATTTAAGCTTGTAATTCTGTTTGACCCACCTTTCTCCTTCTAGATGCTTCCTCCTTCTATGTATCTTCCCAAAAGACTTAAAGTCATCATATTACAGGTATACATGAATATCCCTGGGAATAGCAACAGTAGATCTCAGACATAGCATATATAGCCATCAATGGATGAGTGGACAAGGAAAATGTGGTATTTATGCAGAGTGGAGAACTACTGGCATAAAGAAAGATAAGCCTGAGGCATTCGTAGACAAATGGATGAAACTTGCATCTAATCACTTTGAAGGGAAAAGAATGGTTACTTCTTCACAAGAGAATTTAAAACTGTGATCCACAACAGCCATTACCAGGCAACCTGATAACTGCCCTGTTATGGATTACAAACTGGTGGTCAACTTGGCACTAGTTGAATTGGTTCAGCTGGTGTTGAGTTAAAGATGCTCCACCTGAAGAAAGTTGCCAGCACAAATATGGACGTGGAAAAGAAGAGCCGGGCATTGTGGGTTCTTCCAAGACTTGCTGTTGGAGCCGCTGGTTCTCCTGGAGGTGCTTGTCAAGCTGGCTTCTCCAATGTGGATTCGGCCATTATCGTTGGAGGAGCTCGGGACCTCATTGGTGAGAGTGGCTGTGGTTCATGTTGCGGGAGCTCTGCTCCTCACACCATGCATCACTTCCTGGCTCCGGAGGGGAGGCTGTGTGCAGGAGAAGCTGGTCACGCTGGGCTTCCTGACCTGTGCTCAACTGTTCTCCATGGTCGGAGGAGCGCGGGACCTCGTCGCCGTTGGGGATGGCTGTGGTGCTCTTCAGGACAGCCCCGCTTTGTCTTTTGTGCGTGACTTCTCAGCTCCCACGTAGAACCCTCAACTTACTGCACGGCTCCTTCACCCTGCTGGCATAGACTTTCTAGCTCCACCGCTGACCTGTGGCCTTCCCAGCACAGAACCTTAAATAATCTGGCGTGAGCCCTTATTGGGGGCTCTTAGATTCCCAGTTGGTACTGTGGGAGGCATTGTCATGCGTTTGGGTCTCTAGTGGGACTCTTGCATGATATTGCTGTGGGATCCAGGCCCTCGGCTATCCTGGGTCTTAGTGTTGTGGACAGATTCTCCTGCACTTTCTTGTGTTTAACTTTGGGTGACTGTTATAAAACAATATTACAAACTCTGTGTCCTGTAGCAGTTGTTCTCCATGTAACCCCCTGACTACAACATGCCCAATATTAATTAATAGGCAAAATATATTTTCCTTCTTCAAAATAAACACACTTTGAAAGAAAATTTCTTCAGATTTAAAATAAAAAATCAAAGAGTGGTTGCAAACAGGAGATGGCTCATACCTGTAATCCCAGCATTTGGGACACTGAGGCAGGAGGATCATTGAGAGTTCAAGACCAGCCTGGGGTACACAGTGAACTCAAGGACAACCTGAACAGCATAGCAATACCCTGTCTCAAAAAAAAAAAAGACAAAAAACAAACCAATAAACAAACAAAAAACTGAAGAGCAAGTTAAAGGATTAAGTACTTTAAAACATATGGGCAACAGGCTTACAATCCATTAAGCGATTAGTACAATTAGTACATTACTATATTTACTTCTCCAAACATTGAGACATCATGTTGTTGCAATTGGTGATATTATCATAATTGTACATCATCTGTTGAATATGGTTTTGTTTATTTTTATTCCCTCATGAATGTTTCTTGTGTTCTCAGGATGTCACTACACATAGATAATAAATTAGAAATCACTTTTTTTGTATTTATGTCGTACAAGTCAATCTTACAATTCATATGCATAGAAAACCACAATAATTTCCCTTTGACATTTTACCCTTGTTTGTTTGATAGATGAGCCAGAAAGTTGTTTTTTCTAGTGAATAATGTGACCAATACACTGAAGAGTATGTAGTGAAGAGTGAGACATCTGAGATAATCTTGTCTACCTTTTACTCGTAGTACTTTATTGACTAAACCATACAAGAAAATGGAATAAGTCAGTAAAATGTTACCATAACATTAAAGTTCATGCTTCAGCTTGCATTATTTTTACCTTAAGATACAATGAGGATTTGTTTGGGGTGTTGTGAATATTTCTTTGATTTGGAAGAACTTATTTATCTTTCTTTTGTGTGATGGGAGGCACAACAGTATTAAGAAGATTGAAAGACCCTATCAGGAGAAGAGTAAAACCACAAAGCACTGCTTTGTTGCTTAAAAACAAACTTTTAGTACTTCAGTCGGAAAAAATGGGAATTAGGATAAAATGTTTCATGGCTCAAAGGATGCTAATAAAAATAAGCTAGAGAAATAACGGTCAATGATGAAACTTATGACTCATAAACATCAAATATAATAGCTATTACTCGTTGTGCCACTTTCTTTTTGAAATTACCTCGTAATTTCCATTTTAGTTTATTAAATTTTCTTTCTTGTTAGTTTTTGTGAATAAAATAATTAACTTAAATTGTATGAACTATGGCTGAGAATCAGAACCGGTTGCTGAAAGGTGAATAACATTTTCAATTTATGCAAAAAGAGGAGCATTCCTGTTAAGTGAGAAAATGAGTAGAAATGAAGTATGCTTAAAGAAAATGTATATTAGTCAGAGTAGCTAAAACAAGGCAAACTGAAGTAGATTTTTTTTCTTAAAGAAGTTTGCAGAAAAGTATTCAAATGCTATGTAAATTTTTACAAAAGTAACTTGTTTCTGTGAACTCAATTTTCATAACTGGATTTATAAAGTAGCATATTTCAAATAGTAGCTGAATTTTAGGTCACTTTGACAGATTCTAAAATATACTGCAAGATAAACTATTTTAAATTTTTAAAGGGAAATTTGTGCTGTTCATATGCAGATTTTTACAACAAATTAGCAGTTTTAACCAAATGCGTACTCCTCTGTAGTAATGATTTTGTGGTTTACAACAGTTAACACAGTACTAGACTTGAACACTTTTCTGACTCATTAGAAATGATTCATCTCCAAAATTCAATTATCCAGTATGAGAAAAATCTTCTGTAGTACAATCCATTGTGACCCAAAGTAAGCCTGTAGGCCACTATTACAATCTGGATAGTGACAAAGTTAGCTTGTTTATTTGGCCTCTGCTAGTTAGGAACTAAAATTCAACTGATACATTTTGTAGAATTACTCTTTTAGTGTGGAGGATGTCTCCAGTTTCTCCTTTAGAATCTACTGCTTTTCATTCAACGAATGACTGTGAATCCTGAAATATATTAGTATAGTCTGCTCTGTGTTTTCTCATTATATGTGGAAATGAACTGTTCACTTCCATGCAAAAGAACATTTTAAGTGCAGTTCTCAGTATTTTTTGGATTGCCATATAGCTGAATTTACCTAATCTAAGTCATTCTGTATTTAGGAAGTTATACTCTATTTCATAGCTAGGCCATTGCATTATCTAGTATAATATTTCTGAATAGTGTGGCACAAGAAAAGAATTTATGCTTTAGTACATAGAGGAAAGAACATTTCTGAAATAAAACAAAATGAGATTCTTACAATAAGTAGCAGTGTGCATTAATCACACATTCAAAATTGCATCCTAAAACAGAGGCTATAATTTGAGCATTTGAATTTAAGCATATAAAATATTTTAAAGTAACAAGTTTTGCATTGCATCAATTTCTGTAGACTTTGAAGTCCTTTACTAGCGGATTGTAAATATTCAATGTATGAAAGCAGAGAAGGATCTTACTTAGAAAACAGTTTTCTAACAGTATTTGATCAAATTTTCCTAGGCTGATTTGAAATGTAGTAATGAATCATGTTCACTTTCATAAGTTCTGTTTTATTATTTTATTGTGGTCTAATCCAAAATAAATATCTGCAATGAAATTGAGTATGACACCAGGGAAGAGAGGAGTCAGGAATTTTAAGAACATTGCAATGAGAAATTTGGAGCAGTAGAACTATAATCTATCAGGAAACTGTTTATTTAGCTACGCTTAAGAAATCTTTACTCTTTGTATCATGGGGGAGAATAAATATGGTTTTCAAAAAGAATATATCGAGTCAGAATTTTTTCTCTAGCTATTTTGCCTAGATATGATTATCAAGCCAATCATTCACATTTCACCTACTGTGTGTCAGTCATTATGATCTTCATTCATATAAACCTATTTTTTTAGTAAAACAAAAATAATTAGAGGAAAATGCATTAAACTGTAAGGAAAGAAAGTTAAACATTTAAAAAATGAAGAACTGCAGGCATGAAAAGTACAAGAAACAGCACAATTTTACAGTGTATAATTTTATTTATTTATTTATTTATTTGGTACTGGGGATTGAAGTCACAACTTCGCGCCTGGCAGGCAGGTACTTAAACTGCTGAGCTAAATCCCTGACTCTATTTTTTGAGACAGAGTCTCAGTATGCAGTTCAGGCTGGCCTTGAACTCAATTTGTAGCCCAGGCTGGTCTCAAAATTACAGCCATCTTCCTGCCTCAGCCTCCCGAGCACTGGGATTACAGGCATGTGCCACTACTCCCGGCTTTACAGTGTATTATTTTCCATAATTTCTCCTGTGATTTGTGTGGACCTATTTGATGGATAGAGTATCATCTCCATGTATTTAATGTCAAGACAATGTGATACAAGCATGAAATACATTTACCATTGTTACAACATTGATAACACAAAATGCTATGAAATAATATATACATTTCTATCAAATAAACAAATAATTCTTTAATAAGCAACACTACTTTATGAGTTTTATGGTCATTAATGTATTGTAATTAATTTGAAACTCTAAATGTCTTTGAATTGTATAACACAGGCCACTATGCAATTCAACATTCAATGAATTTCTGTGGACTCACCTCGTGGCATGGCCAAATAACATGTAGAATTTGATAGTCAAATATAAGTGTAGTGATAATTCATTATTTTTATGTGTCATCATCCTTAATAGGATAATTACACCATGCCACTTTCAGAAAAATTGAAGGCAAATAACAAAGTATATTATCACATATGAAACACAATTAAAGGTAGCATTTTTGTCTCAACCTTAACACCACATAAACATAACTAGTTTACATTGTTGCTTTATTTTCTAGTCATAAAAATTATTTTTGAAATAGTTCAGCCATTGGTACCAGAGCTTTCTAAACCAGTATGTCACAAACTGCAAGTGGAAAAGCACTCTGCAATACTGTAATAAATTAAGTGTGCTGATACCAAAAATTAAAAAGAAAATGAGAGCTGAGGATGTGGCTCAGTGGTTGAGTACTTGCCTAGTGTATATGAGGCCCAAGACACTATTTTCAATTTCAAATAAAAAGAAATACAAAATAAAAGAAACCATTGCACATAGTAAAGTGCAGTTGCAATAAACAGTTTTCAGTTATGGATTACTTCTAATTCTCTATGTAAAACATATCACTATTTTATGCTACAGGCCAAAGTAAAAATAGTTTTGAAAAGCACTCTCCTAGTCTATACAAAGTAGTTCCTTTTATCGTTAGACTTAAGTCCAGGCAAATGTGACCTCAGCATGAGGCAAAGGTGATTTTTATAAAGACCTTTCATGCTTGTTCCTGTCCACTTTGAGCACTGTACAAAACAATAAGAGTGAACCAGAGGTGGATGCATCCCCATGGTGTCAAGTCATTTCTAAGTAGTCAACAGATAAATGTCACATTTTGCATGCTCTTTCACAGCTGCCTTCACTCACTAAAACTACTCCTTCCTGTGGGAACAGCTGGGTGGCAGTGACAGCAACACTGCCATTTACAAGAATGCAAGTGGGATCCCTTGGTACTAAAAGGGTGCCCTCAGTCACTCTAACTTACATCACTGCTGCTGTTAAAAGCCCATATTGTTGAAAGGGCTGACGTATTTTGAAGCCTCACTGCTTTCTGCAATTGAACCAATTTGCAAGACTTTTACAAAGAACAATATTCTCTATATAATTTTCCATGTGTATGTCTGAAAATGTTATACTTCTTTATTTGGTTATACTGATAAAAAAAAATCCAGTATATTATGCATTTTAAACTAAACTGAAATATCCCACATTGATACTATTATGAGGTATTTTTTTTCTGGAATAAATAATGCTATTTTGTATTTCCTGTTATACGACAAGTTCCAATAGTTTTAATGTAGCAATGTGCGTAGGATCAGTGACGCTTTCTTTTGATATTCCAGAAAAAAGTGTCTTGAGACCATGACATGTACTGCTTTGGAGAGTTTGCAAGTAAATGAGCTGAGTTGATTTTTCTTCATGTGCAACTCTTTTCCAATTGTGTCCCGCTGTTATTAATATTTGATACTATCTTGTGGCTTTACCATGAACTAAGACATTTTCACTTCCTATGGACAACAAATTAATTATCCCTACTCCAAAACTCTTTGTTTGTATCTGAACCAATGTTAGCTAACTGACTTCCTTTAAACAGCCTAACATTTTCAAAAGCAAGTTTAATTCCTACTGCATTTTCATTTAGTATAATAGGATTTATTATTCTGCAGTTGTTTCAGGTATATTTATGCTATTGTTGCAGTTTTCCTTCTTTGTCAGTAACTCTCACAACTTCAGAAAATCTTTGTTGTTAAAAGCAGGTTATTTCCAATCTACATTTATTAATCATACAGTATATGATAGGTTATCTTTCTTTCCCCATGATTAACATGCTGCAGAAAAGGATACACATTATGGCTTTATATTCAACTACTTTAGTGAGATTAGGAGAGACAATGTTTCGAAATGGAAACTCACCTTGTCAGAAGCTAGTCTGAGTCCTCATGTTTGACACTGAGAAGGCATTTTAGACTTGCTCAGCATTGTCCATCTGTCCTGCCCTGCTTTCTAGAGTTACAGGGAACTCAAGATGAAATAAATCAGGTGAAAATTCTTAATTAACAATTTCATTCTAAACCAGGCACGGTGGTACATGCTTGTAACCACAGCTCTTGGGGAGGTGAGGTAAAGAGATTGCTGCATGTTCCAGGCCACCCTGGGCTACAAAGTGAGTCCAAGGTCAGCCTGAATTACATAGAAATATCTTTTCACAAACAGCCAAACAAACAAACCGATAGCATTCTATACATATCAATATCTATAATTGCCTCACTCTCTTTATGTTATTATGTGTATATTTATTAAAAATGCTTTGTTTCCTCAGTCAGTTTTTTCTTTGTTCTGTAAGATTTAGCTATTAATGTAAGAATTAACCTTGTTTTATCTCTTTTAGTTTTATCATTGTTTGTGCTATTGTCCACTTAGATTCAGATTAAACTATAAATAGTTTAGGAATGTAAAAAATACCATATATTGCATATTTTCCATTATCATATATTGATCATATTTAGTTTCAAAGGTCCTCAATATACCACAATTTCTGTAACTTCTAAAAATGCATGCTGCTTCTTTCACCTGCAATGTTTTCATCTCTCTGGTATGGCATCTCAGCTACCACCAACCTACAAATCTCTACTGATCCTTTGTCATCTACTTAAGAATCACTTTCTACATGAAACTTTTCCTGAAATCTTAGACTGTTCAAGGGTTCTCTCCAAGGTATGTTCAATCTCTTTTTATTATGATTGCCTGTGTATTAATCTATTATGTTGTAAGATTTTTAAGAGCAGTCCTTGTATCTTTAATACATTTTGCAACATATATTTACTGAATGACTCATTCATGGACACTTACCTTTGAGTGTATTTCCACTTAATATTAGATGCTCAGTGAATACATAAAAACAGTAATTCAAATTCAGACTTTTCTTTCATAAAAACAAAAATAGAGTTTAAAAAGTCCCATGCATCTGGTCATTTTGTTATGCTAAAATCTAGTTACTCTCTATTTATCATTAATTTGGTAGTGACAAATAACAAAGATATGAATTAAAGACACATAAATAAAAATAGCATGTTGTAAAATTCCTCTACTAATTATGCAATTTAGCATTTTATAATTTCCACACAAATAGTGATAATAATAATTTAATAACTTACTACTACTTCCGGATATACTTTCTATAAGAGTGCATATATTCATAGAAATATTGTGAGGAAATCTTACATGAATAAAACATTGAGTCTGGGAAACTGTTGTTTTGTGAATGATGTGACTGGATAAACATTTGCTTATTCAGTGTATAATAAAAGTGAGAAACCATCAAAAAACTTAAAATGATAGAAGACATACACATATAAAACCAGATTTACATGCTAGGTTCAATTTATACTATGAACCTTGTGCCATGAGCTTAACTAGTGAGATAAGTCATTAGTGTAATAACAGTTTAGAACATTTACACTTTCCACCAGTCCTTCCTAGAAAGAAACCTTAAAATAGAAATATTAGTATATATGAAATACGTTAAGTTGTACTTTATTACATTGATTTTCATATAGCCAATATGATTTTTACTATTGTTTTTGCAAAATCATTCTGTAATAGGTAAAGTAAAACAAAACATGATCTATAGTTCAGTTTGATTCCCTTAAACCCATACGTGTTTTAGAAATTAAAAGACAAGGAATTTTTGTGTTGATATATTTAAAGAGATAAGAGTTTCAAAATAAAACTCCAAAGTTGCAAGGAATTCAGTGTTTTCGGGGAGATCTCAGAAATGTTCAGGAGTATGAACTCTTCTTGTTATTTCTTTGCCATTTTGAGTCAAGAAGACACAAGACTCAAGGAGACACAATTACATACTCAGTATCAACACACTGTCACATGTGGTATGAATAATGTTGTACAACAGATGCAATTTTGTCAAACAAGAAGAGTACTGTTGGACAGCACATCGCCACAAACCAGCGTAGAATAGTAAAAAAAAAAACAAAAAAGCCCCGAAAATTTATTTATTTATTCATTTATTTTAATTTCACACAAAATCTAAAAAAAAAAAAAAAAAAAAAAAAAAAAAAAAACACAGACAAGGACCTTTAGCAACGTCATAGTACAAGTTCACAAAGCCATTTACAGAAATCTTGCGTCAGCCTATATACAAGCAATGAACAATTCAAAAGTAAAATTGTAAAGGCACAAGTTGCAGCATCAAAAAAAAAAGCTTAAAGTAACTTTACTGTATAAAGCTACCAAAATACATTCATTATCTGTATCCTAAAAATTATAAAAACTGATCAAAATTACTCAAAACCACCTAAATAAGAGAAGAAAGATTATGTGAATTGGATGAATAGAAAAACATTTATTCTCCCTAAGCTTGTCTATAGGCTCACCTTAATATCTATGTGAATTCTTCTCTTTCTTTAACAGTCTTAATATTTTATATACATATACATAAACATACACATAATTTTTTCTTCAGTTTGTCACACAAGTACAATGATATGATGCTTTCATACGTGTGACTTTTTTCACTGATAAGTATATTCTCAAAGTGCATCCATTTAAGTATGAAGGTGTCTAGTTTATCATTCTTTATAGCTCAGTAGTATTCCATTATATAGAAATATCACATAGTTTTTGTCCATTCCTCACTTGATGGGCATTTCACTTGTTTCCAAGATCTGGCTATTATGAACAGTGACGCTATAAACATAGGTGCACATATATCACTGAACTATAATGTTTTTAATTCTTTCTTTTAAATTTTTTTATTTAAGAGAAAAAAGACACAGAAAAGATAAACAAAAAGCAAAAGAGACAAACAAATAACAACAACAAATTCAATACAATAATATTATAGGTTTACAAAACAAGATGATAGGAATTTAACAATTGTTGTAACAATGCATATTGTTAGCTTCAAAGGGGTTGTTTAGATTAACAGATATAGACATATAAAATTGATCTAATCATTTGAGTATTGACTGTTCTTTTTCAATAACTAATGCATTTAGTAGTGTAGTCGTTTTAACTATCGTATGTATACAAATATACAAATTTATGCCTTTTCCTTTTCCCTTCCTTTCCTGCTTTCCCCTTATAATGCCTCTTATTATCTTCAAAATAATTGCCCATACCATCAGGCATAATATAGTAAAACAAAATAGCACAGAATGAAACCAATAAAAACAAAACAATGGAAGCAACACAGAACTTCAAAACAATAGTAATACAGCACTGGTTACCATAATGCCTCTTGTTATCTTCTAAGCAGTTGCCTATATCATCAGTCATAATACAATCAAACAAACAAAAATAGAATAAAATCACTCAAAACAAAACAATGAAAGCAATACAGGGCTTCGAAACAAGGTGATCCAATATCAATAATGGCTACCATAATGTATTTTGTTATCTTTGAAATAGCTGTCCATGCCATCAAATATAATAAAATTAGACAAACCAAAATAGAATTAAACCAAGCTAAACAGAACAATGAAGACAATACAGGACTCATATCATGATAATAGATTAACAATGGCCACTGCCTTCCCTTTTTCGACACTTTCTCTCTGTTCATTTTTACAATGTGTTTTATGTATTTTGAATCCTACTAACTCCTTTAGTTTTTTTGTACTAGGGAGATAACATGATGTTCACCCATGTGACTCTGGATCATTTCATCCATGAATGTGATCTTAAGTTGTATGCATATACCTACAAGAGGCCTGAGGTTATTTTTCTTTATCACTGAGTAGCTTTCCACTGGATAGAAATGCCATATCTTTCTTGTCCACTATGTAGCTAATTGGCAAGCTACCCCAACTTGTTTCTGGTTCCCTGTCACATAGAGCATTGTTCTCTCTCCTTTGACTTTTAGTCTATGAACCCCCTTTCGAGTTTATTGTGTTTCTTGTATAAAGCATATTAATGGATCTTGTCTCCTGATCCACTCTGCCTGTGTTTCTTTTTATTGGTGAATTGAGGTCATCTATGTTAATGGTTAAGGCCAACATGCACTGCCTCATCTCTGCCATGCTATTTTCCTGCCGTTGCCTGCCTACTTTTCCTCTCTACTGAATTGTCTGCCCCACTCAGTGATACACCTCTGCCACTGTTTCTGGTGCTGTGGTCTTTTTTATCTCTCTCTAGAATGTCCTTCAGTATTCTTTGTAGGGTTGGTTTGGTGGTCATAAATTCCTTCAGTTGTTCTTCATCATGGAAGTATCTTGTTTCTCTGTTAACTTTGAAAGATAGTTTTTCAGGGTACATCAATCTGGGTTGGAAGTTGTTTTCATTCAGGACTTGAAATTCTTCACTCCCAGCTCTTCTTGAGCTGATGGTTTGTGTTGAGAAGTCTGTTGTGATTCTGATGGGTTTTCCTTTGTAGGTGATCTGTTTCTTTTCTTTAACAGCTTTTAATATTCTGTTTTTGTGTTGAGTTTCTGGAATCTTGATTATTATATGTCTGGGTGTAGATTTATTTTCGTTATGGCTAGCTGGAGTTCTATATGCTTCACTTATTTGAAAGTCACTTCCCTTTTCCATGCTAGAGAAGTTTTCTGATATAATTTCTATAAATAGACTTTTAATGTCATTTGTACTGACCCCTGCTTTTTCACTCACACCTTTTATTCTTAAGTTATGTTTCTTTGGGTTGTCTTGCAGCTATTGAATTGTTTCTTCCAGGTTCCTTGTTATTTTTAAGAGAGCTTTCTTTTGCAATCACAGGCTTCAAACCTGTCTTCAAGATTTGAAAGTCTATCATCAGTTTCTTTGACGTGGTTTTGCCAACTTTCTATGGAGTTTTTAATTTCCTCATTATCTCTTTGAATCTGTTTCATGTATTCTAATTGTTTTTTGTATTGTTCAGTCAAGGTTTCTCTCATTTCCCTATGCTCCTCTATTTTATTTATCTTTGTCTCCTTTAGAGATGCCTAGCAGTTCTTTTATTATGTTTTTCATTTCTTCTTTTACCTGAGTTAGTATTTCTGTTCCAATTTCTTTTATAGCCTCATGAAATTGTTTCTTTACTTCAGTTGCCATCGCTTCAGAAACTTCAGGTGTGCAACTCCCAGTCTCTTCCATGTTTGCATCTTCTGGACTTGCTCTGCTTAGATTGGAAGCCAGTGACTGCTTTTTGCTTCTTTGTCTTGACGTATTCTTGGGTTCTTCTGGACAAGTGGGTACTGGGGTACCAGGCACTCCCTGCATTGGCTACAATTTCTCTGAAGTGAGACTGTTTGGTTCTTCTAGACAGTGCTGATTATGGATATCTGATGGTGGCCATTGGGTCCACTGGTGCAGTACAGTCTGCTGCTTTTCCCAGTCTGTGTTGGCTCTTGATGGCTGGTGGAGTGCACATGGAGGTAGTGCCACTGCCTGCAAACTCAGGCTGGTCACCAGCGGGATCCTCCACTACCACCCCTGGAGCATGTATGGGGCCGCTGCCTCCATATCAAGCTGGCTACTTGCAGGGACTCTCTGAGATGGTCCCTAGAATGTGCATGGAGGCAGGGCTCAGTCCAAGCAATTTGGATGAGTCTTTGCCCAGCTAGGAGCTGCTGGAGGAAACCAGGAGCAGTTCTGGTTCCAGACTTTTCCAGCCCAACACCAAAATTGTTCCCAACCAATCACTCTCTCCTGAGGGAGGACGGAGTCCTCTGCACTCACGGTCAGCCTGTTCAGTCTTCCAGGTCTGCTTCCCCTGTCCACTGCCAGTCTCCTCCAATGCTGACTCTCTTGGCAGAGGCCTCCACGGTCACTGCCACCACATAACCTTGATAGTGTCTTCAGGTTCCAGCAGCTCATCTTACACAGTGGGTCCAGTTCCAGGCAAAGGTGCTGCCAGCTACTGACTTCTTGATTTAAATTTTTCTTTTTACTCTTTCTGTGGGCTGCAATTCTTGCTTTAGATTCTTCCTGTGTCCAGGGGACCCACTTCTATCCTTCCTGTCTTCCCCATGATGCTATATTCCAGCATCTGGACTGTATCTCTCAGGGAGGCTATTTACTCTGCTGCTTACTGTTCTGCCATCTTCCCGGAAGCCCCATCAATGTTTTTAATTCTTTTGGGAAGATCATCAGAAGGGGAATAGCTGGGTCAAATGGGACCTCACTGCCTAGTTGTTTGAGGAATTCTAAAGCAGACTTCCACAGTGGTTCCACCAGTCTGCATTCCCACCAACAGTGAAGAAGGGTTCCTTTTTCTCCACAGCCCCTCTGGCACTTGTTACTGGCTGACTTCTCAATACTAGCCATTCTTTCTGGGGTGAGGTGGAATCTCAGTGTTCTTTTAATTTGCATCTCTTGAATGACCGGTGATGTTGAACATTTTTTCATGTATTTATTTGCTGTTCATACTTCTTCACCTGAAGAGTTTTTGTTCCTCTCAGATGTCCAGCTTTGGCTTGGGTCTTTAAATCAGGGAGGATTGATTTTTTAAAGTTCTTTATGCATTCTCGATAGTAATCCTTATCTGAGGGACAGCTGGCTAACATTTTCTCCCACGTTGTGTGTTGTCTCTTCACTCTGTTGGTGATTTCTCTTGTTGTCCAAAACTTTTTCAACAAGAGAGATCCCATTTGTTGATTCTTTGCAATAATTTCTGTGCACTCAGTCTTTTATTCATAAAGTCTTTGCCTACACCAATGTCTTCAAGAGTTTTACCTATTCTATTATCCAGGAAATTTAATGTTTCTGTTTTAATGTTGAGATCTTTACTCCATTCATATTTTAACTCAGAACATGGTGAAAAATATGGGTCCAGTTTTAATCTTCAACGTGTGGAAAGCCAGTTTTCCCAACACCATTTATTAAAGAGAGTATCTTTCTTCCAGTGAATGTGCTTGCCACTTTTGTCAAAGATAAGTAGCTTAATGTGTTTGCAGTTGTTTCTGCATCTTCTAATCTCTTCCATTGATCTTTGGGTCTGTTTTTTGCTAGTACCACACTGTTTTTTTTTTTTTTATCACAGTAGGAATGAACGGATTCCTACTAAGAATGAACTTTGGAGTATTGCTTCCCTTTCAATTTCATTAAAGATTTTGAGAAGTAGTGGTGTTAGTTTCAAGTCAGAAATTGTGATGCCTCCTGTCTTGTCCTTGTTGTCCAGGATTGCCTTTGCTATTGTAGGTCTCTTCTAGTTCCAGATGAATTTTAGGATTGTTTGCTCTAATTCTGTAAGATATGCTATTAGAATTTTGTTTGGAATTGCAATGAATCTGTATAACAGTTTTGGAGGTAAGGCCATTTTCACTATATTGATTCTTCCTTAAGAACTTGGGGTATCTCTCCATTTTTAAATATCCTCTTTAATCTCCTTTTTCAGAGTACTATAATTTTCAATGTAAAGTTCTTTTATGTCTTTGGTCAGATTGATTCCTAAGTATATCATTTTTGGGGGATGCTATTGTAAAAAATATTCTTTCCCTGGTTTCTCTCTCAGTGAGTTTGTTACTTATGTACAAGAAGGCTATTGGTTTTTGAGTATTGACTTTGTAACCAGCTACACTACTAAATTTGTTTATTAAATCTAGAAGTCTTTTCATGGAGTTTTTGAGATCTTCTAAATAGAGTATCATGTCATCTGCAAATAATGATAATTTAACTTCTTCCTTTCACATCTTTATTCCTTTTATTTCTTTCTCTTGTCTAATTGCTCTGGCTAAAGTTTCCAGGACTATGTTAAATAAGAGTGGAGACAGTGGACATCCTTGTCTTGTTCCTGATTTTAGAATGAAAGCTTTCAGTTTTTGTCCATTTACTATGATGTTGGCTATTGGTTTCTTATAAATGGCTTTTATCAGTTTGAGATAGAGACCATCTATTACAATTTTCTGTAGAGATTTTTTTTATCATGAATGGGTGCTGGACTTTGTCAAAAACTTTTTTCTGCATCTATTGATATAATCACATGATTTTTATCCTTGGCTCTGTTAAACTGATGTATTACATTTTTGGATTTATGTATGTTGAAACATCCCTACGTCCCTGGGATGAATCTCACTTGATCATGGTTTATGATCTTTTTGATGATTTGCTGCAGTCTGTTTGCCAGTATCTTATTGATGATTTTTGCATGACTGTTCCTTAGAGAGATTGGCCTGTAATTCTCTTTCTTAGTTGGGTCCTTCTCTGGTTTTGGAATCACAGTAATGCTTGCTTCTAGGAATGAATTTGAGAGTATTGTTTCTCTTTCAATTTCATTAAAGATTTTGAGAAGTAGTGGTGTTAGTTCTTCACTAAATTTCTTGTAAAATTCAGCAGTGAATTAATCAGGGCCTGGGCTTTTCTTTGTTCAAAGGTTTTTAATTACATCTTCATTTTCATTTATTGATATTGGGTTGTTTAGTATTTGTATATCTTCTTGATTTAACTTTGGTACTTCATGTGTATCTAGGAATCTGTCCATTTCTTCTTTATTTTCCATCATAATAAAATACATGTTTTTGAAGTAGGAATACATAATTTTTTGAATTTCTGTAGTGTCTGTTGTGATTCACCCTTTTCATTCCTAATTACATGGATTTGAGTCTTTTCTTTCATTTTCTTGATAAGGTTGGCCAAGCATTTGTCAATTTTATTTAATCTTTCAAAGAATCAACTCTTTGATTCATTTTTTTATATTTTTTTAGTCTTCAGTATGTTAATTTCTGCTCTGATCCTTATAATTTCTTCCCTTGTATAAGCATTCAGTTTAGCTTGCTCTTCTTTTTCTAGAAGTTTGTGGCTCAATATTAAGTTGTTTTTATGAGTTTGCTCTGTTTTCCTAATATGGGTATTTACTGCTATACATTTCCCTATTAAGACTGCTTTCATTGTGTCCCGCAAGTTCCGGTATGTTGTATTGTCATTGTCATTCAACTGTAAAAACTGTCTAGTTTCTTCTTTAATTTCATCTGTGACCCACTGATTTTTCAGTAGGTTGCTATTTAATTTCCATGTGATGATGAAGTTCTTGTGGTTTCCTTTGGCATGGGTTTCCAATTTCATTGCACTGTAGTCTGATAGTATGCATGGGATAATTTCAATTCCTTTACATTTACTTAAGCATGTTCTATGAATCAGTATTTGATCTATTTTGGTTAATGTCCTATGTGCAGCTGAGAAGAATGTGTATTCTGATGTTGGAGTGTGGAAGACTCTATAGACATCTACTAAGTCCATTTGTTCAAAAGTTTGATTTAGTTCGAATATTTCGTTATCGATTTTTTATCTAGTTGAACTGTCTTTTTGTGACAGCGGGGTTCAAGTCTCCCAATACAATTGTATTAAGGCTTATTTGATTTTTCATGTCAATTAATAATTATTTTATATACCTGGGTGCACTAATATTTGTTGAATATATATTTATGATTGTTATCCCTTCCTCTTGAATTGTTCCTTTTACCAATATATAATGACATTTTTTGTCTCTCTTAATCATTCTTGGCTTGAAATTGACTCTATCTGCAAAGAGAATAACAACTCCTGCTCATTTCTGAATTCCTGTTGCCTAGAGTATTGCTTTCCATCCTTTGACTTTCAGTCTATGAGTTTCTTTTTGAATTAAATGTGTTTCTTACATACAGCATACTGTTGAATCTTGCTTCTTGCTTCATTCTGCCTGTCTGTGTCTTTTGACTGGTGAATTGAAACCGTTAACATTAATGGTTAAAATTGATATATACTGACTTATCCATGTCATGTTATTTTCCTATTATTGGCTCTCCCTTTTTTTCCTTTTTCCTTTCCCTCTAATTGTTTGCCTTTCCTAGTGAATTGCTTCTGTTGGGGTTCATGGAGCTGTAGTCCTTCTTACCTCTTACTAAAATGTCCTTCAGAACATTTTGGAGTGCTGGTTTGATGGCTGTAAATTTCCTCAGATGTTCTTTGTCATGGAAGTGTTTTAATTTTCCACCTATTTTGAAAGATAGTTTCGCAGGATACATCAGTCTGGGTTGAAAGTTGTTTTCCTTTAGAACTTGGAGTACTTCACTCCAAGCTCTCCTTGAATTGAGAGTTTGTGTTGAGAAGTCAGCTGTAATTCTGATGAGTTTATTTTCCCTAACAGCTTTTAAGATTTTATTCTTGTGTTGAATTTCTGGAATCTTGACTACGATATGCCTGGAAGTAGATTTTTTTTATTATTGTTAATTGGAATTCTATATGCCTAACTTATTTGTATGTCAAATTCTTTTTCTCTACTAGGAAAGTTGTCTGACACTATGTCTGTAAGGATGTTATTAATGTCATTTGTGGTATCTCCTGCTTGTTCATTGACTCCAATTAATCTTAAGTTATTCTTTGTCTCAACAAGCAGCTGCTGGATTGATTTCTCAAGTTTACTTGCTACTTTTGAGAAATCTTTCTTTTCCTGGTCACTAACTGCAAGCCTGTCTTCAATATCTGAGATCCTGTCCTCACATTGACCTAATCTGCTTTGAATAATTTTAGTGGAGCTTTTATTATACTGAATATCTGCTTGAATCTGCTTGATGGAATCCATTTGTTTCCTGTGTTGTGCTTCCATAATTTGTTTTTACCTCATTTATTTTTTTGTCTATGTCTGTTCTAAAATGACTAAGCATGGTGTGTATTATGGTAATCTCTGTGGTTATTTAAGAGATTATTTCTGATTTCATTTTTTCCAGAGTCTCATTCAATTGCTTTGCTACAACTTCAGAGAGACCTGGTAGAGGGCTTTTGGATTTTCCAGTATTATTGCCCCATGGGTTTGTCTTTGGTGAACTGGGTGGCTGAGGTTGTATACTGTTTAAGTGTCTTCTCGTTTCTTTTCTTTTTTAGTTTAATTCCTAGGGTGATACTTGTTAGCTGCCTATGGTGGGTTGCTTTATTGGTGGTATTAAGGATATCCAGGTGATGTTCACTTCTCTGAGGTATTTTCCAGGTATAGCTGGTTCCTGGGTTCTGAGTCTGTTGGAAGATTCCACCTCCTCAGTTTGTCAGAGATTAGAAGCTATTGCTCACCTAGTCCAGTCCCTGGTTCTTTGGCACTGTTCCTCAACACTCTCCGTGACCCCTAGTCAGTATCAGTCCTGGACCATCAGGGCCAAGAGCTATCCAAAACAATCGTGGTAATTTTGGCTGCAGTGGCATCCACAGCACAAAACACAGGCAACAAAACTATAAACTGAGCCAACTCCTGAGTTTCAACCCTCAATCCTATAAACTGAAATTGTGACCATACAACAGAATGCAAAACAATCATATACAATATGTAAGTCTGCAATATGTCAATTCTCTCCTCAAGGTTCAGGTCCCAAAATGGATTAAGGAGAAGACAGAGAAGTGGGAAAAGAGACAGTGAGCACAAGCAGGTTGGAGGACAAATATGTGTCCCACCATCTTGGGGAAATGGATGCAGAAAACTGAAGGAAAAGAGAGCTAAAAGAGACAAAGGGTAGAACAGAACAAAACCGCACCCAGAAGGAGGGCAGAAATTACACTCACACTCACACTCAAAAAAAAAATCATAAAAAAGAAAGAAAAATTAAAAACTAAAAAAAGTCCACTTCCAGGCTTCTCTCTGGATTCACTAGTAGACAACCTGTGGAGATAGCAACCCCAATCGTGGTACTGTATCCCCGCAAGTCAGCAGTTGCTTTATAATGGAGTAGTAGACAACCTCAGCAGGCCTGCCCCAAAAACAGACTCATTGGGCTGCTGCAGTCCAAGCAATTCCCATGGGTCTGTGCCCAGCTAGGAGCTGCTGGAGGAAGCAGGCAACAGTTCTGGCTCCAGGCTCATCCAGTCTGTCTCCAATATGGCTCCTGACCAATCACTCTCTCCAATGGGAGGACTGAATCCTCTGCACTCACTGACTGCCAGCACAGTCCCCTGTGCCTGTTGCTCCCCTCCACTGCCAAATTGCTCCACAGAGGCCCCCAGGGTCACCAGCCACCACCGACACTGTGACTGTACATCCCCAGGTTCCAACAGGTCCTCTCACACAGTGAATCAGGCTCCAGGGGAAGGCACTGCCAGCTACTGCCTTCCTCGTTGAAGGTTTTCTTTTTGCTCTGTGGGCTTTGATTCAGACTTCAGACACTTCCTGGGTCCAATGGACCCACTTCCCTCTTTTTTGTACCATGTCTAGATGTTATCTCTCAGAGAGGCTGTTTTCTCTGCTGCTTATTACTCTGCCATATTCCTGGAAGTCCCCTCAAAATTTAAAAAAAGACAAGAAAAATAAAAAATAAAAAAGGAAATTGAACCTATTGCCTTTCAATCTTACACCTGGAAGAAAAAAGTTACCACAGGTATTTCAACCACTACATACTTCTAAATCAGGATTTCAGACTTAACAGGAGGTAGAACCTTAATTGTCTGAATGAAATTCAAAGAAAAGCAAAAGATTTGTTAGTTTGGAAAGCATGTTAGAAACATCATTTAATAACTTCACACTAAAAATATAATGTTGAACCTATGAAAAGTATTATCTCTATTTTTCAAAAATATGAAATATATATTTCCTTTTCTAAATAAATAAAATATTTAATTCTATATTGCACTGTAATTATTCAGTGAGTATATTTTAATCCAGGCCAAATGGGTGGAGACCTAAGTGTCAAAATAATATTTTTTTGAATAGTAACTTTAGGGTACAATTAACTTAAGAAAGACTAAAAAGCAGATATTAGTTTAGTAGTTGTCCCTGGAAATGTAAGCCATGGATCTAAGAATACCTTTTTTTAAATAGAAAAAACTAGAGTCAAAATAAGTCATTTGTTCTCTTACCACAGAATGTTAAAAGTGAAAGAAAGAAATCTGTATAGTTCAAATCGCACAAACATATATATGCAAAAAAATAAAGCTCACTGAAGAAAACTGTCTAAGATTGCCTAAGAAGGCATTGACAGAGCCAGGACTAGAACCCACTTTATTTATTCCTAACCCAGCGTTTTCTACCATATCAATGTCAATATCTCTCTAGTAGTGTTCACCAAGCCCAACAGAAAATATGGCATTCCATTAGATGTTATGGTAACAATTTCTCTGGCTTTACGTTCTAGACCTAAATGATAGTGCAATGTGACTCTGCTTTGCACCTCATTCCTTAATGAGGTTCTAGGAGCAAGTGTATTGATTATGTAATGCTTAGCTTGGTGACCAAATGAAAAGTCAGACTTGCCACTCAAAATTTATATCCTATTACTGACCTTTTATCTTTATTCTTTTCAACCAATTCTCCATCTTCCAGGAATTGAGTCTTTATCATGTTTTGCACTTTTTTTAAACAAAGAAGAATAAAAACAATGATATAGAATTTCAAAACAAAATATTAGGAGATTAACCCTGGCTAATACATTGTATATTGTTATCTTCAAAGTAGTTTTACAGATTACAAGATGTAGACAGGAAAAACTGATCAAACAATCAAACAATGAAAGCACAAACAGTACTTTTTGATGAACCAATAGAGATTAGTAGTATAGTTATCTAACATATATATATAATCTTTTTCCTTCTTTCTTTTCTCCTTTCCTATAACCCAGTTGTTCTTTCCTTTTGAGCAGTTTCTTTCCTTCTTTGCCATTTTTATGCTTGAGTGATTAAACTGGTGTCTAGGCCAACAAGTGTTTTATTCTATTGTCCTGAAGACTGATGCCTTACTTCATCACTCATATTGAATATTAACTAATTCAAGCCCCTCCTGAGTTTTACTGCTGTGCTTCCTATATACTTATTAGGTCAACTTTACATAAAGTTGTTCTTCTACAGATAATGTTCACAAATATTTGAGGACTCCCACTGGTCATCTTTGCTGACATTGCCATTATTCTAAAATGTCTTACATTTCTTAGTGAAAGAGCTGCTCTGACCTCTTGTCTAAGTTCCAACAGAACTGTCAAAATTTTATCTTGTGATTGAGCCCAGTCAACTTAAGATTCTCAAATCCTGCATCTAAAGGAAAATTTCACTGGAGTTACTGAGTATTCTATATTAGGTCATGAAAAACTTTAAAGGAAGAATAGAAACACTGTTTTTCAAGTCTGAGATATTTGATATTAATTTTTTTATATTTCTTAATACACAAGTGCATTATTCATCTGTACTTTCCAAGTGCTCAGTATTCCCCTCAAAATAAAAAAAAAAAACATGAGACAGTATTCATTAAATTAAAATCAGTACTAGTATTTTGTTGGTCCATAAAAATACCCTGTTCTCATTGGCACTGGGAGTCAATAGAGAGATATACTCAGGAGTGACAAACATTAAGACCAAAATATCAGGATTTTGGGGATTAAAAGCTAAATTGGAAGATGTGATTTAGAGTTACCACCACTTGCTACCATTCTCTTTACTTGTCTTAACTTGTCCACTCAGTCACAAAGGGCTCGAAGAAATTTCCTTTCACACCTTCAAAGACAGTTGTTCTCTCTAGGCTTCCCAGGCGACCTAGAAGGCAGGACAGTGCGCACTTTTTGTGAGGCAGACAGAGTCAAATAAAAGATAAAATTATAGTTAGAAACAAAGAAGTGAAGAGAAAAAAAAAGAAAATAATAGAATAGAATAGAAAATAAAGAAGAAAATGTGGATAAAAGATCCACCCACTGTTTCCAAAGAACTAAAACAGTGGTGTTGGTTGATAAAAGGTACATACAGCCTTAAAAGTAATGTTTGTTAACGCAAACAAAGCACTTTCATTAGAGCAAATTCACAGGATTCCACAAAAGAAACAAATTAATGTATATTTTGTGCAGTTTTGCTGACCTAGGTTCTTATCTTTGGTCTGCCACTTACCAGAATACTTAATTCACCTAAGTTATTTCTACATCTGTGAAATGAGTAAATACATGTCAATTATATCTAGTGGTGTGTAAATAAAATTAACTATTTGATTTGCCAACTCTAAAGTTATGCACCATGAAAGGACACAATTACTTCTGCAGAAAGCACAGATGGGGAACTACACATCAGAATAAATCTCCAAAAAGGAAAAGTAATATGTTTATATTTTTCTAAATACTTGTGAAGATATTTTATTTTATTTTTTTAAGTTGTTTCTTTATTATTTAGGCTTATGTTGAAAATGTAAGTGAATTTTTCAATTGCTTTTAAAAAAATAAATAGTCATTAATTAATTTACTGTTATTCTCAAAATTGTCTACACTTAAGGTGAAAATGTTTGCTAATAGAAAGGCACTGCTCCAAATCATGAATGGTATTACGAAGACTTGCAAAAATTATGGAATATTTCATGAATTTGCGTGTCATCCTTGCACAGGAGCCATGCTAATCTTATCTGTATCATTCCAATTTTATTATATGTGCTGCCAAAGTGAGCACATTGTGAACATATTTTAATAACTGAATGATACAGCCAAATCTTATTTGCATTAAGGAAGAAATGGATTTTTTGGTACAAGCACTATATCTCTTTCAGGTGTCATTTATAAACTTCACATCCTATCCTTCCAAAAGTAATTAATCTAGTAATTAATATATGCTTGAAATAAAGCAAGTGCTGCTATTACATATTCACTATTTATTCATCCCAGCAAATTCAACTTACACACAAAAATCTCCAGCATACCCTCACACTATCTGAAATTTATCACAGTGGTATTCATGAAGTTTATTAGGGTTACACAAAACATCATTTTCCCAATTAGTGTCCAGAGCCTTAATACTTCTTAAAGAACAATAGTTCTCTTATATTTTTATGTAGTCCAAAAAATCCTTTAAAATAAAATTTCATTCAGTGTTCCAAAATGGAATAAGATTTTAGTATTCAGAATCAAAGTTTTAAACATTCTCTGAGGTTGTTTAGGTAAAAAATTGAGTTCAATATCCTCGATTTCCAAGGTAAATAATGCTGAGGCCTAAAGAGAAGTAGCTGTTTCAAAATTACAGTGTGCAGAAATATTTGATTTGAGGATGCCAGTGTTCATGCTACTGCTTTTTAATGTGATACTGTCTGTTAACTGAGCCTTTTAAAGTTTTAATTTCTTATGTAGAATTACCAGAAATACAAAAACTGCCGATTTTGCCAAAGCAAAGTATTTCAAATTTTATCAGGCCAAATTCTCACTGATGAGCTTATTTTGATAAAATGCATATCGATAAGTACATAATAAAGTGTGTCGTATGAAGTAAGTATTTAATAAAATTTTGACAGTAATTTTTATTCTTTCATTCTGTAATTGCAAAAGTTATGAATCTCTGGCAGATTGGACTTCAAACTTCCAATGATACTGCAAGTGTATGTGCCTGGTAACTGAATACCAGTCATAAGTACAATATCACAATTGAGAAGTACCTATCAATATTTTACCCCAATTAGATACATAGAAAGATTTTCAACAAAAAGAAAAGACATACACTGAACTGTCGTACTATATTTTAAAACAGAAAATTGAACTGAATTGACTTTTGAAACAATAAATCTCTAAATATCGCCACGAATTTTTCATAGTTTAAAATATATCATCTGCTTCTCTTTTGTGTTTAATCAACATTTATTTATTTATCATTTTGACTTAGCACCCCTTGCTGAGTGTCATGTAGAAATAAAAATAAAATTAACAAAATGTACTTTATGCTTAGAAATTGTACTCTTGTCAATCTGCTTATTTGTGTGTGGAACAAGATAACTTGTAGAAGTAAAGGAATTTAAGTTACTGTTATTATTTTCCAATGATTTAAATCAAATTTTTACTGTAAAAATTAAATATTGCTTACTCAGAATATTTTAACATTGCTCTCATTATTAAATATTTAAAACATGAAATTGCATTAGAGAGTGAAGGAAAATAAACACAAGTATAACAATGCAGAGTTTAAAAATAACAATATTGTATAACTACTGTGAGAATTAGTAATTTAATACATGCAAACTGTTTTTAGAAAAGTGTCTGAGTAATACCAAAATCGAATAAATATTAATGAAATGTTCATTTGCCACATATTCTCATGATATTTTTGAGGAGAAATAACAAATTACTGTTACAAGAGATGCCATTTCATGCTTCCCCAGTCTATATTTTTATAAATTACCACATATATGTGTTTCCATAAGTAATATAAGGTACACTGAGGTTTCATAGTTGTGTAAATGCTATGTAATGTGATTCTGTTCTTCATAAAGTTATCATGCTTTTCTATTTATGCATGTTGAGATGACAGGTAGATAGAAAGATACAGAGACATAAGGTTGATTTATGAACTATAAACAATTTCATCTTGTACTCAATATGCTACTAGTTAATACTATTGGTACTACTATGATGCATTTTTTAAATATTTGTCCATTTGTCTTCATTACCATGTATGTTAACTGCTTTTTCTTCTACCTTAATAGATAATTTGATAATTTTTATTTGGTGTGATTACTACATATTTGGCTGTAATTTTAATATTAACTTATCTGTTTAAATTTATCATATTTTTCTGTTCTTCATTTTTCTAACATGTAGTTATTTTTCTCATTGCTGAGATAAATTACCTAACACCCACAAGTTAAAAAAGGAAAAGTTTAAGCTGGGTGTGGTGGTGCATGCCTTTAATCCCAGCACTCTAGAGGCTGAGGCAGGGAGGATCGTTATGAATTCGAGACCAGCCTGGGCTACAAAATGAGTTCAAGACCAACCTGAACTGAATAGTGCGACCCTGTCTTAAAACATAGGGCTGGGGATTTAGCTCAGTGGCATAAGCACCTGTCTGGCAGGTGTGAGGTAGTGAGTTTGATCCCCGGTACGAAAAAAAAAAAAAAAAAAAAAAAAAAGCAGGAAAATTTTATTTTACCTCACAGTTTGTAGAGGTTCCAGTCAATAATCAGCTGGTTCCAATGCACGGCACAGAGACATGGCAGAAAAAAAATGGTCCACAGCGAGGCAGGCAAGAAGCAGTAAGCAGCAAACAGGTAGTCTTTCCTTTTTATTCCATCCAGGCTACAAGCTTTTTGGCTAATGCCACCCATACCCAGGGTCGAACTTCTATCTTCATTACATTGATTCAGCGACATAAAAAACTATGCTAATTCCAATCAAAGTACTAGTTTAATACTACATACACTTGTTCTCAGTATCACATACCCTAGATTCAACCAGCTCTGAAAAGTTTGACCTAATAGCTCATGAAGGGGCACATCTAGATACAAGCCATAACAGTGCTCATATTTTCATCATGTATTTCAGAGATTTTTCCATTCCTCTACTAGTTTTGTATTTATATTTTCATCTGTACCATTTTAGTGATTTCCTTTACATTTTATGATGTGTACTTAATTTGAAACTATTTCATTGATCAATATTCATGTAATTTTCCTCTTAAAAGACAAATTTAAGAATATTTTTACTGAAACACATCTATACTCATATCTCATACTTCTGTTTTATAGTATTTTAGGTGAATATTATATTTAAACTCTGCAATAAATTATTATTGATTGTCATGTTTTATTAATACATGTTTGAAGTACATAATGATGATATTTATTGTGCAGAGTTGGTACATGTGCATAAACCATCTTAATTCTTTTTTTTGTCACCTAAAATTTTCAGCTCACCCTGCTTACCCCAGTTGATAGTCCCCATCCCATTCACAAAAGTTAGTATTTTGAATGTGGAATTACTCATTGCCTATTAATATTTACCAAAATATTTTCCCAACGTCTTTTATCATTTCTCTTCTTTTTCAACTCTTCATTAATTTCATGCTGAAGTACACTTCATTTTATTAAACTTCCAAATTTTCTAAGTGTGAGCATTTTTAAAATTTAATTTCATTATTAAATGGTACTCTAAAGTGAATTTATAATTTTATATGAAATTTTTGTTCACTTAACACTTTGAATATATGATTCAATTTATTTCTGACTTTAGTTTTTGTTGGTAATAATCTTTGTCTAAATTTGATTATAGTTCCATTGTATGTAATTATTTTCTTCTCTCTGAATTTGTCTTTTCTCCTTGCATTTGAAATTTCTCATTTTAATGACTACATGACTCTAGATGTAACTTTGATTGCTTTTATATTTTTTCCAAAACCATAATTATAAACATTTTTGTTTTCTACAATTCTGGAAAATTGTTAGCTAATTTTAGAAAATTGTTCCTTTTCTTTTTTATTGTCTCCTTCTAGAACCCACATTAGCTATACCTGATTGCTCTTTCTGTATTGACCTCCACATTGTATTTGTCTTTCATATAGGCAGTATATTTATTGCTCTATGCCTTAATTGGCTGATTTTTCACATCTGTATTTGATCCCTATAAGTCAAAGATGGTGAACCATTTAGAGCTTTCAATGATAACAACCTGGTGTGGCACACTTAACATAGGTTCGCCACCACTCACTAAGTCTTTCCTTTGTCATAATACATCTACTTTTCTCTTTTCCTCAAATACTTTATTCAAATACCTGAGTCTTAATTTCAATATTTTGCATTATTTTTTATGTTTTCTATGATTTTCTCATCTTGCCTGTGTAGTATCTATGCTTTCATTTAACTTTTTTTTTTGTCTTTTTGATACTATGCAGTTCAGGCTGGCCTTGAGATCACTTTGTAACCCCAGGCTGGCCTCGAATTCACAAAAATCCTGCCTCAACCTCAAGAGTGCTGCCATTATAAGTGCACACTGCCACGCTCAGCTGTTCATCTAACTATTGATTACTGTAAACCTACCTTAAAATTTTTCCAGCTGGGCCTGATGGTGCATGCCTTTAATCCCAGCGTTCCAGAGGCTGAGGTAGGCGGAGCGTTTTGAGTTCGAAACTGGCTTGGGCTACAATTCGAGCAAGGCCGGCCAGAACTACACAGTGCGACCCTATCTAAGAAAAGATAGGACCGGGAGTTTAGCTCAGTGGTGTAAGCACCTGCCAAACAGGTGCGACGTTGTGAGTTTGAGCCCTGGTACTGGGAAAAAATTTTTTTCCACTCTGTTGTATTACATTTAGTTCACAAAAATGCTACATATCTCTTTTATTTTGTTTATTCTCTTACGGTGGTTTCATAGTGACCTCATGATATGCAATTTTAACTGTAACTTTATCTTCAGAATAATTTTTGTAGGAGTCTCCTCTAACTGAATTAATTGGAAACTTAGTATGATGGTCCATATACTTATGGCTATATAATTCCCAGGCATTTAGTTCCAACCTAAACTTCACCCCTACATTTATAACTACTTATTAAGATGCTTGCACAATAGTGTTCACTATTAACTCAAACTTTATTTATTTATTTTTGTGGCACCGGGGATCGAACTCACAGCTTCATGCCTGCCAGACAGGAGCTTAAGCCACTGAGGCAAACTCCCAGCCCTAGTTTTTCGAGGCGGGGTCATACTATGTAGCTCAGGCCAGCCTTGTGCTTACCTTGTAGCCCAAGCGGGCCTCGAACTTACAATGCTCCTCCTACCTCAGCCTCCCGAGTCAAACTTTATTTCTAATTCAAAATCAATTTTCTCATAAACCAAAATATTGTTTGACTTTCTTGAATTTGCTCCAAGAAGTAATTTAATTGTAATGCATACTTACGAAAATAAATAACAACACAAAAACGTCTCAAATCAACAACAGAATTTTGTAATGTACCTCAGTTTATTGTCTTAAAAAAGTAAATCCTGAGATATAAATTATATTCACGTATGTGTTGGGAGCCATTGAAGCTGGAAAATGACCCACACATGAACTTACCAAAGTAACAAAGAGCACCTGGGTCAAAAACTGCTCCCACAGCCCAGCAAAACAGGAGGCTCCTAAACGATCCAGACCTGGGTTGCTGGGCAGAGGGGCTGAAATTGACGTCATCCTTCCCTGTATAGAAATAAACCTGCAGTATTGGTTGAGCAGTTCCTTTCTTCCCATCAGGAGGATAAGGGCTCCACCTGACTCCAGCTTTGTCTCTGTCTATTTTCTCATCCTCTCGTGATCCTTCAGCCCAAGAACCTCAGGAGCCGCGTGGGTTGCGACACATATGTGGTTAATTTTTATATTTGTGGCATACTTTTAACATTTTTTTTCACAGTTTGACACAGGTTTAAAGCCAAGAAGCTCAGCTGTGAATTTTTTCCTATTTGATTTATATCTTGAGGTTTGGATTCATTCATGGAAGATGTGCACTTTGAAAAAAGAAGTGTCAGCACTTTCTTTTTTTTCCCTTCAATTTTCCTCTTATTTATCATAAAAAGAAATTAAAATCTACTTAAATATTGAAACATTTGTGGCACCTGGTGCTGCTCTACCAATATTGGTGAATATTCTAATACAACTGAATTGGTATCTGCCACGTAGAACCAAAATACAATATTTTGTAATTATCATTTGTCAATTGAATTAAGTTAAAGAAAGATATTTTAGAGTATGTAACTTGCATGAAATTGAGGAAAACTAATTATAGTAAATCTCACATTTATTATGTCCTTATCTTTTGTTACATGCAAGAATGGAATGTAACTTTTGTTTTATCTTTCTTAAGTAACCATAATCAATTGATCAAAAAGATCTATCAAGCCAGGCGTAGTGGTGCACGCCTTTAATCCCAGCACTCAGGAGGCTGAGGTAGGAGGAGCGTTGTGAGTTCAAGGCCGGCCTGGGCTACAACCGAGCGCAAACCCAGTCTGAGCTATATAGTGCGACCTTGCTTCAAAACACCAGGGCTAGGAGTTTGGCTCAGTGAATTAAGCACCTGCCTGACAGGCACGAGATTGTGAGTTCAATCTCCGGTGCCAAAAAAAAAAAAAAAAAAAAGATCTGTCAATATTTTTACTGCATATGTTTTCTGGTTTGTTTTATTTTACTATCCTCCTTGTCTTTCTTTTATGTCAGGATTTAATTGTCTCCCATAAAGGCATATAATTCATCCCTATGGTAGCAAACTGCTCACCAGACTGGGATCAGAGCATTTCTCACTTTGTATCATACATGTGATTTTCTTACTGTATTTTCACAGAAGATTCTCTGTCTTATTATGTCAACTATTGTCTTGATACCAATTAGAACTGTACTCATTAATATTAAGCTCTATTACGTAAGGGTTTCCATTACTGTTCTAATTTTAAATGATGTATCATACTATTTAATTTTTATGTTACTTTGTTGGCAATCATAAATTGTTGCCTCACATTGTGATGAGTATATAAAGACAGATTGAAAATGTCCAAGGCAGATTTTATGAATGACTAGGATTCTGTTCAACAGAAGAGTCTTTAGAAATACTTAGAACCAGATCAATTTAGCCAGCTTTTTTCTATTTATTCCAAATCTCCATCTTTACTTCATACAACGACTGTAGTTTGCAATTTGTCATAGCACACCAACAACATTAGTCTTGTTTTATTTTAAAGAGAATAAAATGAAGCAAAACAAAACAAAACAAATCACAACAAATCAGGTCAGAACAGAACAATGCAAGCAACTCAGGACTCCAAAACCAGACAACAGGAAATATTAGTCTTCGCTATGCGCTTCATCATACTCTACATGATTTATCTTTTATAAAGCATACTGATATTCATTAGGTCCCATGATTATCCTAATTTCTGTCAACCACAGGCTTTTTTCTAATGTCATATTTTCTACTTAGAACTTGTCTCTTTTCAGCTAATAAAAATAATAGGTGTGATTCCCAGTGGTCCTTAATATTTAGTTTAACATTTCATTCTCAGGGAAGACTTCCCTAAACTCCCAGGTTGGCTTTGGCTTCTTTGTTGTATACTCTTGTGTCCTAGTACATTTACTCTGTAAAACAAATACTCCAAAGAGTAAACCAACAAATCTAGATGTATAAATGGGTCCATAAAAAGAAGAAAGATTTATTTTGTCTCAAACTTTCAGTTCATGGTCTGTTAGTGCCACCATATTTGAGCCTGAGTGAGGCAGAATACCCTGAGTAGTACTTGAAGGAACAAAGCTGGTCATGCCATAGTAGCTGGGAAGCAAAGAGAGAGAAGAGACAAGGTATTAGTATTGAGTCCAAAGATATTTCCCCAATGACCCAACACCCTTTCACTAAGTCCTGCCTCCTTATAGTTTCTCCACCTCCAGAAAATGTCTCAAGAGTGTGAACAAGTCTTCAACTCATGGCCTTTGAGGGATATTTCAGGTCCAAATCATAACAAAGGGTGAGCTCCACAGAATTAAAAATGTTACCTAATTTATTTCAATACATCCCCAGTACCTGCCACTGTATTTTACATATAGTGTTTGATTTTAAAAAAGTGATTGAATAAGTAAATTCTGAGCAAAAATCAAAGAAATCACCACTGTTCAGCAGAAATCATTAAATCAGATATGTTAAATGGAAATTATGAAGTGGTATGTAAAAGTTTAGAAAAAATGAAGAAGAGAAATAATTGTGAATATTTATGGATTAAAATAAAGCTAAACTGTCTTATTAATTTTATTTATGTATTGAAGAGCTTACTTTCCCATGCCTTTCCCCCTTTTTATCAAAATCTAGATATACTGTTCAATATGGAAACAATGTAAAGAAGAACAAATGACTTTTACAGTAGATGTATGTGTGTGTGTCCAATTTATATTTTTCCTTGCACACTCTCCCCAAAATTTTCTGGGAGATGATCTTGAGAAGAATTTTGCAACATCTTTCAATGAATATGTTTCCTAATTTTTTCATGATATTGAGTTCACTGAACCAAAATATTCTTCAGAATGGAGGAAAATATTTCTTAGTTATTTATTTATTTTTTTTTGCGGCACCGGGGATTGAACTCACTGCCTCGCGCCTGCCAGACAGGCGCTTAAGCCACTGAGCCAAACTCCCAGCCCTAGTTTTTTTTTTTTTTTTTTTTTTTTTTTTGAGGCAGGGTCGCATTGTGTAGCTCAGGCCGGCCTTGCACTCGCGTTGTAGCCCAAGCCGGCCTTGAACTCACAACGCTCCGCCTACCTCAGCCTCCCGAGTGCTGGGATTAAAGGCGTGCGCCACCACGCCCGGCTCTCTTAGTTATTTTGATTAAACTTAATTTTACCTTCTAGTTACTTGGAATTTCCCATAATAAGAGGGAATTGTTATAGTCATATATTACTCATTTTATTAGCTGAAATATTAATGCTTTGTTTTCTTGTATAGTTTATTCATTTTATTGATTCTTGCTTTAAATTTTGCTTCCTATTAAGTCTTAGATCTTACTTTTTATATTTGCTTTAGGACAGTGGTGTTTATATTACCCATTTTGCTGCATGCAATTGGTTCTATATTTTCCTATGTACATTTTTAAAGCTATAAATTGTTCAATATAAATGTAATTTTTATTATCAAATTATCATCACTAAAATATTAGCTCAAATTTGCCTGATATTCTTTGACCTACCATGATGCCAATTTGAGTTTTAATTCTTTTACATTGTTTCCCAAAGGCCCTGAATTCGATGCAGACAGAGCTGATGCTTGGTTTCTTTTTGCCAATTAGTTCTTTCAAAATGTCACTTTCTATAGTTCAATGCTGTTGGTTTGAATATTATATATACTAAAAGATTTTTAGTTTGTGATACTTCATGTATTCATTGTTTAGGTAGTATTCCAGATCCTTGTTACATTGAAATGGAGAGAAGTTGTTTAGTGTCAGTTGCTAGGTTTGAGTTTGCTGAAATCTCAGTACCTTTCTGCATGTTTTCGTGGTAGGGTCGGGGCTACTTAGCAGTTTTGTTCTTCTCCGCTTGTTTCCTCAAATTCTCTGCAGGATGGAAACTTATGAATATTTGTGAGATTCAAACATATAAAAGATTGTAATATGATAAGTGTAAATATACTATAGCGATTTGAACAGATTTGAGACGTAACACACCAGTCTACAAATCTATAACTGGTAAAGAGACAATGACCATAAATGCAGCTGAGACAATATCCATGTTGCCAAAATGCTGACTGGAATTACCAAAGGCTTTTTCATCCAACAAAATGCAAAAAAAAAAAAAATTATGGTTCTCCGTGGACCACTGAGCCAAAGCTCATTTGAACTGGTAACATCCACTTTCTGTCTTCATATTTGGGAATTGAATGTTTTAAATTATAGACTTTCTCATTTATACAACTGTGATAACAATAAAAAAAAAAAAGCACCACAGATCTTTCAAAGGTGTTGCATGGTAATTATAGAGTACAAAATGGCATTCAATATATTACATAGTTATGACATTAATGTGTACAAATTTCTTGAAATGGCACTTTTAAAACACAGTTAAGTGCTTAACAAATGTTAGTTGTTACTGTTGTCATGTTGCTTCTGTTGCTGTGTGGTTATTGTTAATTTTACTGCTATATTTTGTGAAAGAGTCGCACAAATTATATGTAGAACGTTTGCATCATAGATACTATCTTGTCCATGGTCTATTTTGATTCTATTTGCAATGAAAACTATAGAAATTACTGGAAGTTCAAACAAAATGAGACTCAATAAATTCAGCCCACAATATCAACTCATGTTTTATATACTTACAGGGTAAGGATCAGATAGTACACATTCAGTAGACTTAGAGATTGTTCACAGATTTGCAATTTGGGGATAGGGACCTGAAAACAGTATCAATGCCATGTTTCAGATGTCAAAATTGCATAGTCATGTTCTGATATATTTCTTCTGATTTGCCATTTCACATTGAGAAAAAAGACAATGATGTGTTTGAGTTGTTTATTCCTTTCATGACTGATCAACCAACTCATAGCTTGAATAGTACTGATGGGAGATTCTTGGAAATCTTTCACTGTATAAGAGCAGTATTAATTCAGTTAATGAACAATATTTCCAAGATGAGAATTCCTCAAAATAACTTTTTGCTTAGTACACTCCCAGAAGAAAATTGTACTTATGATTTGAAATATTAAGTGTTCTTAAATTGTCGGTTTTCAAACATTCTTTCAATGTACTTTTATTTATGTAGTATTATGATGTAAAAATTTTACTCTTACCATTTGTCTTGTAAAATTTCTGATTGTTATGTTTTAAATTTCACATGTTACATGGAATACCAATAATGATTGTATGCTATTTGAGCCAGTGATAAAATTGTGCTGACCTAGATAATTTTGAATCCTTTATACAGGACCTACAAATAGTTCTAGATCTGTCATTCATCTTTAAAAAATGGAACCCTTATTTTGGATGAAGTAGTTGTCAGATTCCCTAAATAACATTTTTATCATTTTGTCTGAAGAAGCATTTTCTAAACTGAAATGGTCTTACAAAGCTACATAGTAAGATGGAGAACTCCCATAAATTCAGTAACATTAGTATAGACAAAAATTACAAAACTTCAGTTGCTGTCAGAAGTCAATCAGAAAGCATAAATTAATCCTCCTGACAGTCCTGTTATAAGGAAAGACAGCTTTCATTTGAAGTACTTGCTGACAAGGCTGCCACATTATTAATATAAAACCTGCCATTTAGCCACAGGCTCCATATTTTGGCAGCTGCACAAAATGCAGAAGAGTTTACAGCTGCCATTCACTATTGCAACAGGCAGTCTTCAAGCATATCTTGAGCTCCCAGTGCATGCATAAAATACTGTGTTAAACTCTATGAGAGGCTGGGGAAGAAATCACAGACATGAGTTTTGGTTTTAAGAAGTTTATATTCCAGTTGGAAAAAGGATGCAATCCCAGATGTCATATTGAAGAAAATTACATAGAAATATGCCAATATGTGAAAATCAAATAGAAACCAAAATACAAATTGTCTTTCTAAAAGAACAGGTCTGTTGATTGTGTAATAAGAAGACCAAACACTTCTGTAATTTTTTTCAGATATTAAACTCTGTCTTTCTTACTCTAGCCCTTCTGATTTATACAGGAGATCACATAGAAACACAATTATGAATCAGAAAGTAGGAGGGTGAAAACTTATCCTTACTTCAATTCGTATCACTTCTGCTGTGCATCAGCTTTCAACTTGGATATCAAAGATTTCAACTTAGATATCAAAGAACAGGGCCAGTTCTGTCTACCAGTGCACTTATTTTACAATTTTCTTCTCTTTAAAATCAAAACAATGACCAGATCTACAAATTTTACTTGTATTTTTCATATGCACAATGTATTTTCTAAAGATTCATATTGAAACTAGGTTTCATTTTATGGAAAAGTGTTTCCTGAACTTGGTTTCCTGGGTAAAATGCAAGTATTTCTTTAATGTTAGCACTGTTGAAAAACACCAGGATCAGTCTCATTTGTGCTTCTTAAAATAGTGTCAACTGAGGCAGAGGCCTTTGGCTTAGTATTTCTTTTGTTATTGCAGTGTGTTTTATACATTAACCTAATAGAAAACTCTACCTTTAGATTGAAAAATGGACTTTTCTAAATAAATAATTATTGAACTTCCAGCCCTAGATCTTTCACTTATAGTTCCATCCTTCTATTGTGTAAACATTGTAAAGTATTGTATACTTGACTCCACTCTCTTTCACACATCCTCTCTCATTATATGGATTTCCTCATTACATCCAAATCACTAGTTGCATATATAGTCATACTGGTTCAATCCAAGCATTACTAATTAGAGTGTTATCATTTAAACATGTGTATTTTAATGAGGCAGGAAACTCATTTAGAAATAATTTCTGGAACCTACCTTAGCACATTTAATCAGAATTCTTGAAGACCCTGCCTTTGTGAATATTATTGCCCTTTATTAAAATATCACTTCTCTCTATAGAAATCTTACCTTTTTTTTCAAGGTTTACCTTAAATATAGCAAGATTTTGAAACCATTTTTGATCCACTTTGTTTAAATATATGACACATTCCTTGAATTTATGGCACAGGATGTCAGAAGACATCAGAATATGGGTAAACAAAAGTTTGGGGAAAAATAAAACAGGCAATCTAGGTGATGTGCGGTAGCAACCAACCAAGTTGCACTTAAACTTGCACTAGTATTTGGAAAACTGGGATGAAAATGCTAGAAATAACTAGACAATCTGTTACCTAGAATCTATGTTGGAGGAGGAGATGGATGGCCCAATTTCACAAGAGAAACTTAGAGTAAAAAAGATTAAGTGACTAGCCTTCTAGGCTAAGGCATGTATAATAAAAGGTAACTTTAAAGTACTTCAGGGATGGTCAGAAATATCCAATTAAGCATGCTCAGCTATGAAAATATACCTGAGGGACATGTAATAATGCCATCAAGAAGGAAAACAGCAAATTCACAAAGATATGGAAAACAAGAAAAAGGATAAAGTTCTATTAAATGCCAGCTCTAGGATATGAATTCTAAAGTTTAGACCTGACTAAAGTCTATGCTCTGAAAATCTTAATTATGTCTTTCTCTAAATTGTTGTTTTACCTTAGAATGTCTTTTCTACATTTTTGCCTATGAAAACCTTATCCTATCTTCTATAGTACAGTGTTGGATCCAAATTACTTGGCCATCTCACTTTGAGAGTAACACTTAATCTTTCCTTTTTCTTTTATTCAAATAACATGGATGCACAATTTCCTGACTTGTTTTGCTGGAAAGTAAAGCTGCACTGAAGTAGGAAATATCAAGTAACAGTTCATATTGCTGAGAAAGCCCAGGCTACCATAAAGTCTTTGTAGAAAAGGGAGACTGAGGACCATCTGTTCAAAGGCATAATTCTGGCCCCAATTCCACATCTCTTCAATCAGAATCTTCAACATAGAGCAGATAAATTTCTTAGTCAATAAGTTTCCCTTGTAATTTTGACGTATAAAACAACTTGAGAACAGAAATTCCAATTCTTCTAGAAGGATGACCAACATACTAAGTCCATGGTCATTTCAAATGTTTCCATTGCATTCAGACAACCCACATGCCAAAATTTGTTTCTTTTATTTAGTACTGAAACACAAAAGGTGAGAATGTTAGTTATTTTATCTGATCAAGCATCACAGAACAACACCTGCTCTCTCTCCTCTATGCAGCTGTCCCAATTTTACCCAGTTACACCAGTTTTATATGTAATTCCTAGGAAAGGTCAACTGAATAAACCTCAGGGGAAAATAAACAGGAAATCAGCTTGAATAATTAGCTGAATGGAGAATTTGAGTTTATTTCCTGTACATATTTTGTAAGCAGCCATTAGGTTACAAATTAAATTCCATTTGATGAATTTTAGAATGGTAATAAGCTTAATTTTTGCCATATTCCAAGAACATGAATTCATCTGATTGTACTGTGTAAACATTTTTCCAATTTCTTTGAAAAGATTCATAGAAACAATAAAACGTAATTTTTGCTTCAAAAATGAAGGACAAAAATCACTAATTTAAAAATCATAATGTATTGAATAACTGCTTCCAAAAAATGTACCCTTGATTCATACAAACATGATTCACAACCTCCGGCTTCTTGATGTAGAAAAGTAACACATTTTTTCTTGAGCTGCCAACTGCCCCCCTGAAATTTCATGCATCAATTCTAGGATGTTCATAAACATAAGATTTAGAGCAATTTATATGTTATTTGCAAATGAAATCACATTATGGATTTTTTTTTCAAAATTTTATTTTACCTTCTGAAGAAGCAATGTCACACTGCTCACAGTGTTAGGCGTATTGAGTGGGAAGGAGCTAATGATTGTCTACTGAGAATATACTTTTGGTTCTTAAGACAGTGAAAATCCTTAGTATTATCATAGTTTTCATGTTCTCACAATTTATACCTTTGCATTTACATTACATTTCCCTTATCAGAATTTTTTTTGAGAAGTTCAAAGTGCATGTCTCTTGTACCTATTCTTGTATTAGTACTGAACAAATGACACTTTTTATATCTGGCATACCTTCTTTAAAGGTGTGCATCTTAATTATAAACAACTCTCTGATAATAACTACTAGTTTGCCGCGACCCATGCGGCTCCTAAGGTTCTTGGGGTGAAGGACCGCGAGAGGATGAGAAAATAAAGACAGAGACAAAGCTGGAGTCAGGTGGAGCCCTTATCCTCCTGATGGGAGGAAAGGAACTGGCCCCTCAGTGCAGGGGCGTTTATTTAAACCTTTTAGCAACCGAATGTAACATGAGACCCTGTTGTCCTGGCAACCCACTGCTCAGATTGTCTTGGGGCTAGGCGTTCTCTAGGCTGAAGTAGCATCTTCACTTGACTTGCCTTAGGCTCTCTTTGTTCTTGGAATGAGCACGTCTGGATCATGCCCTAAGTCAATTACCAGTTTCAACGGCTCCCAACACTAGTTAATGAATGTCTAGTACATATATTTTTCTAACACAAGTTTCCTACTGATGGAGATTATTAGCATTTGTAATATAGTATTGTATTAGTGACTGCAAATAAGGCATGCCTCCCTGAATATGTGCTGTTATATATGTCCCTCCTAATATGGGCTTGAGCAGTGACTCACCTTGCTCAGTGCGACAGCAAATTATATACTGAAGTTTGACAAATATCTATGTATCTTGTCTCGCCCATTTGAAACTTATCCTCCTGGAAGCCTGCTGCTGGATGATAATAGAGAATAGGTTTTCCATGGAGAGGGAGAGGGAGATCACATGGAGATTAAGGAAAGCAAGGAGGTACAAAGCAACTCATTACTTTAAGCATGGCTCACCAGATTGTGGCTAGGAATCCAGCACCACATGCATAAGTGGATATTGTAAGCAATCCCTGAAATTAACAGCTGACCAACAGGCTTATCAAGAATGGTCCGTACAAATTTTCAATGCAGTACAGAAAAGAGGTCTGAAAGTGGTTCCACCCACATGACAACCTGATCTTGCAGGAAAAATTCATTATATCACACAGCAAACTCTCAGAGGCCTATAACTAGAAGCAGTCTTGAGACAGAATCTATTATTAATGAGCAAACACCTCCAAACTCAAGAGTGATCACAATTAAAGGATCCTGTGGAGTATTGTGTTGACTGAGTGGAAGATCATATGAAATATTATTGCTTAGGGAAATGTAAGAAACCACCAAGATGTTTGTGCAGTGGAGAAAATAGGATGGTTTGTAAATATGAATGATGCAATATGTTTTGCAATAATGAATGATCTTGCGTTGGTTGACTAGAAGCAAGGATACTGTGCTTGAGGAGAGCATGCTTTTGTGATGGAGGCTGACAGAATGCTCAACTTTCAGGATCACCTCTTCAGTGCAGCACTTAGTGGTTTATTTGATCCTTCACCCTCTGAATAGTCTCAGGGACATTTGCCAACACCACAGCTTATTCACTAGCCATGCTCCCCAGGTACTAGTATAGGCTCACCCAGATTGTTGATATGCCTGACTGGATCAGTGCGTAAGTAAGTCATCAAGTTGCAGTTACGAAAGAGGCCTTGCTGCAACCCCAACAAAGGCACCATTTCTGGATGTGGATACCAAAGTTCTCCAGAGAGGTGAAATGCCCACTGTATAAGCTCCAGCAAACAGTGAAGGTTGAGTCAGTGAGAAGGGGTACTGGCTATTGACTGACTCATTTGCTACGCCTCTGCATATGCTCACAAAATCCCTCATCATAAACTACATGCTGGGGGCAGTGGATATTTCCTCAACTTGCGAAGTGTGAAACTTGTGTCATAGCCTACAAACTCCCCCAACTGATTTCATGCACCCTAAGAGGAAGTAAAACAGATTGTAATCTCTTCTTATCTACTCCATGCCTGCAAGATTCTGCTTCTCAAAAGCAACTTCCTTAGTCAGCAAGAGTTTATAATTAGTCTTTTAGTTTTAGTTTCTTGTCTTTCTTCTTTTCAATTTCTATCCCCTTTTCTCCATTTTTTCCACCTATTAACATTCATTTTACGTTATGCTTTAACTTTCATGAATATTTTTCCATATTTTCTGCTTACTTCAATATTCTTTCCTTCTGTCTTCTTCAGTCAGTGTACTTCATCATCTTTTATTCTGTCCCTTTTTCCCATTTTCCATCTTTCTTTTCCTTTTTCTTTTGCATGCTTTTTTTCTTTGTTAGTTTTTAAGTTAATTTTTAACTTTTTGAAATATATAGTGTATTTCCCTTTGGTTTACTGATATTAGTGGTGTTACAAAATTTGATTTTGTTTTTAAAATACAGCTATATCTGATCTGTTTATATTTGGGTATTATTACTATTTTTGTTATCTTTTTTTCTGAGAAGTGCTGGGGATCAAGCCTGATACTACAAGGATACTGCACGTGCACTGTGCCACTGACTCACATTCCCAGGCCTCATGAGAAATTGCTCGCTATTCCAACTCCAACCTAGTCCTACATGCAACTTGCAGTTTACCTAAATCAAAATGAATTGGAAAAAACTTCAGTTAATGAACTAGCTCCAGGAAGCAAGGTTAGAGGAGGGTCAAAGTTTCAGTTATGGACATTATCTACAGAAACAGCACAACAGTTTGCAGACACCACACCTAGAAAAGACTGCAGTAAAGCTGTACACAAAATCTTCCAGGCCAAATTTAACTGAAAAAATTAAAGCACACTTTAATTTTAAGCACACTTTGCAGCACACTTTTCTGACCCATCAGAGGGTTCTCACTATTATGAGATTTACAGAGAAAGTGGGTCACTCAGGCTAGGTCACACTATTTATTATTTTAATGCTGACTGATCAAAGACAAAGAAACCACAAGAAAATTATTACCAAAAAAAACTCTACTTGGAACTTAAATTTAACACTACATAAATGACTGATAACAGGGGAAAATCATGAAGGTAATCCTGCCCCATAAGAAAGACCATCGAGACAGGAGCCTAAATTTCAAGTTAAATATATAAAGGAACACAAACTAACATAAATCCTACAAAAGCTAATCCTTCCATTATAACTAAGTTCATGGATATTGAAGTTTATAAAATAATGGGAAAAAGAATTCACAAAGATGATAGTAAAAATGGTCAACAAAATCAAATACAAGAAAAGCAAGAAATTGAGTTAAATAAGGAAAACAATGTCAGATATGAAGAAGCATTTTAAAAAAGAGAAATTCTAAAACAAGCAGAAAGGTCAGAAATGAATAGCTCAACAATCCAAATAAAATCTTAGTGGAAAGCTTTACTAACAGACTAAATGAAACAAAAAAATTTAAGGGCTTGGAGAAAGGTTGATGAATTATCACAATCACATAGTGTTAATCTTTAAATATGAAGTGTTCCCCAAAGATGCATGTACTGAAATTGCTACCATTATCATTTAAACTATTGATTGATGAGTTTGTACTTGAATGTGCCATTAGGAGAAAGGTGGAGGAAGTAGGAAGCTAGCAGCATAGCTTAAGAGAATATTTTAGCCCCAAAGGTAAGGCTTTTCCATATCAAAGAAAGTAATAATTTTTGCATATCATCAAATTATATTTGAATGGAGTTAGAAACTAACTGAAACATTATGTTCTGCAAACATGTACTAGAAAACATAAAACAAGAATAACTGAAACTGATAATCATAGGGGAAAAGAAATTATAAAGTTCACAGATGAAATAATAGAAACTAAATGGACAGTACAAAAGGACACCAAAACAAAGATTTGGTTCTTTAAATCTATAAACATGATTGATAAACCCTTAAATGAACCAAAAGAAAGTGAAAGAATGTTCACATTAATAAAACAAGAGATGAAAAGGGGAATATTATAACAGTATCACTGAAATCTAAAGAATCATTACAGAGTATTTTGAAAAATTAAATTGTAGTAAATTGGAAAATCCAAAAGAAATGGAAAAATTTCTGGACAAAAGTGACCCACCAAAATCAAGCCAAGAGGATGTAAAACCCTAACAAGATATTTAAGAAGCAACGAGATTGAAGGAGCAATAAACATTTCCCAAGGGAAAAGACCCAGAACTATATGGAATCGCTGCTAAAACTTAACAGATCATTACTAGTTTTAATGTTCTCTATTCTATCAAATAGGAAGGAAAGGAACACATCCAAATTTATTCTACAAGTTCAGTGACACAGTGATACAAAAACTGGAGAACAACATAGCAAAGAAAGAAAACCAAAAATATGTTGATGGACATAGACACAAAAATCCTCAATAAAATATAAGCTGAATTCAGTGCATTAAAAATAAGTTTTATCGTGATCAATTAATTTCATTCTTGAGGAAGGAGGACGATTCAACATAAATAAATTGATAAAGGAAATGCACGGTATTAATTGAATCAAAAATAAATAGTAAATGCTCACATCAAATGATGTAGATTATATGACTGATAAAATTTACCATCACATCCTTTCATGATAACAAAACCAAAGTAACAAGGTAAGCAGCATTTTAGGTAAACATAGTAAAAGCTATGTATTACAAATTCATAGTCCATATTACTGTAGAACAACTCAATGTCTTTTTAAATTCAGGAATGTGCAAAGTGCATCCACTCTCATCAGAATTTTTAAAATGTTTATGAGCATGTATTTGCACTAGATAATGTTTACACACTTTGACACATGTTGGTACATGTACATAACACAAGTAAATTCTGTTTTTCATCCCCTTAGCCTTTCTTCCCTTCCCACACCCTTCAACTCTTGATCCCCTTCACATTTGAGAAGAATCTATCTGCCTGTTTCATATTGTCTTTTGTTTTGCCCTTTCTTTACACTTTGAGTTTAAAAATATTAGGATCTCCCCCCAAAAAAGAAACGCTCGATCAAAATACAGGCAAGGGAAATGAATATATACTTCACAGAGGAGGTACAAATGGTCAATAAATACATCAGTAATTGTTTGGCATAGTTGTCATTAAAGAAATGCAAATGAAAACAACATTTAAATTTGACTTAAGAAAGAATGGTTATCGTCAAGAAGTCAAACAATAACAAATTTTGGCAATGCTGGAAGGAAAAAGAACACTTTTACTATGTTGATCGGAATGTAAACAATAAAATTACTTGTGATTGATGTTAAATTTTAGACAGAGCAAAAAGATTAAAGAAAGAAAGAAATAAGGGAACGTAATTGGAAAATCAGGAAGCACGTAATTCCGTTTGCAGATGAAATGATCCTCTATTTGGCAGTCCTCAGAGACTCTTCCAGAATCTTTTTAACTACAATAAACAAATTCAGCAAGATGCACAAAACGTGTAAAAATCAGTGTTTTTTTTCCTGTACCCTAATAGAAAAACCACTATGGAAGAAATAAGAAAAATGTTTCCATTAATAATAAATGGAAAAAATCCAGATATATACTTGAATATGGAGTTGAAAGAAATTTATAATGAAAATTATGCAACACTAGAAATAAATTAAAGAGGATTGAAAGGCTTTTCTTGTTCATAGATTTCTATAATTAATATTGCTAAATCATAAAATAACTGAAAGCAATCAACAGAGATGATGCCATTTCCACCAAAATGCCAATGACATTCTTCAAAGAACTAGGAAAAGCAAACATAAAATTCATACAGAAGCTTTCAGAAAGGACCTGGAATAGCCAAAGCAGTCGTGCGCAAAGGCAGCAATGATGCAGGGATAAAAATACCACTTTTCAAATTATACTTCAGAGCCACAGTGACAAGTTTTGTGAGTTATTGGCATGAAAATAAACACAAAAGCAGAGAAATACAAAAAGCACCTAGAAATAAACTTACACAGCTACTGCCATCTGAATTTTGTTGAAGGTACCAAAAACATGTTTGTGAAAAGCAAACTCTTAATCAAAATTGGATATCCACATATAAAAGAATATTATTGGATCCCTATTTTTCATTCTGTATAAAAGTGAATTTAACATTTATGAAAAATCTAAGCACAAGACCAGAAATGTTGAAAAAAATACAAGAAAACATAGACTAAACAGTTTAAATCAATGGTCCCAGCAAATATATAAATGGGATTACATAAAATCAAAGATTCTCCACAACAAATCGAACAAATAATAGAGAGCAGAGATGGTCTACAGAATGGAGGTAAGTTTTTGCTAGCTACGTGTCCAACAGAGGATTAATAATCTAAATAAAAGAAAAACTCAAAATTTGTCAATGAAGAAAGTAAATTTCAATTTATAAATGGATAAATAAGTTGAACAAATAGTACTCCAGAAAGTCAGAATGACCAATAAAACCAAGAAAAAGTGTCTGCCATGTTTATCCATTAAAGAAATACAGATCAAAACTATACTGACGTTCCTTCTCATGCCAACAATAATGGCCATTAACAGTACAAAATAAAATAGGCTTTTGAAGACTTAGTGAAAAAGAACCCTCATTTACATGATGGCATGTAAATTAGTCTGCCAGTATTGAAAGTAGTATGGAGAGTCCTCAAATCACTAAAAATAAAACTACCATATAATCTAAGTGTACCACTCCTCAGTATATACCCTAAAGCCTTAATATCAGCATACTATACAAATACCTGCATACCCACGGTTATTTTGGCAATACTCACAACAGGCAAGTTATAGAATCTGCCTAGATGCCCTCCACTGAACAAACAGAAAAAGAATATGTGCTTCATGCATACACCATGAATTATTATTCTGCCAAAACAAGAATGGAATCAAGGCATCTGGAGGAAAATGGATGAAAGTAGAGGTAATCATATTAAATGAAATGAGGCAGGATAAGAGGTACAAACATTGCAGAATTCCCTCCATATGTAGAATCTGGAATAATCAAAACGCTGTGAAAGTACAAGAGAGACTTAGAGAAGAGGAAGAAGATGATGGCGAGAAAGAAAGGAAGGGCAAGAGAGGTATGGTTATAATCAAATTATAACATAAGCATGTTTGTATTTACGCAATGAAATGCACTATTCAATGTAATTAATATTCAATAATGAATAGAATAAATAGCGATTGCTATAGATCACTGAATTTTAGGTTGGCATTGTATACCAACAGGTCCTTGATACTTTCATTTCATACATGAGAAATTGGAGTGTATCAAAATGTTAAAAATTTGTTTAAGTCTACAAATTTAGCACATGGTCTTGTGGTAGTCAATCTCTGAGAGTAGAACTAGTGATACTTTATGGTAGTCATGTTCCTGTGTAACCCCCAATTATATGGAGTATAAATCATTAATGTAATCAGTAGACTACTGAGAAAAAGCTATTTTTTTAACTTTAGAAGATGTATTGTGAAACATATTGTAGCATACACATTTCTCTCTTGGATCGCTTGCTTCAAGGAAAACCAGCTGCTTTATTAGAATATCCGAGTAGCCTATGAAGAGATCCAAGAGGAAAGGCAATAAGGCCTCCTGCCAGTAATTAGCATACCAGCAATGTGAGTGAGCTAAAAACAAGCCTTTAGACTGCATGTTTGCATAAAACCTGGATTTAAATTATAAAATGCTCTAGATTAAATACCAATTAGAAAAAACAATCCTAAATTACTGACCCTCACAAAAAAATGTGGAAGATTTAAAATGATAAATGTCTATTAATTAAAGCTGTCAAGTTTTACAGTAATTTATTGTACAGCAATGGATAATTAATGGAGACAACTAAATTATTTCTCTAGAGCAATGCTACTGATAAGAGGCATTCTCTTTTACTAATTTGTTAACAGTAAGTGTTTAGTTTTACAAATCCATTCTTACATTAATGGTCAACCAATATACAATAAAGATATCTTCATTTTTCTAGAATCAGGAAAATCCATATAACCTCAGGAATGTTAATTTATTGTTTTCTTTGGTAGAAAAGGAAAAAATGAATATTTTGGTCAATAAAATAGTTTCCAATACACTATCTCTAATTTTTGAATAAATGCTTGTTCAACAAAAATATATGTACAACTTGTATATAACTTGTCATGACTTGTTGACATTTTATTAGAGTTTCATGATTAACTGTTTACATAGCTTTTTAAGTGTTCTGAACCTCAAATGTATTATTTCATTATATCAAAATTTATCACATAGAGCTAGGGTTGTAGCTCAGTGATAAGATGCTTGCCTAGAATGTTTAATGGCCTGGGTTTGGTTCGCAAACAGCATAAAAACTCATACAGCATTTAGAAGATGTATCTCATGAAAGCTATAGGAATATTCTGAATATTTCTCTCAATTATTAAAAGTGGAACAGAACTGATTTCTAATCTTCAGGTCAACATAGTAAATTTAGGGAAGGTGCCCTGATAAGTCTCCATTGAACTCAGTGAATGTAATTTTGAACTAGTCTTAAATGTTTTACTATTAATAAAAGTGTTATTATTCCCATCTGAGTCAGTAAAACGAACTCATTTTTAAAAAATATGTCTTGGGAACTAGATGATATATGAGATACTGGAGCATGTGTAATTTGAATGCACTTGCCTCAAAGGACTCTCTTATAGTTATTTATATGTAAAACATACCTGTTTAGATTCAGTGTACTTTTCAGGCATTAACCTGTCAATTATATGAATAATCTTGAGATAAAGTAAGAATATATGATACATTAATACAGTATTCCATCTCATTTAATACTGTACTTTGGTTTGGTAGTTAAAAGCTCCATCCTTGGAATTGTAAATGAAAGTTATCTTTTTAATCACATTTACAACACTTACTCTAGGCTTGCGGTGTTTCCTAAGTTAATTAACCTCTCAAAGTATCAAACTTTCATCATCAGTACAATACAGAAAGTAATAGATAGAACCCTCATAGGGTAGTTTTGAAGATTGAATGAAAATATATGATTCACACAATTAATGAATGTAAAGAATGTATTGCACTATGTAAATCAGAAAATAACCTTTCAGTGAAATTTGATTGTCATTATTATTATTATTTTGCTAAAAGCAATAACACATTGCTTCTACTAAAACTTCCAAAACTTTCCCAGCTCAAGTCTAATTTGATGAGATATAATTAATTTCATTTTAAGAGCATGTAGTTTGTATCTTTTCTAAGCTAAATAGTGAATAAATGTATTAGAAGTCAGATAATCTACAGGATTATAGAGAGAAGAGCCACAGAATAAAAAGTAGCATTGTTTTGTTTAATTCATGCCTTTGGCAAAATGTTAGTTTTTTATTTTTCAGTGGCTCTTCACTCTTTAATATCCTTTTCATCCTTCTGAGTCCCCTCAAATATATATGGTCATACAAGTTAAAATAGAAGATAAATTATAAAAAATGGTCAAGGTGGCAAAAAAAATTAGGCCTATTTATGTTTCTGAGTGATTTTGGCAAATGTTTGCCTTGCTACAAAAAAGAGGAAAACTATTTAACATTTACATTAAATTTTTATGTTCTCTAAACTTATTTGATATTTGATATTTGAAAATAAGAAGCAGCCCAAATAATTAATTTATTAGGAACTTTACACCAAATTAGAGTTCCCCAATTTTCCTTTTGTGATAAATTATACCTGTACTATGGTATGAGTTATTTCATACCTCCCAATAACCAGTGATACAGTGAGTGATGGGTTTCCAGCACATAGCTTCTAGATTCTTCAGCCCTATGACCAGAGAATTGCAATCATACACGTGATAGCAAAGAAAAAGCAGCTAAATTTACTGAAGTTAATGGTGGCATGTGCACTCAGAGTGAGTGAATTTCTGCCAGCAGAGATCGAAAGTAATAGTACAAGTGAGGAGAGAGGAAGAGTGGGGCTGTTGGAAGAAAAAAAAAAAAGAAATGGAATGGGGATAGCTATGCTCCTGAGTGTGAAAAATATGTGTCTTGCCTAGGAAGCTCCTCACTGGGTCTTTCAGGACATGAATAACTGACAAGTGTATTGAGCCATCTCAGTTGTGTCTATTGCACATGACCTTTTCCATAATTCAATTGCTTAAAATTACATGCATGATATGCAGCCTATATGTATGAACAATTAATGAATTTTGAGGAAGTAAAGTCATTACAGAGCACAACAAGGTATCTAACAAACATGTGCCCTGACCTGGAAATTTAGAAATTTCCTGGGTCTTTGCAAATGCTTAATTCTGGCTCTCTTGTGACAAAGAAGAAGTGTGTTCCCCTCGGACACTGCTCAAGTTCAGGTGCAGGAAGTGGGGAGAGGTTGCATAGACCAGAATATTACCATCTACCTTATTGTTTATTTGTATCTTTTTATGTTACATTGTTTCAATACACTTGTTTTTCACATAAATGAAGAAGTTATATTAATGTTCGTGTATTAAAATACATTTCAATGAACTACTAAAAAATTTCTTCATAGGTAGTTATGCTTTTTAAATACTTCACAGAAAACAATCCTAACACCCAAGAGATCCTTGCAATTAAAACATTCATGCACATTATAAAGCTAGAATTCTATAAATTGCATGAACTTAATTTTCAAACAATTTTTATTGATAGTCTCTATTGTGGAAAAGTGGAAAAATAAAATCCAAAGAAAATGCTTTCATCATAAGACTAAATACTAAATTTAAGAATGTAGTAAGAGCTTACAATAAGTATTGTGCACAACTTGTAATCGAAAACATTTGATAGAAAAGTTATTTCAGGAATCCATATATATTTTATATATATATGTATTTATGTATATATATATATATATATATATATATAAAGTTTATTTTAAAATATCCTTGAGTTCAGTGAAACTCCAAGCATCCCCCAAAGGAATGTAATCACTATATACTATAAACATATACAAAGAAAAAACAGAAATTGAAAAAGAAGCTTATCAGTGATGTTGTAGCCAGCTCAAAACTTAAGAGAGATATTATTTGATTGGGGAAAACTTAAATAATTTTATTCATCATCAACAGCAATATGAATTGAAAGATATCCCAGAAAATTTTAGTTTAGAAGTGCTTTTCTATACATTATCTCATTTGTATTTTAAAAATCTGATAACATAAGCTTTACTAGTTTTCTTTTGCACACAAGAGAGTTCAAAAGAATTTTAACTTGTTCAAGGTCATACTGCTAATCACTGGTGACTCTGAAACTTGTAATCAGATCTTCTAAGTTAACTACAGCATAAAATCAATGAATGTTACATACTTAACAATCATGTTTGATGTCACCTTCAGTTTTAACTTCAATATTATTACATTTTTCAGTCAGTAAGACCCCAGAGACAAGGAAATTACCAGTTCAAGATCCAGCCCCAAGCCTGTCATGGTGCCGCAAACCTTTAATCCCAGCACTCAGGAGGCTGAGGTAGGCGAAGCGTTGTGAGTTCCAGGCTGGCTCGGGCTACAACGCCAGCGCAAGGCCAGCCTTAGCTACATAGTGCGACCCTGCCTCAAAAAACTGGGACTGGGGGTTTGGCTCAGCAGATTAAGCACCTGCCTGGCAGGCGTGAGATTGTGAGCTCAATCCCTGGTGCCACAAAAAAAAAAAAAAAAGATCCAGCCCCAAATTTTGTCATCATGTGCTTCAAAAGAACAGACTGAAGAAACATTTTAGTCACATTTCATTGTGTGGTACAGATGACACTCATTCTTCCTGCTTCAGATGTCACATATCTTTATCAGTTTTGTCACCAGGCATCCTGATATTGTTGCCCAATGTGCAATTTTCTTTTAAATACAAAAATTAACACTTATTATAATGATCCTAACCAA
>RJWM01000461.1:205294-217418 GCA_004363535.1 Dasyprocta punctata
TTTTTTTTTTTTTTTTTTTTTTTTTTTTTTTTTTTTTTTTTTTTTTTTTTTTTTTTTTTTGCGACACCGGGCATTGAACTCACAACCTCGTGCCTGCCAGAGCAGGCGCTTAAGGCACTGAGCCAAACTCCCGGCCCTGGTTTTTTGAGGCAGGGTCGCACTATGTAGCCCAGGCCGGGCTTGCACTCACCTTGTAATCAACTCAGTTTTTGATAGAATTTTTGTTTTTCTTTCAATGTATTTTGTTAGTGAAAGGATTCAATTCACACGAAATTTATACAGAATTTAATATAAATTTTTTAATATTTTTAAAAAGCTACTACTTATATCCATGATATTTAGTCAAGTATCTAACCTTTATAACATACAAAATTATAATACTGAATGTATTTGATTAGAAAGTGAGATTATTGTGCTGTCCATTTGTTACTGTCGGGTGGATCCAACAGATACATTCCAGGGTCTTATGGACAAGGAGCAAAGAATTGCAAGTGCACAATTTAAGGGGCAAGTAAGAAGTAAATACATTTATTGAAGATCATGAGAAGATTTGCTCAGGGCAAGTGCATGCCAACAGAAAATATGGCACAAGCAGACAAGTGGTGCTAGGGCAAGAGGAAAGTAAAATAATGCACATACAGCTCACACGCTGAGAATTAAAAGGATATGCACCCCAGCCTGGAGCCTGGGTGTCTCACACTGAGTCTTTGGATAAGATTGACAAGAATGGTTGACAGAGTGCTGAGTAACTTTGGGGGCTTTTTCATTTTTAACTTTTTAAAATTTTGTTAGTACATGTTTACAGTACACACAGTTTACAATCATTTTGAGGTCTGGGTACATGTAAATGTAACACCTTGTTTCCTTTTTTTCATTCACTTCCCTTTCATTCTCCCTCCCATCCTCCTCCTCTAATTCCCCTGTCCTGATTTTCATTTTTGTTGTCATTAACCTTAACTTACATTATGGCATATAATCAAGGTCATTAGGTTCCTGTACATGGTATAGCTTTATCTATTTATTTCCTCTTCTCCTCTCCTCTTGCCCTTGTTCCTTTGGATTCCTTTCCTAAAGAGACTTATCCCCTTGCCTGCCTCTATCTATCCTTTATTGTTCTGTTTCTCCTTTGCCTCACTCAAATGAGAGATACCATGTAGTATTTAAGCTTGTGCGTCTAATTTGTTTCACTCAAAATGATAGTAATCAGGTGCATTTATTTTCCAACAAATGTCTCAAATTTATCATTCTTTATTCCCAAGCATTATTCCCTTATAATTTAGATACTACACTTTCTTATTTTTTTATTTATTTTTTATTTGAGGGAAAAAAGATACAGAAAAGAAAGACAAAAAGCAAAAGAGACAAACAACAAAAACAAATCCAATACAATAACATTATAATGATAGGAATTTGACAGTGGTTGCAGTATTGCATATTGTTACCTTCAAACTGGTTGTTTGCCTCATACCACACTTTCTTTACCCAGTTATCCTTTAATGGGCATACAGTCTGCTTCCAGGATTAGCTATTACTAATTGCACTGCTATAAACATTGCTATGTATGCATCACTGTAGCATGAGGGTTTCAGTTCTTTGGAGAAGATAACTAGAAGGAGGATAGCTGGGTCATATGGAAGCTCTAATTTTGGTTCTTTGGGAAATCTCCATAGATTTCCACAATGTTTGTACTAGTTTACATTCCCACCACCAATGTAGGAGGGTTCCTTTGTCATCACAGCCACATCAGCATTTTTTTTTTGTTATTTGATTTGTAAATTATTTCCATTCTTTCTGGAGTAAGATGAAATGAATTTTGGCTTTATTTGTGTTTTTCTAATTGCCAGAGATGTTGAACATGTTTTCATATATTTATTGATAGTTTGTACTTTTTCATCCGTGAAGTGTCTGTTCATTTCTCTTGCCTGTATCTTGACTGAGTCTTCAATTTTAGGTGGTTTAAGTTTGAGTTCTTGATATATTCTAGATATTAATCTTCTATCTAGGAAGTAGTTGGCAAAAAATTGTTCCCATTGTGTAGGTTGTCTTTTTACTCTAGGAATTGATTGTTTTGATATACAGAAGTTTTCAGTCTCATATAATCGCATTTTTTATTCTTGCTGTAATTTCTTATACAGTTGAGGTTTTGTTTAGAAAACCCTTGCCTACACCTATTTTTTCAAGTGTTTTACCTACTTTACTTTCTAGTGGGTTTGCTATTTCTATTTCAGTGTTTATATCTTTGTTCCATTTTTAGTTTAATTGTGAGAGTTGCAAGTCTAGCTTCAATGTTCTGCAAACAGATAACCAGTTTTCTCAGCACCATTTGTTGTACAAACTGTCTTCCAACATTTTCTTTTGGCTCCTTTATCAAAGATCAAATAGCTGAATGTGTCTGAGGATGTTTGTATACTTTATTCTGTCCTACTGATTTATGTATCTGCTTTTGTTGTTGTACCATGCTGTTTTTTTGTCAGTATCGTTTGTAGTGTAACTTAAAGTTAGGTATTGTAAGGCCTCTTGCTTTGCTTTTGTTGCCCCAAATTCCTTTTGGTATTTTGTGTCTCTTCTGGTTCCATACGAATTTTAGACTTGTTTTCTCTTGTTCTGTAAAAGTATGCTGTTGGTGTTTTGATTGGATCTGCATTGAATCTGTATATCAATTTTGGGCTAACATTTTAACAATTTTTGTTCTGCTATTCCAGGAGGCAGGAACATCCTTTTAATTTCTTGGATTTTCTTTTTTTGTAGCAAAAACTGAACTCAGGACCTCATGCTCGCTAGGCAGGCACTGTACGACTGAGCTATGTCCCTGGCCCTTTTTTAAAATTTCCAATGTCCTCTTAAATATTCTTTTTCAGAGTACTGTAGTTTTCTTTGTAGAGGTTTTTTGCTCCTTAATTTAGGTTAATTCTTACGTATTCCATTTTTCTTGAAGTTACTTTGTCCCATATTTCAGTCTGATGTTAATTACATGTATGAAATATAATGTATATTTATGAACGCTTAATAAAGTTTGACAGGATAGAGGTGATAGGAGGTCAGTTCAGGAGATCCAGTATGCTGTGCTCTCACCTAGAGCTTCAAGTGTTTCCTGGGCTTTTGTCATGTTATTTTCCACCTCTCTTAAGGCAATGGAAGGAGGAATGGCTCAAGGTGCTTTTTGAAGGCAAGTGGGTGGAGGAGAGTGATTTCCTCAGCCCCATTATTTTAGATGTAGTATGTTTATCATCTATTTCAGTTGTGAGTAAATAGGTTTCAATTGCACAAACTCATTGGAGCATTATCTCTAGATATTCTTAATCTTAAAATTTTACTTACATTTTTAATATTTTTACTACTATTGAGTTACAATATTATGAAATTATATAGTAGGTTTATGAAGTATACTAAAGTGCTATTAATTCAATTTCAAAACATGATCTAATCTAGAAAATTGTCTGTTGATTAAGCAAATAAATACAAGATCTGAGAGTATATGATATATTTTAAAAACAATATCCTGTCAGAGTTAAGATTCAATTTTTTTCTCAAGCATGTAAACTCCTTGGTTAATCTAGAATGGTGTATTAGTTTGGAATGCTAAATTTCAGTTAATCAATTGCATTTATAAAAGCAAGTAGGTATTTTCTCTAATACAAGTCTCAGTTTGCCACATAAAGACACTATATACCACTCACTGTCCTATTTTTACATTTTATTATTATTAGAAAAAAGAATAATATATTACTATAAATTGTGTAAGCTTTCCATCCATTTTCCTTTCTATTTACCAACTTTTTTCCATTATTTTGAGGATTGTTTTCAGACTACCTGATGTCATCATATTGGGTATCTTCATCAATGTGTTTAACAATACTATGGGGAGAAAAATTCTTCCATGGGTGCAAAAATAAACTTTAAAAAATTCACTCTAAAAGTGCAGCTTACTATCCATTTGAGAACTTAGAATAGAAAAAATTAACCTATTTAATTTTCTAGTGGCTTATTTATTGGATATAAATAATGAATTAGGATTCAGCAAGACGTGCTTCTCTGAACAAATACATTTAAACACTCTGACCAGGCCTGATGTTTATGATAAAAAATCAACTACCTAGAAGTCTAATTCCTTTCATTTCCAGAATCAGTAAGGATTAACGCGGAATAATATTAGCTCTCTTCTAACAGTGAGTGGTACTTATTTTGATTCCATAGCTCTCTTACATATATCACTTTGTCCCGGGCTGGTCAGAGACATACATGCAGATACTGAGCATCAGTGTGATTACAAATCATATTTACTTTGGTTCATTATAGCCTCAGCTTTGCTGCAATGTTCTCTATAGTATTTATATCTAAATGCTAGGCAGGAAAAAGAACAAGTTCCATAAAAGCAGCCTGGTATCACCAATTATATTTCTTTATACAGTGAAATATATTGTTTAAAGAATACTCCCTTAGATTTTGAATTTGAAGTTTATGTGAAAATAGAGATGCACAGAAGTGACTAGCACACTAATAGACAAATACTCTGTCACACTTTACTGCAACAACTATATGAAAAAGGATCTCAAATATTTGTATAACAAAAGTATATCAAAATTTTTCTTTCAAAAGAATAACCTAAAGAATCATTCTAAGTGCAATTTCTGCATCTTAGTTTAAAGACTTTAAGGATGAGAACTAGAAATTTGTAAAACTAGTTATATACAGATGATCTGGATGATTTTGTGTGTGTGTGTGTGTGTGTGTGTGTGGCAGCGGTGATTGAACTCACAACCTCGTGCCTGCCTGACAGGCACATAAGCCACTGAACCAAACTCCCAGCCCTGTTTTTTTGAGGCAGGGTCACACTGTGCAGCTCAGGCGGGCCTTACGCTCATGTTGTAGCCCAAGCCTGCCTCGAATGCACAATGCTTCTCCTACCTCAGCCTCCTGAGTGCTGGGAATAAAGGCGTGCACCACCACGCCCAGCTGATCTGGATGATTTTTAAATGAGGCCATATTTTCAAGAAATATGTATACCTTCTGAAATCCTTCAGTCTATTGAAATCTTGATCATTGTGTTCAATTTATGAAAATTCAGAAACTCAGTTTAAACAGATAAACCTTTTCAGATGAATGTAAGAGAATAATTCAAAGAACCACAACGTTCTGCCTCAAATTTTGGATTGACATGGTCTATTTATCTCCTAAGAAACTGTATATGTACTTTTTAAGGCATAGAAAATACTGAAGAAACAGCTTTAGAAGTAGTAACTGAGTGATACTTTATTCTGTTAAATATAATATAGCATACATGAAAACATATTAATATTATTTTTTCCACTTAGTAACAAGAAAATGTCAAATGATGATATCTACGCATCACGATGGGTGATTAGAGAAAAGTAATGGAAAATTTGGGGTAAGAAACACTTCAACGTCATAGTGAGTAAGCTGTAAATATAGCATAGGACCACATTTTAGCAAAAAGATCTCAAATTTATGACGAAGTAGGGACCAGACAAAAGACAAAAAAGAAACACTATTAGAAAAAAAACTATATATATATATATATATATATATATATATATATATGTGTGTGTGTGTGTGTGTGTGTGTGTGTATTTTGCTATGATAACCTGCTACAAGATTGAGGTCACATTTTAAGTTTCTTTAAAATTTTTCTAAAGAATCTATCTCATGACTTTTGTGCTCAATTCTTCTCTCTTAATAAACATCTACCTTTCATTATTCTTTCTGTATTCTTATTTGTGTAGGGCATCCCTGATTCAATCTATTGCCTCATTTTTCTGAAAATCAGAAATAAAAGCAATATCTTCCTATGTAGTAGGAAAGTTTACATTATAAATTCTCAATTTTAAAAGAACTATTCATCAAAGTAGACCAAAATAAATGAACTCTTTTCTGACCTTTCTTTATTCCTTTATGTTTTATGCGAATCCTTGATTACATTCGTATTGATATTTATCTCTGGTTACTTCATTTTAATCACTTGCTTTCCTTTATATATCTTAATTCCTCCTTCACATTTGCATATGGCCCACTCTATTCTTATTATAATTTTTTGCATATTAACTGAGCCTTCTTATTTTGACTAAGTTCTACAGTGTATTTATTTTCTATTGCTCCATACAAAATTATGACAAAGTGTGGTTTAAACATACACTTGTTATGTATTATCTTACAGATTTTATGTATAGAAGCCTAGGCATGAATTGAATAGATTCACTGTTTGATTTGAACTGGTATTGTCCATGGCTAGGGTATTGTCTAGGTTCCTTTTCCTAAGTTCATATGCTTGTAGCAAAGTACATTTTTTTTCAGGTCTGAAACTCATAAAAAGTGTGAATTTTCAAATTAGACCCTTTTAACATTCCACCTTCTTTTAAAAGTTCCTCTAAAATTTCAGGGCTTCCAAAATTAGCATTCTCTTGTTTGCCTGAAAGTTAATTTAGTATTGTAATCAAGGCCATAATATCTAATTTCATTGACAAGTTTCACATATATTCAAGTGAAGATAATTACATGGATCATACAGACCTGTGGACAGAATGTTCAAAGACATCTTAGAATTCTAACTGCACTGTATCCCCAATTTATGAATGAGTTCTTTTCCAGGAGAGGGTTTGTAAATCGGATTTGTTCCTAAGTCTGACAAAATGAGTCTTATATGCCTTTGACACAAATATCCAATGTAAAACATAAAAAACCCAAACACAAAAGAATCCTGTAAGTAAACTATTTTTATTCTTACAGTAAGCACATAGCTACATAATTGCTACAAAGTTTAGCAGACACAGGTGATACTTTAGAGATTTGTTCACATTATGAATCTTCATAATATGAGGTGCATTTGTATCTGTCAAAGTTCAAAACTTGAATGTTTCTAAGTAGGGAACTTACAGTAATGATGTAAGGGACCAAAACTCCCAACCTACTAGATGTCCAGTATGAGTTCCTGTTCTCTAAAATCAAAGAATGAATTTTAGGAACAATGGAGGTTAAGAGCAGAATGTATTTATTGAGAGAAAGAAAACTTCTGTCTCAGAGACAGAAGGGGTCCTGAGAGAGTTGCCAAAGACTGTCTTTTCTAGGGACTTTTAGAGAGTAAAACCAGGAGGTGAGACGGGTCCAAGATGGGGAAAACATGGGAACTTGCAAGGCAGGCATGAGGTAGAACACAACTATGGTTAACCAATAAAATGAATTGCTCAGGTAAAATTGATTAAACCAGGGAGAAACATGGAAGCGAGTCACATAGTAAACAAACATGCTTAAACAAAGGTGACTCTTCCCATAGCGGGATGGAACGGTGACTCCTGGCATCCTCAGGGTGATAGAGAACTATTTAGAATATCAATCCTTAGGGTGTGGGTGCATTTATTTGATCTTTTGTCTTGAGGTCTGGCTCACAGCAGGAGGTGTCTGTCTCCCTGACAGTTGCAAGGTATCCGGGCTTCTGCTCTGACTCCTTTGAGGACCTAGCCCTGTCTAACAGCTATAATATTTCTATCTAACTCAGTTACCTGTAACAGAAACACAAACTGCTTCAGGTAATTTCCATAGTACAATAAGTCTCCTGTTTACAAAAGAGTTCCATTCTGGGAAAATTGTCCGTAAGTCAGATTCCTTTGTAAGCTGAAAAAGTGAGTCTTGTACAGTACACTTGTAAAATTTTGCAATTCAAATGTTCCTAAAATAGGGACTACAGTAGCTAGAGGGGAGTTCATAGGCCTCACCTATTCAATCCTCATATGAGTACCTAATCATCTCACACATATTCCCAGACAGGACATCAGAATTAACCAGTTTAGGTCTCCACAAAATAATCTAACATACATGAGTATGGAACTTAGCTAACATTCTCTGAAGGATTTCAACATTAACATCAGTTAAAACCTTCTCCAAAACTTATCTCATCCAATGACAGGACTACATAATTTGTGTGAACATTGTAGAGATTATATCAAGATGTAATCAGCTCAGTCCTGATGGTCTTTTGTTCTAAGGGTGAAGAAGATTCACATGACAGAACACAGCAAGCAGTGGGAATGGTACCGGTATGTGCTTTGTTAGAACAAAAAAGAAAGCTCCCTCTGTTGAGGGTTCCAAAAAAAGGACAACAAAGAAACATCTAAAACTGCAAGGTTAAATGCAGCTCTTTGGAGGGCAAAAAAAAAAATGTGTAGAAGACATGCAAAAATGCAGGTGTTTCTCTGCTTTCTAGGCTTTTCATCCAACAGTCTTTTTTTTTACAGTTTAATTTCCCTCAAGGCTTATTTTACCTTGAACTTATTTATTTATTTAGTCTTTTTCAGACTGTCCTTGAGCTCACTTTGTAGCCCAGGCCAGTCTTGAACGTGCAACTATCCTCCTGCCTCAGTCTCCCAGTGCTGGGATTACAGGCATGCATCATCATGCCTGGCTTATCTTACCTTTGTTTTACTCATTTTCTTTAATTTGGTTAGGCCTTTGCCCTTTGTCTCTTTATCTTTTGGTCTCAAAAGTGCAATGCTGGACTTTACTAGAATTTTGATTTTGTGTTCATTAATTTCTCAAATCCAGATTGCATCCATATTAATTTATTGGCTTGAATTTTGCATAAAATTAATAGGCTTGTTTGTTTGATTTTATTGTATTTTGAAGAGAGACCAGAGTTTCTCGTGATTGCATTCTATTTCTCAATCTTTCATTTTGTAGCTGCCTTTAAAAATAGAGTATCTAAATTATATATGATTTGTTCTGCATGAATATTGGAACTACCTTCAGTAACCTTCATATTTATATCCAAAATAAATGAGTTTTTAATTGCTCTAATTGCATGAATTAAGCATCTAAGTTGATAACAAGGTTTACTCCATGAAAAATCTCCCATTGCATATTATTAACCCAAGGTATTAGAGTAGTTGTAATTATAGATCACTTTAGTTCATAAATTGATCTGGCTTACTCTATTTTAGATTAAATGAGCACACATTATTTCTTTGCCTTAGAGAAATTTTATGGTATTTTTTATAATATTATTTTGGCCAGAGATAATGGATTGGGTTATGTGAGATTCTTACTGGGAAACCTATGAAACATAGTCTACATATATGTTTGTGGTTTTTCATGTTGAAGACAGCTTCAGAAAAATAAGGTCACAACTAACAAGCAAAATACAGTACAGTCAGAGCAACTCAATTTTTAAAATTTTTCCACATTAGTTTACTAATGGTGCTCTCCCACATTGCCCTGTGTCATACTTAAATTGTAGACTTATTTATGATTTAAAACTCAATTTTCTTCCTGGAGCACTGAGTCTTGAATGTTTAAAAGTTATAAGACAATTAAATTTTATAATAAAACAAGAAAACTTGACAACACTCATATAAGGATATTTGCTACAAAAAGGAATGGCAAAAGCATTATAATGTGGCTTTGTTTTTGAGATCTTCCATTGTTTTAGAAAAGGTAATAAACAACCATCATTTACTGAACTGGTAAAGAGTACAAGGTCATTCACATACATTATTTCAAAACCTTACAACCACATTATAAATCTAGCATTAGTATTCCAGCTTTATTTATTAACTTATTTGGGTTTTTTTCTGTTTTGTTTTGTTTTGTTTGGTTTGGTTTGGTTTTTGAGACCTCACTATGTAGTTCAGTCTGGCCTTGATCTTACTATGTAGGCCAGGCTGGTGTCAGATTTGCAGCAACCTTCCTGCTTCTCCCTCCCAAGTGTTGGGATTAGAGGAATGCAACAGTGCACCTGGCTTTAGTTTTCCAGTTTTAAAAAAAATAATGACATAAATTAATTTTATTAAAGTCATGTTTGTTGAAAGTACTAATGGCAAATTGAAATGTGGGAAAAATTTAATTACAAGTCTCTACTTCATTACAATGCATACGTATTTTCCAGAATTACTTTTTTGCTTATAGCCACACAATTTTTCCATACTTGATAAAGATAATGCTTCTTTTAGGTTTTTTTTTTTTTTTAGAAAGTCACTAGAGAAATGTGAAGGAGACTGAGTTACAGTGTGCTTTCTCAAAGGACAGGATATCACCAGAATTTTATTACTACCATACCCTATCTAATTTTACACCATAGTTCAATTCCAATTATAAATTTTCCAATTCTCAAATAAAAATATTCTTTAAGACAGGTTTCTCATTGCAGAGTCATATGTTATTTTCTTTCTTGACCTCAGGGTGAAAGCAAAGATGCCTGGAGTAGAAATCCTCTAAACACAAAACTACTGACTGAAGGAATTTTCATTTTTAGCTATATATTTTTTAGTTCAATTCCTGGTTTAAAAAAGGAAATAATATCAAGTGGGTGACAAGATGGTGGAAAAGTAAACAGCAGGATAAGTAGCCTTCCTAAAAAATACCATCCAAATGCTGGAATATAACAACAAGGAGAAGACAAAAAAGAGGGAGTTGGGTCCTCTGGATGCAGGAAGATTCTAAAACGAGAATTGAAGCCCACAGAAAGAGTAAAAAAATGTAACTAAACAAAGGTGGAGACTGGCTGCACCTCTGACCAGAGCTGAACCCAGTTTGTGGCAGGGAGCTGCTGTGACCTGGGGACATGCAATTAAAGTGCTAGGATGCGGCAATGGTGGAGGCAGCGATTGTGGAGTGGACTAAGGCTGGTGAGTGAGTGTGACAAACCCCAACCACCCCCACCCCCAGAGGTAGAGAGAGGGACTGGCAACCATCTTGGGACCAGAACCACACCTAATTGGCCACAGTCCCACAGAAATTGCTCCGACCAAGCCCCAGAGGGTTCTGGCGAATGACTGGCTATATCTGGAGACCATGGCTCCATGTGCACCCGAGGGGTGATAGGGGAAGTTTAACGGACAACTGGCCCAGGTTCCCAAGCAGTGACCCTGCCCCTGTGCACTGTGCCAGAGGCAGAGCCGAGAAGGGCTGGGGAAAGGCAGCGGACAGCGCACCTGGTGGTAACCATCAGACATAACCAGCAGGGTCTCACTGCAGAGAAATCACAAGACCCCTGAACAGCCCAGGAAAATGCCAAGACAAAGAGGTAGGGGGCAGTCTCTGACCTCCAATTCAAGCAGAACAAATCCAGGAGAAGCAAATGCAGAAGAGGTCAGGAGTCCCACAACTAAAGACTCTGAGGTGATGACAACTGAAGTAAAGAAAGAACTCAATGAGGCTATAAAAGAAATTAGAGCAGAACTATTAACCCAACTAAAAAATGAAATGAAAAACATAATAAAAGAATCACTAGGCATCTCTAAAGGAGACATAGATGAAAAAATGGAGCATAGGAAACCGAGGGAAACCTGGAATGAACAATACAAAAAAGATTTAGAATGCATGAAACAGATTCAAAGAGACTACCAGGAAGTCAAAAACACCAATGAAAGTTGGCAGAACCACCTGAAGGAAACTAAATATAGACTTTCAAACTGGAAGACAGGTTTAAAGCTTGGGACTGAGAAAGGAAAGATCTCTTAAAAATAATATGACACCTGGAAGTAACAATACAACGGCTACAAGACAAACCAAAGAAATACAATTTGAGAATAAAAAGTGTGAGTGAAAAATTGAATTAAAAGCCTATTTACAGAAATAATTTCAGAAAACTATCCAAGCATGGGAACAGAAAGTGACTTTCAGATAAGTGAAGCATATAGAACTCCAGCTAAACATGACCAAAATATACCTACACACAGACATATAATAATCAAGATCCCAGAAATTCAACACAAAAACAAAATATTAAAAGCTATTAGAGAAAAAAAAAAAAAAAAAAACAGACCACCTACCAAGGAAAATCCGTCAGAATCACAACAGACTTCTCAACACAAACCATCAGGTCAAGAAGATCTCAGAGTGAAGTATTCCAAGCCCTGAAAGAAAATAACTTCCAACCCAGATCGATGTTCCCTGCAAAATTGTCTTTCAAAATCAAAGGAGAGCCGGGCGTGGTGGCGCACGCCTTTAATCCCAGCACTCGGGAGGCTGAGGTAGGCGGAGCGTTGTGAGTTCGAGGCCGGCTTGGGCTACAACGCGAGTGCAAGGCCGGCCTGAGCTACATAGTGCGACCCTGCCTCAAAAAAACCAGGGCCGGGAGTTTGGCTCAGTGGCTTAAGCGCCTGCCCTGGCCCTGGCAGGC
>RJWM01000462.1:0-61519 GCA_004363535.1 Dasyprocta punctata
GAGGTCCTTCAGATCTGAGTGTTCTCAAAGGGCAGATCAGGGCCTAGGTTCTACTCTCGCAGCAGCCCTCCCAGTCCAAGCAGAGAAGCAGAACTAGTGCTGTGTGGCTTCTGGATCAGAGGGGAAACTTTACCCTTCTCCTGCTCTGGCAGCATCTGATTGTCTTTAAGCTACATTTTCAGCTGGTGCTCATACTCAGAGGCAGCCCCGGGCTAGGGAGGCCCTCACCACGGGGCTGGCTCATTCTGCAGAGCACTCAGTGAGGCCGGGGTGGACTCTGTCTGTCTGGTCCTTTCTTCCTTCCTCAACACCTGCCACCAGCTGTAATGTTTCCTCAGATTTTCTTTTAAATGATGAAAGAGGCAGAGAAGGAGGTGGCCTCCAGTGGGTAGGAAGGACTCAGCAAGTGCTATTTGTGTCACTAAGGCATCTGTGTTGTTAGAATATTTGCACTGCCCACACTTTCCCCAACGCTATCTTCCCACAATGTTGGAAGACTGATTCCAAGATCATGAGCCCCACACACCTGCAGGTATAAGACGTCCTGTATGCATGCCTTATCAGTCACCTCCAGAGACAGGCACATAGTAGGTTTTAATAAATGTGCACCCAGTGTAATCAGAATGCATCCATTTCTATGCCCATCTCTCTTATAAGTCCACAGCACCCCTGACCCAGCAACTGGGACCACTGATGTGAAGAGGCTGAAGAAGCCCAAGCATTCCAAGAGCTCCCAGAAACTAATGGTGCTGGGAAAATTAGCAGTCATCCACAACAGAGGCAGGACTTGGGACCAACGCACATCCGGTCCAGCTGGGACAGGGAGTGATTTGGATTCTTGAGTCATGGAAAAATAATCTGAAAGTGCCTTGGCTGGTCTTGCACAGTATCTGCCTCCAAGAAATGACTTTGCATTTCCAGTGGGACCTGGAAAGAGTATTCCCCCTTATCCCCATTTGTGAAAATGACCATCTTGTGAAGCAAATTATTTCAAAATGAGAAGGCCAGATGTGTGTCTGTATATGCCTGTCCTTTTAAGGACAATGTAGTTTTCTCCAGTCAGTCCTGACCTTCAGCCTGTGTGGAAATTACGTGGGGATTAGCATCGATACTAACTATAGCAGAACTGAGAGTGAAGCCAGGAAACTAGCCACCTCCCCGCAGTTTCTTTTCCTTAAAATATTATGAGAAAATTTTTGAAGAGCCTGACTTCGTCACTTACTGCAAGGGCAGCACTTGCAAAGGAGGAACCACACGTCCAGAGTTTAAACTGTGGCTTATCCAATAATAGTGTCATGTGTGCCCCAATGGTAGTTTGTGAGAAAACATGGAATGAAATCCTTAGTAAATAATACGTGTTCCCTTCAGTCATACTTTACATATTTGGTTGGCACCTGCTATGTGCACAGTGGTAGATGTGAAGGGGAATACAACCACTCATCTCACTACAGTCCTTGGGATAACTTTGACTTTACAAATTTCATCTACATTGCCACACACACCCTCAGATATCCAAGCATCATCTATTCCTGATGTAATACCACTAGTCTCAAAGGCATGGCTTTCAGTGGTCTTAGATGATTACAGAAAGTTTCCTGAAAGCCTTCTATTTTCCTTTGTGCCTCTGCTAAGCTTTTCCAAGGAGTGTTGCTTTCTGGACCGGGATATAGGACACTGCTGGATTTCACTCTTCCTTTGCTTACGGCTACACAACATCACCAGTGGTAAGTGCCACCCGTGTGACAGTACGTATGGCAGAGGGGTCGGGGATCCATTCCACCCTTCAGCCAATGCTTGGAAGCTCTATTTAATAGTTCTAAAGGAATCATCTGGGATCCAGCTTGTGGTCTGCCATAAGGCCACATGGGATTCACTTCTAGGTCACTTGTTTGGCAGTTTGGGAGAAAATTAAACTAATTGAACACTTTGCACCTGTCATTCACATTATTCAAGTTCTTCTCTGGAAAGGAAATAGGGATTTTTCTGTATTATAGATAGTATTAATCAATCAGATATTGGTTCTTTGGGAATAGTTGGTGAGTATTTTGCTCAAACTTTACTGCCTGTTTTTCAATGTGTAGTTCAGCCTGGCTCTTACCTTTACACTGATTCCCGGGCTATATGTAGTGACATAATGACGTTTACCCTCTCTTTGGTCTTCAATACATTCCAGTTTTTGGTTTTGTTTTGTTTGGTTTGGTACCAGGGATCGAACTCAACAACCTCACACCAGCCAGGCAGGTATTTATGCCACTGAGCTAAATCCCCAGCCCTATTTTTTGAGACGGGGTCTCCCTATGCAGTTCAGGCTGGCCTTGAACTCACTTTGTAGCCCAGGTTGGTCTCGAACTCACATTGATCCTCCTGCCTCAGCCTCCTGAGTGCTGGGATTAAAGATGTGCACCACCATGCCGGCTGCCAATATATTCCATTTAATGATAATGATCACATCTCAACTTCCATTTCATGTCACCTTTTATTGTGCATACTTGAAATATGCAGTCCTACTGGAACAAATGTAAAGCAAGGTACAGGACCATGAAAGGAATTTGCTGCGACTTACTGGACTCATATTTGGCTGAATTTATGTGGCATAACAGACTTGAACATCATGCTCTCAATTCCCCTTTACTGCATCTATTGGAATAATTTCCTGTAAACTAACATGATGTTTCCTTTCATGGCATCTATCAGGGACAAATTCTTTGACTGAATACATCTAAAAGCCAAGTTGTTCAGTTGCTCTGAAAACTCTAGGTCTGTTCCCCAGAGTCTGGCTTGTGTTCTCACAGTGTCATATCCTGGGCATGGAGGAAGGCAGCAGTAACTTGGAAAGAGGAGGGTAATTCTAGGGAATTCTTTGGGAAGTTCAAGAGGCCAGCCCTGAGATCTTTGCACCTGAAAGGACATTTGAGAGATTTTTCAAAGTCATCTCTAGCTATCCAGAGTAATAAGTGTTGCTAAAACTCAGGAATGGTTGACAAAACCAGGGAATTTTGTCCAGGTTTCCTATAGATACTTCAATAACACTGATAATCCCCTTCTAAACCTCCTTTGCCAGGCAGGATTGCAGCCAGGGGGCTGTGAACATTTGGGCTGGGGGTCTGTAACTTAAGTACGCCTTATGGATGGATTCTCAGTGGCCTGGGAAGGAAGACCTACAGGAAAATATGGGAAGAAAAATACAGACACACAGATTTTAATTGAACTAAGGCACAGACTAAATAGCTTCTTTTGTTTTTCTTTGTAATAATTTTTGGTAATATTGTCAGAATGGAAGCGTGGTCAAAGTGTATGGTTGATTGGTCAAAGTTGAATTTTGAGGACCACTGATGGCTTCTGCTTTAACAAATTTCCCCAGGTACTTTCCAGGGTTTGCTGGGCAATGCTATCTCTTTGTAGGACTGTTGGTAGTATATTTATTTTAAAATAATTAAAGTTAAACTTAAAATCATATATATGCTTTTAAGAAAATTTTCCACTGAAGTTGAAATTATCGTCCAATTTAGAGTGTATTCACTCTTTCCTTTGGAAGTTTATTTGTATAAGTTTAAAAGGGAATTAATTTGGAGTATGAAGGAAATGGACTCAGCATACAACCATAGCAGTTCTGAGGTGTGTTATTCCACTCTATCAACCAAACCTCAAACCTACCCTTTCTCTTCCTAAGACTTTTGATGTCTTGCTTTTACCTTCAGCAAGTGAGACGTTTTGAGGTTTTGTTATGAATAATAGTGCAAACATGTCCCCTTTCTGCTTCTCCCAAGTCAAGGATCTGGAGGAATTAAGGCACATTAACTTCTTTCCCGCGTCCTGGCTCATCCGGGTTACAGCCAATCATTACCATTCGGTGAGTCAACTCTGAAAAGAAGCAATTAGCCAAATCTATTGCCTCTCTGACTTTGCTTTTTCTGGAGATGGGGCTCACACTTGATACCTTTGGGCCATTTTGAGGTCAGGACCTCTCTGGATCCTTCTTCAGGGGAAGCAGGGAAAGCTGAACCTGAGGAGAAGAGGGAAGGGGCCCAGCCTTACAATCCAGATGTCAGGGCATCTGCCATGCTGGTCTGGACAGTTGAATGGGTGGAGGAGCTCCATTCACACCCCTACCTGAGTCCCTGCCAAACACAAGGTAACATGTGCTTAGGATAGAAAAATTATATTTTATAGTCACCCTATCTTGATAGAATGTTTGCAACAATTTTGTCAAATAAAAATATTACGATGTGTCTCCATCTACCTTATTCACCGGATTTGGCACAATATGACTTCTGGTTCCTCCCCAAGGTCAACATTTTGACAGTGAAAGGTAAACATTTTGAGTCAGTTCTGGTCACCAAAGCAGCCGTGACTGCACAACTAAAAAAACACAAAAAAAGGACTTCCAGAACTGCTTCCAAAAGTGGTGAGAATGATGGGATAATTGTGTTTAAAGTGAGAGGAACTCTTTTGAAGGGGATTAATGGCAATGAGTCTTTTACTAAAATTTTAAAATTTTAAATGTTTACCACTTTTTTTTAATCACACTCACATGGTGCTTCTAATTGTTTACTTTTAAAATTGACATTAGGAGGAACATATTTTCATACAGTTGTTTATTTACTACACTTTGAATTATTTTGTTATAGAAGATTCTTAGCAGTAGAAATACTGGCACTAAAAGGAGTTTGTATTTTTGTTCTTGATACATATTAACAAATGTGGGGGCCAAATCATTCTTTCCCCAGAAATAAAAGAGCGTGTCTCACTTTGTACATCCTCAGCTGTATAGAGCATTTTAATTTCAAGTCACTTTTGTTAATTGAGAAAGGAGCAACAGCATCTGATTTTTATCACATATTTTCTTTATAATAGTAAATATGAATATTTTCCCATGCAGCCTGTACCCTTTTGTGAATTGTCTATACCAGATGTCACACTAAGTGTTTCCAATCATGCATTTTTAGAGATGAAGCCAGACAGTGTTTGAGTTCTGAAGAAGCATGAGTCACTAGTTAAAATTCAACAAACCCAACAAATACCTATTGTAATGTGCCAACCATTGGTCCAAGCTCAGCGTTTTCTGCACATAAGACAGTGAATTCATGCACCATAACTCAGAACTATGCTACAACAGAGCAGCAGAAGGGACAGCCTTTGAGGCTGATAGCCCAGACAGTCCTCCAGTTCCCTCTTCTGGCCTTCTGACCCTGCCCACTCCCTTCCTTTTGTCCCCTGCTGCCAATGACAACCTCCCAACATCCATTCTATTCACTCCCAGCCTTCACTGTGAAGCCTGCCATGTGAGGCCTTACTTGTTCTTGACTTGATGACCATAGTCCTTCTCTGCCTCATGATTGAGCTATGGATAAACATATTGTATTTCCCTAGGGGAACTTTTCAGGTATCTTTCTTTCTCTCCTCTCTACATGTCCTGGAAGCATTGAGCACAATAGCTGGCACATTTTAGGTTTTCAATAAATGCTTGTTGATCAGATAAACCAATGAATGTAGGGTCTGGAGAGAGAACTCTCCTCCCAGTACTGTCGGGTGGGATTCAGGGGTGAACACTGGGAGATGACAAGAGGGACACCTTCTATGCCTGGGGTTATTGGTGAGCTATGTGCATTTCCCTTTTAGCTGGAGAATGGGGGTGACATGGTCCACCTGAAAGATCTACACACCCAGGCTGTGAGATTTGGGCTACTCTTTAACAAGGTACTGAAAATCACCCAAAGGGAAAATCTCTTTCTCCCTTTCTTCCGGTGCCTGATTAAGAATGCTTATAGGGAAGCACATGATCAATTTTCACTTGTGAAATTCAAATAACATCTAATGTGTATGCCCCAAATTTTCCTATTAACTATTCTAGGATTTCCCAGGATGAAGCAATTTTCCTGGGGTTCAAGACTTTCCATTCTAAAATTGGGAGAAGTCTTGGAAAACTATGATAGGTTAATCGTCTTATTCCCTATAAATATCAACAGCTACCAGCTGGCTCAACAAGCCTCCCTCCACGTGCATGGTGAAAGTTTCAGGGGAGAACTCACTGTGGACTGCTATTCTGATGGATCCCAGACTCGAACAGCAGTGGGTCACAGAGCTCCAGTACAAGGCATCTTGACATTCAGTCCCAGGGGAGTGTCTGGGTTTGGTGGCTGTGCTGTCTCAGATTGCTTATGTTAGCCACAATTCTCGAAGAGAGTGCTACTCTCCTTTGACTTCTCTAACGGCACCCAACACAGTACTGATCTCAAAAAAAAAATTATGTTCTGGGAACTTGGGGCCCTGAATCTATCATCCAAGAGATTGTGTGGGTCAGCCCTCTAACTGCAGAGACCCACCTAAGTAGGTAGACGTAATACATTGCGGGAACAGGGTTTGTTGCAAGGACTATGAATATGAAGAGTCTCTTAGGCCTATCAAAATGAAGCAAAGTGCTTTCTGTGAAAGGTCTGCAGACCTCAGGTCATCTAAGAATATACCTAACTCATTCTTTTCCTCAGTGAAGAATAGGCAGACTAAATAATATTGTCGCTACTAAGTAACAACTACTAATTGTATTGTTAGTACTACTATCCTAACCTGCTGTATTAGTCAGATTTCCCATCACTGGAACATAATACCCAACGCTACAACTTAATAGAAGAGAGATGTAATTTAGCTCATGATTTAAGGAGGTTCTGTCGAAGGCAGAAACTTCATGGTAGAAGGGTGTGGTGCAGCAAAGATGCTGAATTAATGGCAGTCAGGAAGCAGAGCAGGGGAATAGTGCAGAAAGGAACAAGTGAGGGACCATATATGGTACCCAAAGTCCTGTCCCTATGACTCATTCAGTCACCCCGGAGCACACTTTGCTCATCTGCTAGGCCAGTGACAGAGAACCTCCTGAAGACTGAGGGCCCAAACTGCCACCAGAACCCTACTTATGTATCGCAAAGTGCCAACACTGCAATTAAACTTGACTACTGAGGTTTAAGTTTAGAAAAAAACAACTCCTACATCAACATCTTTTATCTTAAAAGAAAAACACAATAACCGAGCTCTCAATGGTGCAAACAGCTTTTAATTGAAAGGTAAAGTTTGCATTCCTTACACTTTTAGTTTTTTGCCCAGTAGACTGAAGTGTAGTATAAAATCTGTAAAAACAAAAAGTAAAAAATTCCCCCCCAACCCCCACATGATTAATGTGATCTTTGCTGTTAGTGCATGCTGATAATTTGTCAAACTTCAGCTCATACTTTTTTAGTTTGAGAGCAACACATGCAGCACTCAGGTCATCTGTTAGTCTGCTTCTTGTGTCAGATTTGATATAATTCAAAGTTGAAAACAGCTGCTTGCAAGCATAATATGATCCAAACGCAGTAAGAAAGTAAGAAAAGCAATCCCAGTGTTTGCATTGACTTTATTTTGAACAGAATTCCACACTGTAAGGATTCCATTTTCAGAACTACAGTACACTGCCCTTTGTCATCCCTTCACACTGTCTTCTCTCTCTTCTCTACTTTTTCAAGTGGTGCACACAGGGCATAAAATCTACTTTTCTAGATAGAGTTTTCTTGAAAGCCCAATAACTTGATTTCTAGATTTCCAAAATCTAACCAGTGTAGGCAGGAAAGATCCAGTTCTTCAAATTTGACTTTATCCGGAGAAGTAAGAAAACTCAGGGTTGCCTCTATCTTTTGGAACTGTAAAAATTAGTTATTAAAATCCTCCTTTTGCAGCTGATATAGTGCTAGAAAATTTCTTGTGGATTTCCTGATGGCTTGTAGGATTATCTGCAAAAGTTGTACAAGTTTATAAATGCATTTTTAGACTTGGAAAATATTTCAACTGCCCACTTTCAAGGGTTCTTCAAAAACCTGATGTTTTCTCTCAAATGTTTTGGTATCACAAAACATCCTTTCTGCTGTTTTCTCTACACCTTGTGGTGTTTTGTTTAGTACATTGAAGTGTAGTGTGAAATCTGTAAAAAAACAAAAACAAAACAAACAGAAGAAAACATGAAATTGTTAAACCAGGATATATCAGTAAGCTGTGGATATTCCTGCCCTTTTCATCCATAAACAGCCTAATCTCATTTAAGCGGGCTGAAAATCTCTTCAGGACTCATCCTCTGCTCAGCCACCAGACATTAGTGTACTTAAGTAAAATATTATACTGTGCCTTAGCCTCATCAGGCAGTTCTTGAAACTTTTGAAAATTACGAGCAAGAGCCACCATTTTGTGACACCTTTGAGGATACTGTCTAAGTTTTTGCTGCTTTCCCTGGCAAAGAGCTTCTTGATGTATAATACAATGAAACTGAGTGACTGGATGTTTTGATTCTTTAACAAAGAACTGTATGAAGCCAGATGTTGCTCTCACCATGCAAGGTTCCTCATCACTAGTACTTGAAGCCATTTTTTCTGGTCTTACCCACCTTGTGACAAAAAAGCCTCCCCCACAGCATTGTAGATATTGATCCCTTTGTTCTTCCAGGCAAAGACACCAGTTTCACCAGCTTTTCCCTCATGATATCACCAAATTAGCATTTGCACAGCACTAAATTATTGCTAGCTTTGCATGATCATTTATATCTGTACTGTTACCAAGCACATGGAGTCACAGACTGCCTTTTGTAAGTCAGTGACGAGCTGCTGACTAACATCACTTGCCATGCACGGGACTCGATCTTCAACAGTATTTCTGCTTAGCGGCATCGCAGAGATGCGCTGCATAATTTTATCCTTATTTCAGAAATCATGAGAAAGGAACTCGCTCCCAGACAACATGGTCATTTTGATAAAATCCCCATCAGTGAGGGGCTTACTCGGTTTTGTTATGCACAGTCAAAATTGAAAACTGACAACTGTCCGATGATTTGTTTTAGAAAGATATTTGCAAAAATTAAGGTACTGGGAATGATATTTCCTCAGTTTCCCTTCAGACACTTTTTTTTTTAATTTCACAAAATTTGGCAACACTTCTGTACTTCGTGTCCAAGTGCCATCTGACTCTTGATGTGCAGCACACAGCACCTTCACTACGTGGAATACATAACACTTTCCAATTCCATTCAATCACTTCAAATGACTCTGTCCAGGCCCTGCGGAATGATTTTCCACTGTTTTCAGTTTTGCTTTTCTTGTGGTAGTAATGTATTGGTGTTCAAGACTTGGAGTCTACACACACCACACACACACACACACACACACACACACACACGAGAAGTACCCAATACAAATCTATCTGTATAATAAAAATAGCTATCATTATTACTTAACACTAAAGAATTGGATATTCACCAAATCAACAGTCCATGGCAGTGATTCTCAGTTGGGGTTGCTCTTGAATTTGCTGACCGCCAGTGCAAGGGGGCAGTGTTCCACTGACCACCAGTTTTCGGCCTGCTCTGGAGAAGGCCTCTGAGTCATTTCCTACCTTGTGGGTGATTCTGCTAAAATCACAATGAGTCCAAGCATATATATCCGTGGTCTTGTCTTCATAAATTTTTCACAAACAGCTGAATGTGATGCTGCAGTTTCAAATATGCCAGGGGGATAGCACGACATTAAAAGAATCTCAGTCTCTTAATTATAACATGTCTTTGCTAAATCTTAGTTATTAAATTTCAATTTTTCATAAGTCAAAGCTAAAATCTTGTATTAATAAAAAATGAGTGTATTAAAACTCACAGCCAGTACAAATATATATATATATATATATATATATATATATATATATATATCATATCCTTGGCAGCAGTTTGATCAGTCACACAAAATTTTGGAGGAGTCACAGCTAATAAATCTTGGCCCATGACACCTCACCTGGTGCTTCTGCTCCTTTCCAAGCACGTGCATGCAAGCTGTTAGCAGACCCTCGGCTACTGGGATGAGTAGGCTTGTGTGCAGACAGAGAGGGCTCTACGTGTCTACTGCAGCATGCGTGCCACAGGTTTGCCAGCACTGTGCTGGTTATTTCTCAGTCCACTGAAGTTGACAAATCAGGATTAATGTTCACACCTGCCAAAAACTGAAGTCACTACAATTTGGCTTTTTCTATACTTCCTAGGGGTAAAGTTGTTATTGTATCTTGTCTTATAAATCAATTATCAAATGAGTCACCTTCATTGTCACTAGAATTTGTTTTCCTCTGTTCATTTCCCTTTAAATATTGATGACTTCCCCCTCTTCACTTTGTTGCTTCTCTTTTCCAATGTAGGAGTACACCACTCATTCAAAGACGGTTTCTATATATGGATTCTTCTTTGAGTTAAAAGGAATCAAACATGACACTACCTCTTACAGTTTTTACATGCAGGTAAGAAGGATGGAGCACAGAAAAGATTATCTCTGAAACGAATATTTAGATTCAAATGATTCTTTGAATTAATAGTAATTAATAATTTGTATGTGTTATAAGTGCTCTTTACACTTATACGTGTAAAGTCATTTAACTTTTACGACTACCTCTAGAGGTAGACATTGGTAGCTGATGAGGATCTCAACATGTAGTGACTTGGTGTTCATAAGACCTCTGTGGACAAATGGAGATTTAATTCATCTTTTGACTTAACATCTGGGACTCAGTGAATCTTTGGTTTGTATAGGATGGGTGACATTTTGAAGATCGTTATTCTTCTACAGAGGCAAAGCATAGCTGCCACAGGTGGGAGAAGGGATGAGCCTATGTAGAGTGGCATAGCAGGGTGATGGATGGGACACTTGAGAAGTCAGAAGGTGGATGACTTCAGAGCAGCAATAAAGCTGCAGTCAGACTGCCTGGCAAATTGCATGAACACAGCAAGTTCCGTGAACATCCACCTTTACAATGGAGGCAGTAACAGGACCCATTTCACTGGGTGATTGTATTAACATGTTTGTTCATGCAAAGGGTTTGGAACAGGCTTGACGCAGAAAGCATTTATGTGTTTGTTTTGTCTTTTGTTTCATGCTTTGGTTTAACCCCATGACCTTGTGCATGCTTAGCTTGTGCTCTACCACTGACCGCACCCCAAGACCAACACTATTATGTTAGCTGATGATGATGATCACGATGACACTCTAACTGACAGCTACAATGAAGGACTGTTGTGTTCCAGTTAGGATTTCCTTAGAGGCATCTCTTACGCAAACTGTCATTTCCCTGAGGAAATCATATTGTATTCATCTTTTTTATGACCACTGCCATCCTCTGTACCCAAGCTTTCATGACTGATTGAATGAATGAATGGGTAAGTGAATGCATGAACAAATGATGAAATCTGAGTTTTAGTTCCAGCTTTGCCACTAGCTTCAAGGGGACAAAAAAGAATTAACATGTGTTATGTACATGTACAAACTCCCAACGATGAATGTAATCATTATGTACTGCCACTTCTTTCTAATGTACCCTGGAATAAGTCACTTCTTTTCCTTGGGCCTCCATTCTTGGTTGCCTGTCACTGAAGCATTCCCCACAGAATGGATTTGACTGGATGAAAAATGAATTACGTAATAGCATTTATCAAAAATCTCATATGAACACTGTGTTGACATTCTTGTTCTAGCAAAGAAATGAAAGTGAGGCTTGACTTGATGTTTCCCTGGGTTTCCCTGGTTGTGTACGGTGAAATTTCAAATGCCACTGGGTTCAGTAATGACTCTCAGTAAATGATGGCATTAGGGAAATGCCCTCTTGCTGTGTGCACAAGTGAGATACTAGGAACTGTAACTGGTGGCGGGTTTCACTAACTCTGGGCACCCAGGTCACAGGTCCACTTGGAGTGGGTCACCACTCTCTCTGCAGAGAATAAGACACACAGACTTGGAGTCGCCCTCCGTGATCTGTGAGCGCAGCACCGTCAGCCTGAGGGCAGAACGCTTGGTGAAGTATGAGATCAGAGCCCAGGCCCTGGTGAATGGCAGGTGGCAGGAGTTCAAGACCAACCAGACCACACAAAAGTTTGGGTTCATCAAGCCACACTGCAAAAGTCATGTAAGCATTCATCTTTTTCTCTGTCCTTTCTTCCTTTCATTCTTTGGGGTTTTGTTGTTGTTGTTGTTGTTGTTTTTTGTTTTTCCTTATTGCTCCTTCTCTCACTCACCTCCTTTTGGGAATCTCTGACTTCAAATTACAAAGAGGAGTTTGCATAGTTCCTTAAAGATCATCATGGCTTCAAAACATGCTGAAAAGAAATATTCTAGAATGAAAAGCTGGGGATACTGATAACTGTAACCCACATTATACCACCTGATGAGGTGCACATCAGATTCATTTTATAAATGCCAAAAGGTATTTGTGTGTGTGTGTGTGTGTGTGTGTGTGTGATGTATTTGCTACCAGCTCCTCCATTGGTGCCTATGGGAAACCCATCACTTCCCCTTTATTCCATGGCCTGGGCCACCTACCCCATACTAGTCATCAAGGAAGACTGAGCATAATGAACTTAGGGGTGACACCAACACCCAGGCAGATTCAGTACATGCCTGGCTTCTAATAGTTCAATTCAGAAATGGCTAGAGAGCCTAGGAGGAACTCTGGGCTATGAGTTTAAGGAAGTCTAGGGCCTCCTGAGGTGCCCTGCAAGGAAAGGGACTGTACCATGAACCAGGGAGCCCTTCTCAGACCTAAAGGCGCATCAGAATCACCTGGGCCCTGAAATTCCCCTGCTGGAGCTTCCCACAGATCATCAGGGCAGGTGCTCCCTGGAGGGGCCTGGGTTATTGTTTATGAGCATTCACAAGTTACTTCTTCTAACACCAAAAATCATAATAGCAATTTGCTTGGTGGAGTGAGGGGAAAGGCTGGGATAGGTATTGGAAGAACCATGAATGAAACTTTCGAGGGCTGGAAACAGCATTCACCCCTGGTCAGGTGACGTCTGAACGGCCCTGCTTCTTCTGTGAAAATGTTCAAGCTGCGCCATTGACGTTTGTGTTCTTTATTGTATTTAAATTATGCACAAATTTTTAAAGTTCATTTAATCCCCTCCCCAGGCAATTCTGAAGCCAGGGTTGGGAACCATCAAGATATAATTTGTGTTCTCAATTTACAAGTCCCATTTGTTTTGCTTTGTTTCATTTTGTTTTGGTTTGTTATTGTGTTTTAGGTCTTGAATGTTCAAAGTGTGGGCGTCCCAATCTATGTGAGTTTTGCAATCATCTTCCCAGTATCTTGACAGTTTCAGGAAGAATCTATGGGACGTCTCCCCACCAATCTGCATAAAAAGAAATAAAATGACATCGAAAGAGAGATGCCAGTGTTACTGTTCTAGTTAGCAGTAGTCTTATTCGAAATTTGGCCCTCATTTGTGTCACTTGAGGGTAGAAGGTGCTACAGTCACGAGTCCACTCGCCCTCCTTGACCCCAAAGCACACTAAGTCCAGCCTCTCAGGAGGTCACAGGTGGGGGTACCTGCACATCAACAGACTCCAGCTGGGAGCTTCAGTGTTTCCCTTATGCTGCAGCTGCATCTGCTACACAGAACAACACTCCTGTCCATTGCCCCTTGGAGCTGTGGCTCAGCCAGAACAAGAGGTAAGAAGGGAAGGAAGCAACCGTGAGGCACAGAGTGATTTATTTTATCCATCTTCCCACCTTTTGGAATGGGACCATATGATTTGGAAAAGGGCATTAGCGAGTCTTTCTTCTCACTTGGTGTGTTAGTTTTCTATTGCAATGACACAAAATATCACTGTCATGACCTAGAATAATACGTATTTATTATTTCACTAGGTCCTATGCTCAGGGCCTCACAAGACTACAGTGAAGGCGTCCCCTTCCCATCAGAGGAGCCTTGTGTCCTAGGCAGCGCAGCCTGGGAGAAAGAAAGGATGGTGGGAAGATGGGAAGGTGGGAAGCTGTCCTGCTGGAAGGATCAGGGCAAAGGGACTTGTTGTGGGGAGCCTATTCAAAGGTGCATTCCCTCCTCCTGTTTCCCATGCTCCTTCACTGCAGCAGTATGACTGAGGGCTGCTCCTGACCAAGCCCAGCCAGTGGGAAGTGACAATAGGAGCTGGGATGAAAAAGAAGTGAAGTCAGGGAAGCTCTCACCCACTGAATGCAAAAGATCTTTTTATGCAGTGGCTGTGCCTTCTCTGCAAATCCAGCTCGTACTGGTGTCTAAATTTGCTACCCCAGCTCTCACCAAACAGCCTCCTGCCACAGTACATATTTGCCTGGATGCTGATTTGATTCTCTCTCAAGAGTTAAATGGGATGATGTCTGTACTAGGGACATAATGGAAGAAGTGGATGATTTATTTACCTCATCTTCAAACTAACTGTGCAACATGAGAAAATTCACTCATCACTTACCCTCTGTGAACCTCACTTCCTTGTCTATAAAAAATGCATAAAGTTGCCCATCTTCATCCCCTGTGGGGCTGCACGGGGCAGCCCCTTGATGGGCCAGGTCTGTGCAGATGTCTGGGAACGTGGCTTTAGAAGAAATGGAGCCTCATCGCATGCTACCAGAATAACGGTGGTAAACAAGCACTAAAAACTCGGAAAAGCACATATGTAGACGTGCAAAAGAGGAAAGATTGTCTGGAAGCATCACTGAAGTGTGAATGATTTCTCATTTTTCAAGTGAAGCAGTGATTAGGTAGTTGGCATATACAAGCTTATGCTCTGGAAGTTTGCAAAGGTGAGAAAAACATGCAAAGCAGCAATGCTGACCTGTGTCCCTAGGCTAACGATAAGTGTGAGGAGCCCAAGAGACAAGATGTAGGAGGAAGACAACTTCAAAAGGGATAGGGAAGCTGGGCATGGTGGCCCATGCCTATAATCCTAGCACTCAGGAGGCTGAGGCAGAAGTATAAACACAAGTTCAAGGGTAGCCTCGGCTACCTAGTGAGTTCAAGGTCAGCCTACACTATGTAACAAGGTTTTAAGTTAAACACACACACACACACACACACACACACACACAAAGGGCCTGGAGGATCAGGTTATATCCTTTCCCTGCTTACCCAGCAGTGAAAAAGCACAAGTGCCAGCAAGACATGGAGGTGACAGAAAGAGGGGGTCAATGACATCATTTTCATCTCCTCATTGTAAGGAGGGGACAAAGGCACGGCAAGCTGGGCTGGCAATTCTGGTTGGAAATGCTTACTAGGCACCTCTGACCAGTTAGGCACTGGACACACACACCACTTCTCAATCCTGGAGGGCAGGAATATTTTCTATGTCTGCCCCCAGGGAGAGTAAGATGTGTGTCCTGGTCATGGGCCTGTTGGTTTCCATTCCCCACATGGCCCTCTGAAAAGGGGTGGGATGGCTTGGGGTGCTTAATATAGGTACTTAACATCTTACCTGCCATCTGCTCAACTGAAATGTGTGTCAAGGGTCTGCTACATGCTGGGCTACAGGACTGGTTCAATCTCATCGGATTCTGATGAGGGTTGTAAGAAGGGCTGAGGGTGGTCCCACTGACGAGGTGGCATACAAGTGAGCCTGGAAGGGTAAGCAGTGTCCTTGCAGGGAGGAAGAGAGGGCAAGTGAATATATACAAGGTGATGTCCATGTAACTGGGAGAAAGTTTCCAGGCTCAGGGCTCCTGGACTGAATGTACATCTGAATCAGTCTGGAGTTCATGCAAAAGATCCCGGGCCAGCCCCAAAGAGGCTGAGCTTGCAGTCTGAGAAACACACATTAGTGTGCACTTTAACAGGCTTCCTGCGGGACCCTGATGCAGGAAGTCTGTGGAGCACACCCAGGAAGGACCCTGCTGTGAAAACAGGTTCCACGGCAGGGTTTCTCTTTGTGCAGCACACATCCAATCATTGTTTTCACCCCGTGTCAAAAACTCAATAAGGAACCTGTGACTCTATTCCACCACAGTTGAAACAGCTAATTGGGAGTGAAAAAAATTTTCCTAGAATATGTGATAAACAATCTCAAATAGTGAACCATCTTCGGAGGGTGAACCATTTGCTGTATTTCTGAAAATTCAGCCCTTTCCACTAGAGGGCGAGCTGTGCCTCAAAAATGGGAACTGCTGTAGATTTCCAAAGACTGAAATCTGAAACCTAAAGACCGAGGCTCTCTGCCTGGGTTCTGCTTGCTTAGGTTTGAAAGTGAAATCCATTCATCCCAAGTGGAGTTGTGTACACAACCCCTGGTATATGTCTTGAATAAAAATCCTTAAGAAGATCTTAACAAGCTCTTCTTACGAGTGAGAGCTTCTCAGACTAGAATTTTTAGACCCACAGTCAGTGGCCAAGCTGTACCCATGAGCACTGAATGAGGTCACATCTTATGCGCCATGTTCCTGACTTCTTTCTGCTTGCTTCTTCCATCGCTGGCCTCCTGACTCACCTCCCAGGCCCTCTCCTCTAGCTGAGCTGGCCCAGGATCCCCTCCTTGCACAGGAGCAGTTGAGTTTTAGAGCTGAACCGACCTGAGTCTGAGTCCCAGCTGTGCTTCAGGTCCTGCTCTTCCTTGGGAACTGCTCCCTGTTATGCAATCTGAGGAAACTGGACCAGGGGCTCTTTGCAGCCCTTTCTAGTTGCGGACCTCGCATCCTCTAATTCCGTGGATGGAAGAGCAGAAGTGAGCAGTTCAGCCTGTGAACTAGAAAAAGGCAGCCTTAGGGGAATGAATTGAGTCATTTTCCCATGGGTTCATCAGAATGAGAATGCATTAAGAAGAATGAGGTAGAGGCTTGTCTTCTCCCCACCTTTTGGAGGCTTTACATCCTGGGAACCAGTGTGACTTGAAGCACCAGGAGGAGAAAGAACGCTCTTGCCCTTGGAAGCCTAAGATGGGAAGGCGAGTGCTGGGCTTGCAAGTTCTTAGGGAGAAGGCTAAATCCTAGGGGGACACGAGGAATTGCAGGTCAGCTCCACTCCTACAAAGGGAGATAACCGTACAATGTGGAGTCTTGAGACCTTGAAATGTTGAGGTAGGGAACAGGATCCTCCTGGAGGAGACAGAGATGGGATAAACCTCTGAGAAGATCTGGAGGCAGCCCTAGCCAAGAGAACTTTCTGTGATGATGGAAATGCCACATACCTGCCTGTCCAATATGGTAACTGTTATCAAGGGTACATGAGAAACCACCTGGAAAACAGGCTTTATGTGAGTAAAATGCTGAATTTTTTCTGTCTGGGTGAAGACAAGCTGAGATTGTGAATGATGTCAGCAGCTGGCTGGAGGAAAAGTTAAGTTTTTATAGGGACTGGGGTGAGGTTATAATTCCAAGGAATCTGGGTGGAATGTTTGGTGTCAGAGTTCCCAGAATGGTCAGTGCAGGTGTGTAGGTAATAGTGGACTTCTCAATGCCGGGGAGATTGTATGTCCTGTCCTAAATTTTCTTTCTGCTGGGGCAGTATGGACCTTTAGTGGTTCCTACTGTTTGTGGAAGGCAGCATCTTTGCTGAGATGGTCTCCAACAGGTCAGACATGACAGTAACAATTAGCTATGTATGGTCATTAAGTAATTGAAATATGACTAGTGCAACAGAGAAATTGAGTTTTTAATTTTATTTTATTATACTGTATATAAATTTAAATAGCCATAAGTGCAAGTAGAAGATACAAGACAGCACAGTGCTCACCATGGAACGAAGAGTGCTCCTTTCTGATTCTGCAGGCTCTCAGCCTCTCCCTAGGCCCTGGACAAATGGAATCAGTGTCCAGCCATGCCTGAGGCTCAGACTCTGGGCACTCCAAGACTTTGTCTTAACCACTAGGAGAGGGCCACCTTCTAGCATCAGAGAGAAGCTGTGCTGGCAAAAGGAAGGTTCCAAACCCAGGAAAGCAGAGTTCAGCTCTGAATCAGTGGTACCATGGTTACCCAGTTCCTTCTACTTGTGCTATTTAAATTTAAATGCATTAAAATTACATATAATTTAAAACCTCATTCTGTCATGCTAGCCACCTTGCAAGTGCTCAGTGGTTGCGCATGCTGAGCAACTACCATATGGGTAGGGTAAATAAAAGACAAGGTGTCATCACTCCTCCTTGTGACTTTAAGCTTCATGGATTTGAATGAGTCATTTAACCTTTGTGCTCTCATTGCTTGACTTGATTCTTTCCACAGATCACTGAGAGCTAAATCACTGGGCCAGGTTTCAGGTTAGGATTGTGAAGGTGAGCAAAAGACAGTCTCTGCCATCACGGAGCCAAAGTGTCAGGGAAAGCCAGTTGTTAATGAAATAACTACACTAAAGAGGCAGGTCTTTGAGAGTATAAAGCAAAGAAATTTGAACTAGACCCTAGGAGGGGGTTTGAGGTCCGATGAGGACCCTCTTCAGGAAAAATGATACTTAAGCCAAGATGTGAAGTAGGAAAGGGAATTAGGACAGCTTTGGATGATGATGTAAAGAAATCAAAATCCTTGTACTCTGCTAATGAGAACATGAAATGGTGTTGCTACTTTGAAAAACTGGTAATTCAGAGGTAGGAAAAAAGAAATCATAAGTATAACATTGTACTTTAAAAGAAAAACTGCAGCTTCAGGACACAAGATACCCAAGGTTACAATGCCTTTTGCCTTCCAGGAAACCCAGTCCAAAAAATTCCTAAAGAACTTGAAGAAACAAATCTGTAAAATTTGGTCTTGGGCCCATATTTTTCACTTATAATTTGCTCTTCCTCCCACAGACTTCCCTTCTCAAAGAAGCAACCTACTCAGTGGGCAGCAGATCTCTAAACTTCAAGCACATGCAAGTGGTTTGCATTCTAACTTAGCCCACCAAATTGGTTGCCTGACAGACAGTAGGAATACTGTGTTGGTTACTTTTTTCTTGTTGCTGAGACAAAATACCTGACACCCAAAATGAAGGAAGGAGAGTTTTATTTAGCTCAAAGTTTGTGGAGGTTTCAGTCCATAATCAGCTGGTTCCAAGGCAGGATGGTTCATGACAGAGGGCAACAGTCCATGGCAGCGGAAAACAGCAAAAGCAACAAGACCCAAAAGGGGCATAAAGGGAGGATAGCAGAGAAAAAATTCTTTCTGTCTCTTACATTGTGTGTAGGTTATCCATCCTAGGGTGGATGTAGCACTCACACTCATAATCCCAGCACTGGACCATGAATCAATCATAAATGCTAGAAGCCTAACCCCCATGACTGCATGAGCCTTTGGAGAGACATCTAGATACAAACCATAACATTCCACCCCTGACCCCCTAAAGACTCATGCATATCCTTTTATGAAAAATGCATTTAGTCCATCTTTAAGACTTGCCAAAGTTCTAAAAGTTTCAGCATTGCTGAAAAGTCCAAGTCTCCTTCAAGACCTAAGGCAAACTCTTAGCTGTGAGAACCTGTACAAATGAAAAAGATGTTAAACACTTCCAACTTTCAATGGCATGATATAAACATTACTATTCCAAAAGGTACAAACAGAGGAATACAGAGGATTAGAACCAAAGAAAGTCCAAAATCCAGCAGGGCAAACTTTGAGTCCTGTAGCTCCATGTAGAACATCCAAAGCAATCTGTGACAAATAGTGAGCTCCAAAAGACTTGCATGGCTTGGCTCCTATGGCACTTCTACTGGTTGCAGCTCCCAGGGCTTCTCTATTAGGCCTGCTCTGCTCAATCCTTGCAGTTTTCCTTAGATGATCCACGTTTCTGGCTTTTCCAAACTTCTGGGTTCTCCACTGCACCTTTGGCTTCACCCTCACAGCTTCACATACTGCCTTCTCAGGGGCACACACCCTGGGCTGTCAGGCCTTTTACTGGAATCTGGGTGGAAGCCTTTTTAACATCAGAACTTTTGTATTCTGTATGTGCCTAAAATTAGTGCTATGTGGATGATGCCAGGGTCTGCTACCAGATGCTTCTTTCTTGGCTATAGGGATTGAGTGCCTGGATCACTGGGCACTCTAAACCTGATTCCATGGAACAAATTCTTTATTCTGCCACCATTCTGGAAACTGGTGCAGCTGCTTCTTCCATTCTGGAACAGTGTGGCTGCTTCCATTCTGGAACATGGTTCTCTGCAGCTTTCTCCTCAAAGCAAAGTCTTTCACTTTGGCAGTTTTGAGGCTGCAAAGGGTGGAGACTTGCTGCTTCTTAGGATGCCCTCAAGCTATGTTTTATATTATCCTGTTCCTTCTCAGCAATTGTGATCTCCTCAGCTATAGCTTTGCAGTCCACAGCTTTACTGGAGCTTCCTTTCTGGCCAAACTCACAAAAATTTTAAATCATTCTACTGGGCTCTGTGCTTTTGATTCTCAACATAAATCTGGCTAAAAGCCCCCAACAATAGCTATTGCCACAGCCTCAACATTAGGCTGCCTTCACATTTCTTCTGCTAAACTAATTAGTTCACTGCTCTTAATCTTAGTCTCAGGCAAAGTCTCTGGACATGAGTAAAATGAAGACAAACTTTTTGCCAAGCTATAACATATATCATCTGGAGTCCAGCACCCAGCACAGTCCTTCCTATAAAAAAACCTCACAAATCTGGTCTTTACCAGCAGGATTTCTATCAGCCATCTGGTCTTCTGAGCTCTGACCAGAATCTCCCATATAGAACAACCTAAAGCATTCCAGCACTACTTTTTTAGGCAACATCTCCAAAACTTTCCAAACTCTTCCCACAAGCCATTCCCAAAATCTCTTGAACCACATGGTCTGGTATAGTCACACCAATGACCCCACTTCTCTGGTACCAAATTCTGTGTTAGTTACTTTCCTCTCATTGCTGAGACAAAATACCCAATGCCCAAAATTAAGGAAGGAAAGGTTTATTTAGCTGACAGTTTGTAGAGGTTTCCGTTCATAATCAGCTGTCTTCAAAGCAGGGTGGCATGGCACAGGGGCAACAGTTCAAGGTGGCAGAAGACAGCATCTGTTTTAAGATGCCTCTAAGACCACATAAAAATTCCTAACACCAGACCATAGTGCAGCTCACTCTAGGAGTGCTCACACACTCATCTGTGTACTTCTTTCTGCCTAATAAATGTCTTTATGCCTTTCACTGATGTGCCTTGAAAATTTTTATTATGTGATAAGAGTTCACAAGCCTACAACCTACCTTGTAGATGGGATGAGTTGAAGTCCCTATCTCTTCTTTGGGGGACCTTCTCAAACTTCACACTGTGGCAGTTTCTCAAATAATTAGAATTACCATGTGACCCAGAAATTCATAGCTAAGCATATACCTGAAAGAAATGAAAACAGGTCTACACAGAAACTTGTACATGAATATTCATAGCAGCAATATTTATGAAAGCCAAATGAACAAATAACTCAAATGCCCATTAATTCTTAAATGGGTACACAAAGTGTAGTCTATTCATGCAATACAATGAAATAGCATTCTGCCTTAAAAAGAAATGAAGGGGGCTGGAGGTATAGCTCCGAGGTAGCATGTTCCTGGTATGTGCAAAGCCTGAGTTTGGTCACCAGGACAGGAAGAAAAAAAAAAAGAGACAGAGAAAAGAAAAGAAAAAACTGTTCTGTGCTACATGGATGAGTCCTGAGCACATTAGACTAAGTAAAATAAAATGATCACAAAAAATATATGATTCCATTATAAGAAATCTCCAGAGGAGAAAAATCTACAGGAAGAAAGGATTAGATGTTGCATTTAGGTCTGAACAAGGCAAGGAAGGGGTAAGAGCTAAAAGTCACAGGGCTTCTACTTGATATGATGAAAATGTTCTAAACCCATGATAATGGTCTCACATTTCGGAATATGCTGAAAACCACTGAACCATACACCTGAATAGGTGAGCTCTACAATGTGTGAATTCCACAAAGCTGTTTAATAGGAGGAAAAGAACTTGGGTGTTAAAGAGAGGATTCCAGCCCAGATGACAACACACGCAGGAGAAACTGGTTCCTTCTAAACACAAGTCAGAAGCCCATGAGGCCAGAGGCAGAAGAGCCCTGGCTGGAGATGCAGATGGGTGGGATCTCAGAGGCCATGGAAGAGAGTATTGGAGTCTGTTTCTATGTCCCCTTGTGTCCGAGCTGGCCCTGGGCTTGCTTTGGCCACTCTAGTGGACACATTATAGTGGCAGAAATACCAGCATTACCAATTTGGGAATTTGGACATGGCCAGGTAAGGGGCTCTTGTGGCTTCTGCTCTTGTCCTCTAGAAGACCTGTGATCACACAGTGCCTCCTTGAAGCTGAGAGGCCATACAGAGGAGAATCAAGTACCCCAGCCCAACCTCAGCTCCATCTGCCAGACATGTCAGCAGGGCCATCTGGAACCTTCCAGCCCAGGCTACTCCCATGAAATACACACTCAGAAGTGATTTCCAAGAAATTCTGAGATGGACTTCTGCCAATGCTTAGATATGGAAGACATAATTCATTGTTGTTTTAAGTCATTAAATTTTGGCGTAGTTTATTACCTAGCAAGAGATAACTGAAATACATATTTTTCCCTTTTTTGAAATGGGGTCTCGTTGTACTGATCAGACTGGGCTCTACTTCATGGGCTCAAGTGATCTTCCTGCCTCAGGCTCCTAAGTAGCTGGAACTACAGGTGTGCTACTGTGCCTGCCTGAAATATATTTGATGAAGCCAACTCACTTTGAGAATTTATATATTAAAAACAAAATTCAGAAAAGAGCCAAGAATTTATTTACAATGGTGTTCCTTGCAGCATTGTTTAAATACACAATACCGCCGTGATTTGGGATGCCTAACAGTAGAAACCAGACAAAATAGGATACAACTGCATACAAGGGAATGATTAAAAAGTTATTATTGAAGGATTCTAGTATCATTGTGTCCAGAATTCAGTATACTGTTAATTGGAAAAAGAAAACAATTTTTAGAATATGTAAATATGAGCCATTTAAATACAAAATATTAATGTGAAATGGATGGGTCCAAAATCTTGAGCAACTTCAATTTGAAACTGTAAAATTGCTTTCTAAAATGGACATGACCATGATAGACCCACGTGCCCTGAGGAGCTTTCTTGTTTCTTTTAGTCCCAGTCATTTCCCACCAGCCTAGCCACTGCCACTGTTGTCAAAGGCCCTTCCCCTGACACATTTACCTCACAGAATTTCCTGGTTGCTCAGCTATCTAGAGACACCTTTTCCTGACCCATTTCTCATCAACCCAAAGGGACCTGATTGCTCATGGGCTCGGCTGGGAAGAGGGAACCTCAGCGCATCGTCATGAACAGCAAGCTGGAAGCCAGGCCTCCAGATCTGGATGGGAAGGCAGCTGGGTGGAGGGGCTTATCATGAGTGTACCAGGAAGAGCTCAGAAAAGCCTGAGAACAGTGATTAACTTTTCTTTAATCTCTGCATCACTGAACAGCACAGCAATTGCCTGCTTCCCCAACAAGCTCTGCATGACTCACTTGATGTCTTACTAGAGGTGGAGCATGTTTTATTTCAGGCAGGTGCAACTGCTCATTCACTTGCCCTTGAGGCACCCAGGAAGTACATAACTCTTCCTGGCCCCCTGTAGCACTAACTTCAGATGGGATCAACCATACTTTGGTTTAAACAAATGCAAGTTAATCTGGGTCAGTTTTTTTGGCTGGCTAAGTGCCAAAGAGATAAGTCTCCACTTCTTTCACCTTTTTCTGGCTGTTGGATCAAGGATGTAGACCATATCCTTAGGTAACAGGAGGGTTATTACTCATGGGTTAATTAAGGAAATCATTGACCAAACCACATGTGAGTGTGCTGGACAAGCAACCCTTGGACTGTGATAAAGGCTAGTACAGGGAGGGAAATTTGGACACTGCTGTGGCTTGCTTGACTCTTTTCTTTTAATGTGGGTCACTTCTTGAACTAGGACAGCCTGCAGGTGTTCTTTTTGTGCTCAGACAAATACTCAGCTCCTACCCCTTGGAAGAAGACAGCAAGAACAAAGGCACGCCCGGTTTGTCGGAGGAGCTGCAAGCACAGGGAGGGAGGGCAGCAGCCCTTTCCTGCGTTGCTGTGCCTTGTCCTCCTCCATGGTCAGCTTCTATGGTTAACCCTATGGTGAACCAATCTGTTTGGTTAAGTTGGGATTGGAGAGCTCTGCATTCTGTCCTCACTTCTTCACCACTTTCTAGTTTGGTGACTTTTGGTGAATTGCCTAGCTCCTCTGTGCCTCAGTTCCTCATCTTGTAGAGCCATTGTGAGGACAGAATGGGGAGATACGTGGGGAGGGGTGGTAGGAAGAATAACATCTCCAAAGCTATCTGTATCCTAATTCCTGGAACCCAGGATTGTTACTTTCCATAACAAATCAGCCTTTGTGAACACAATTAAGCTAGAGATCTTGAGATGGAAGATTACTTTGGAGTATCTAGATGGGACTGACATACACACAGGGGTGTTTATAAGAGGGAAGCTGGGGAATAGAGGGGTAGAAGATGGTAAGACAATAGAAGCACACACTACAGTGACGTGACCACAGCTAGGTAAAGTGAACATTCCCTAGAGGCTGAAAGAAGCAAGATACATATTCTGTCCTAGACACTTTATAAGGAACCAGCCCTGCCAACATCTTGACTTTAGCAAGTGGGCTGTTCTAAACCACCAAGTTTGGGGGTAATTTGTTATAGCAGCCACAGGTAACTAATACAGGCTAACATGAAGTGCCACGAAAATGGAAGGGATTTGCTGTCATGCAGATGAATTAATTGTACAGAGAAAAGAAAAGGTATAGGTGTGCCTGGTGAGCCATCAAGGTATCAGCCTGCAGGTGTCAATTATTAATGTGAGCTCATTCAGAGGAAGGGAAAGTGCTTCCAAGGAGGGTTGTGACTGGATGTATTGTTGGATGATGTTTGCTGCCTAACTCTGCCTGGTCACTGTATTTGAGCCTGAGCCTAGCAAGAAGCAGTTCCATGGATCTGAGGAAATTATTTTCCAAGATTCTCTGACAGTCACATGGATACAAGCTGTGCTCATGCCCAGGTGACATGGGATAAACAAAGGGGCAGGAGCATTCACTTATTCCATTCCTGCATACAACACAGTTTTGCTACAGCCTGGTAGACACAGGCATATTCTGGTACCCTGTAGGTTATACCCCAAGCTGCTAGAAGACCTCATCCTTAGTCACATAAATGATAGTGGAGAAATGCTACTCTATAGGCAAAAGACATAACCAAGAGGTATAAGCCAGAGTCACAAAGTTCTCCAGAAGCTCCCACAAAGAATTAATGGGATACACGGTGGCAGGGTAAAGAGAGACTCCTGACATTTGGACTCACATGTGTGCCTTGGCACTCTCCTGCATGTGGATGTTCATAAGTTATCCTTGAGACACATGTTTCCTAGCAAGTGCAGTGATGGGGGGCGGGTGAGGATCACAGCACACGGGTGACCATGTCTCACCTTTGCAAAGTATGACTTGTTCATAATTCTCTAGTAAGAGTGATTTCCGGTTCTAATCATTCTTCTCCGGTATCACATATTGAGTCCATTTGGAGAGCTGCCAAACATGGTGACAAAGTGAGGCGATACATGCCACCAGATATGCTCATTCTGACTTTCCTTTCTCAGATTTTCTTCCTTCTTCTTCCTTCTCAAGCTCTGGATTGAGCTTGCTTATCACTGGTTCCACAAGGCAGTGCTTTGGCTGCAGAATGTTTGCACTCACAATGCTACACAGCATGCAGCAGTAGTCAAGCGCTGGCTAACACCTCCAGTGTAATAATTGAAAATGAAAGTTTGGGACTTAAAAGATACTTGCGGTATATCTCTAAGTCAATGGCTCACTGGGGTGAAAAATCTCCAAAATTAGCTGAGTGAAAGAGCCATAGGAAGCCCATGAAGGTTTTTCCCATTGTGGTGGCCTGAGGGGAGTCAGTGGGAAGCTCTGGAAAAGCCCACCTGCTACAGCTGGCGACAGCCTTTCCTTCCCTGATGGAGCTGGAGATTGCCTTTGGATTCTCCTTTGGAGTACCTTTCTCTTCCCACCTTCTCCCCCTTGGTCTTATTTTGTGGCATCGGTATGGACTACATCTTTCTGCCCAGGCCCTACCTCTTCTCTCTTTTCATGCTTAGCTCCTCCAGGCTTGAGTTAAAGATACCTTGAAAAGTTCCTCCTGATCTCCCTCTGCCTGAAAAAATCTTCCAAAAGGATCTTAGTGTCACTGTAAATTTTTCTCTAAATTCCTTTCTCAGAATGAAATGTCCTAAATCGTTTCATAATTTCAAAAGTTGTAATACCAAAGACAGGGAGGAAGAGGAGAGAACGGACAGAAAGTCAGAGAACTTCTTTGTTTAGGCAAGATTGTCTCCTGGGAGTCAGTCCTCCAAGTCCCTATGGTTGTTTGGTTGAGACAGGGTCTCGCGCTGTAGTTCAGGCCTCAAACTTGCAGCATTCCTCTTGCCTCAGCCTCTTGCAGTCACACTCATTACAGATGTGAGCCATTACAGATGTGAACCACCACACCCAGATCCCTAAGGTTGTTGATCCCTGAGCCTTTCGCAGCTGCCAGAGACAATGCTTGTGTGTAATGGGGACCAACCCCCAATCCATCTCAGATGACGCTTTCATAAAATATAATGGAAAATGAATAAAAAAACAAAAACTCACAATACAAGCTCATTGATCATGCATTTGCACATGGCAATGTCAAAATGCTATAATTGTTCCTAAATGCTGACTTTTCATTTTTATAAATATCCCATTGAAGACAGATAATAAATGTTTGGGCCCTGGTACCAGTCCACAGAGCATGCTTTGAGTACATGTATAGATTAATAGACAGATTGCTTATTCACAGCTAGAATCTTGAAAGTGTTCTTTATTCTTTGGTACTGTACATGAATCTGTAGCCAAAGACTTTCTTAGCAGAAGAAAAGAAAGTTCTGATGGTTTACTATCCAGCCTGCTCTTGCTGTGTTGGGAAAGCAAGCTCTGTCCAACAAAAAGAGAAAATGAGTAGCCACCCTCTCTGTAGCAGGAGGCAGATGTGGCCTTATTGGGTCATCAAGGAAAAGGGAGGAAACCACACTTATCTGGAGGTATGGTTCGTTTGGGGAGTTTCGGTGTACCTTTGTCCCTCCACTGGTCCTAAAATGGAAGCTGACCCTCAGGAGTGGAATCTTTACTGACATTTGAGCTCCAAGGCTCAAAATGAATACTTGTACTTGATTTCAAGTTATGACTATGGATTTTTAAAATGACTTTAGTAGTTAGGATGACTTGAGTGTTTACTGCGTGTTAGGATCTCCAGGGATCATCTCCAGTGAACTTACTAGGTTGTTGAATTTTTTTGGGGGGGTTGTTATAGTTTTTTCTGATTTTAGCTGTTTTTAAAGGCTCCTAGAACCAGGTCATGGCTTTTTAGTACCTAAAGATTAAACTATTGTTCCTCATGGGCCATGAAGATGCTCCTTCTACAAGCAACTTGGCCTGGGCATTTCACTTGTGATCTCCTACAGGCGTGCACACAAGCATCGCCTTGTTCATGAGGCAAACCTGAGCCACACGCTCCCCTCCTCTGCATCCATAATCCCCTTCATTCAGTTTGACACTTTCACCTTCAATATACGATCGTGATCTGTTTATTGTATTTATTGTTTATTATCTACCCCTCTAACCCAAGCCCCAGTTTAAACATAGAATGAGGCCTACCTCCCATAAATATATTGAAAAAAGTACACATCTTAATGTACCCAGAGGTCATTAAGGTCCTTTCCTTATGTGATCTGATGGTAGGAAGGAGCTGGTACCTCCTTTTGTATAATAGTGTCCAAGAGATTCGCTTGCCAAAGTTTTGTCTACAAGGTGGAAAAAGTCTGGGTGCTGCTTGAGGGCATGTTTTGGGTACAGTTCTTTGTGAGGGTCCCTCCCTCTCAGGCTCTACACCCCAGAACCTTATGTGGAGTCCTGACTCATCACCTTCACGGGAGGCGGGACTCAGGGGAAGGAAAATGTTAAGGAAACTAAGTCGCAATGGAGGAGGGCAGGAGCAGAGCATGCAGGGAGAGAGGAGGAAGCCTCTGCCAGCCAGGGAGCAAGGACCTAGGCCACACCAAGGTCCTGCCTGAGGACAGCGCTAAAGGGGAGATGTGTGTGCTGGAGAATCCTTCAGAAAGCTGGCACTGTTGTCATGGAGACCGAGGCCAAAGGCACACTGATACCTCCTGGGACTCTGTGTATGAACTTGGTAGGCCACAGTGACAGATTTCAGGACTGTGGCCTGAGCTGCCTTCCTCTTTCACCAAGTGAGCCTGGTGCTGGGACAGTCAGAACAGTTGACACTGGGGTGGCAAGAACGCTGTCTGTCACCCAGTGCTGACATCTACAGCCAGAGCTGGTTAGTGGTACAGGAAGTGAGAAATGGACCACCATCTTCTGTGAAAGCCAGGATAGGTGGGTGAAATGGCCACTCTCACCAATATCCCTGTATGTGCTCCTCACCTGACTACATGTAAAGACTTATTTACCCATGATTGAAGAGGAAGGGGCTTCTCAGTCATCAGTGTATATGTCAGGGGTGGGGCAGTGTCTGTCAATATTAGATTTTTCAGCATGTGAAAGGTTTTCTCTTTGAGAATCAATCATTTCCACTCAGGATTCAACAGGCCTTAATGAGTTTAAAGAGCAGAGAGAGAACTTTGAGTTAGAGACTGGATAAACTTTCATTAGTTCTTTATCATCAGCAATGCCGATAAACACAGGAAAGGGAACATTTTTAAATAGTTACAAATAGTTTAGTCCCCTGGAGGTACATAAAATTATATATATTGAAAAATTCTTTTTGTGCTGCCTTTCTCTCTTGAGGCTCTGTACTCTATTCTTTGAGTGTGTTATTTTAAAATTCTGCCTAATAAATCCTTTCTGTGCCTCTTTAAAAAATAAAAATGAGCCAGGCGTGGTGGCGCACGCCTTTAATCCCAGCACTTGGGAGGCTGAGGTAGGAGGAGCGTTGTGAGTTCGAGGCCGGCTTGGGCTACAACACGAGCGCAAGGCCAGCCTGAGCTGCATAGTGCGACCCTGCCTTAAAAAACTAGGGCCAGGAGTTTGGCTCAGTGGCTTAAGCGCCTGCCCTGGCAGGTGCAAGGTTGTGAGTTCGATTCCCGGTGCCGCAAAAAAAATTAAAAAAAATAAAAATAAAAAATAAAAATGAAAAAAATCCTCTTACTTATTTGTCTTAGTCCATTCTCTATTGCTATAAATGAACATTCAAGACTGAGTAATATACACAGAAAAAAAGTTTCTTTCTGTTTACATCTAGGGAGGCTGGAAGGGCACTAGCATCTTCATGGCTTTTGATGAGACCTCACGTTGCTCCATGCATTACAGAAATGCTGGAGGGTCAGGTCGGGATTCAGCTCAGTAGTTTAAGAGCCTGCCTGGCAGGCGCGAGGTTGTGAGTTTGATCCTGGGTACCAAACCAAACCAAACCAAACAACAATAAAAAACAGAAATGCTGGAGGGGAATTGGGCACCAAGGGTTGGGCAAAGTAGCTGATTCACTATGACAATCCACTTTGGCAAAAGGTAATCCCATTGCCACAAACAAAATTAATCCATTGGTGAGGGGAAATCCCTCTGAACCTAAATGCCTCTTAAAGGCCCTACCACTGCTTAATGCCATTACTTCAGGAACTAAGCCTCAACATAGGTTTTGGTGGAGAAAAGCCATATTCAAACAGCAGTATCTCTCCTTTACAAAAAAAAAAAAAAAAAAAAAAAAAATTAGATTGAATTCTTATCAGTAAATTCCTACATGTGATGAGACGTAGAAGTTAATGACTGTGCTACGGCTCCGTGTGTGTTCCAGTTTGCTCCTCAGGCTGTAAGGAAAAGTATGCGGTGATTCCTCTTTTGCAACCTTCCTTAAATGCCAAGGAGCAGACAAGCTCAGATTCTGGGTGCAGCAAGTCTTTCAACTTCTAGTCTTCTCACTTTTCATTCCTTCCCTTGAATGTCTGTAGCCTGAGCAGAGCAGCTGTGGGGAACAGCTACTACGTGGAGTTCAGGGTGAAGATCATGCTAGATGATTCGCAGTTACAGTTTGTAGGTACACCAGAACGAGGTTATTGTGAGTAGCAAGAAGGATTTGAATGTGAAAAGAGGAGGAGGGGGTAACTACAAGGTGAACATGATCCTCAGGAATGGTAAGATAGTAAAACCCAGTGATGATAAAATAGGGGGGAGATGGGCATTTAGGATGGAACATAAACCCACAAACTTTTTAGAAAATCAAAAACCTTCAAAATTTGTTTACCCTATGTCAGCTATTCTACAATATGCAATTTATTACCAAAACAAAACTCACAAAATATATAAATATGATTTTTGGCATACTACTTATTAGGAAATTTTTGCAAATAACCAAATTATCCATTAATAAAGGACTAGTCAAGCAAATTAGAAGACATCCATTCAACTGAACTTGGTAGAGTGGATCTATATTTATTAACATGAAAAAAAGGTACAGCTCACAAACAATTTTTAGAAAGGGACATAAAAATACCATGTGATTCCCTATACATATGTAGGTACAGCTACATACTCAAGATAGTGTGCGTAAGACAGATATAAGATGGCTTTATAAGGTAGAAAGTAGAAGGCAAACTGACTAGAGCCTCTGGATCCAAAGAATAATGTGATAGTGAGTTCCCTGGATTTCTCTTAACTTCTTATGTTCCAGAATGCATGCTGAGAAAGCTGGCTACCTGGAAACACCAACAGGTACAGACAAAGACCGCTCCAAGAAAATCCTGTTCTCTCCAATTAAAGGACCATGGAAAGAGCAGCCCAGCAACAGACCTCTTAGATAGTAGCCATTCTACTCCAACCAAACACTTCAGAAAAATTGTGGCCCCACCTCCACGCAAGCCAGAAAAACTGAGTAGACAATAGACTTTCACCACTGCCAGGCTGTAATGAGATGCTCTAATTCTGCACTCCCCTGCCCATCCCACTCACCGGGATGTTGTCAGAGCAGGCCAAGTGGGAAGATAAGGCTTGCAGTAACAAGTCCCTCACCTTCTCACTGCACAGTGTGCTAGACAATATTCAGAAAGCCTAGACTTCCACTGCCATCCAAAGATTATGGCATATCACTCCTCCTACTAACTGAAAGGGTGTTAGAGAAGGGCTAGTAGAAAGCTAGGACTTTTACTACTGACCAGTGTCAGTGGATCTATCTTATCCAGTGATAGTAAGGAGCCCCAGCCTCCCCTGGCAATGGAGGCCAAGTAGAGAACCCAGAAGCCCACCTCTCCTCTCAGTAACAAGGAAGTGTTTAGCTTCCTGCCACAGTGGTGTTATGGAAGATCTGCTAAAACACAAATCAAATAAAGTAGGTCTAGGGCCCTTCGATATTATTTCCAAACACCCAGATTTCAATTTAAAAAAATCATTCATCATACCAACAACCAAAAGATCCCCACTTGAATGAAGAAAGGCCATCAACAGACACTGACACTAAGATGACACAGATTTAGAATGAGACGAAAAAGATTTTAAAAGAGCTGTCACTAAAAATTCTTCAATAAGCAACTGCAAATATGCTTGCATTTGTTTCAATGAAATAAATAAAAATTTTTCAACACAAATATAAATCGCAGTACATAAATTAAAGATTCACAGAAGAACCAAATGGCAATTTTAAATCTGAAAAACACAGTAACAACAACAAAAAATTAAAACTCAATGCATGGAAAAGATCAAAGACATTGACATTGAGGGCAGAAATATAGAAGCTACCCAGTCTCAACAGAAGACAGAAAATAAGTTGAAAAATGAAATGAACAGAGCCTAAAGGACTAATGGGATTATAAGATTTGTGTCATAAGAGGCCCAAAAGGAGAGAAGAAAGTGAGTTCAAAGACATTCAAAGAAATAATGACAGAAAGTGCCCCTAATTTGGTAAAAGACATAAATCTACATATTTAAGAAGCCTGGGGAACCCCAGGGGCATGGATCCAGAGTAATCCATGCCCAGAATCATCTTAAGCAATTTCTGAAAACTAAAGACAAAAATATAAAACAAAATATCTTTAAAGCATCCAGAGAGAAATGATGGATTATCCACGGGGAAAACAAAAACACAAACACAATACAAGCAAAATGGCATAGTTGGTCTTGAAAATAATTTTGTAGTTTCTTAAAAAAATATATATATATATATATATTTACCATGTGACCTACCGTTGGGCATTTATAACAAAGAAATGAAAACTATATCCTCACAAAAATACCTGATTGTTCATAATATCTCTGTTTGTAATAACCCCAAATTGGGAACAAATATCCCTCAACAAATGAATGATTAAGCACGCTGGTCTATACTAATATCATAGAAACACTACTTAGTAACAAAAAACAATAAACTATTAATATATGTAATAATTTTCACGGATCTCAAGATCAACCTTAAACGTTTACATAATGTATACTGTAATTCATGTTTTAATCTTCAAATGTTGAAATTATAGACTTGTAGAGCAAATGATTGGTTTCCCGGGGTTTAAGGCTGTTGGGGTGGGGAGAAGGGTGGTGTGACTATAAATGAGTAGCACAAGAGAGATCTTTGTAATAAGATACTTCTGTATCTTGTGTGATGTAGTAGTTATATATGGCAGGACAAAATCACATAGTGCTACAGGTACATCGCCTCAATGTCAGCTCTCTGGATTTGCTACTGTATTACAATTGTATAAAATGTAACCATTAAAGGAAAATAGGGTGAAAGGCACGGCAGGGGACTTCCTTGTACTTCCTATATACTTTATTTACTTAAAAATTTTAAAAGAAGTTTTTTGGAAAGGAAATACATAGAGCATGAGACAATTTTATAAAGTAACTTAGCTTTAGCTATAGCTAATGTATCTGTGTAAAGGGGTATCTGGAACAATGTTAGGCATTTTTTGAATGATTATTATCAAGAAGTGGCATTTGGGAGTGATTTTCACTTTCTTCTTCATAGTCTATGTATTGTTTGAGTTATTTTTAATTTAAAATCTAAAGTAGATAAGCACTGTGAAGAGGGATGGAAAATAGAAAAAAACACATCCAGTTGTCTGTTAGACTTGGGTAAGGCTGGTTGCATGAACTATGATTTCCTGTGTGGCTATGAGGCCTGGGAATTTAGTCTAGGAAAGGATGCTTAGGATACGCATCCTCATGATAACAGCCACTCTGAGGAGCCCAGTGCAACACTAGCTACTTTCCTGATCATCAAGCAGAGGCCTAGAATTTTTTTTTTTGTTTTTTGTTGGTACTGGGGATCGAGCTCACAACCTCACGCCTGCCAGACAGGCGTTTAAGCCACTGAGCCAAACTCCCGGCCCTAAGAAGCCTAGAATAGTAACCTCATCCCCTCAGCTGTCTTCAGCATCCATTAGAAAACACCACTGAACTCAGTTAACTTCAAAATCTCACTTTAGCCAGCAATTGTTAAATCTGGTTTTAAGTCCAAATAGAAAATAGACTAGAGATTCTGCTGTTTTTTTTCTCAAACTGGAAGATATTGATTATCCCAACTAGTAGCAATGATTATAATGCAGTCATAATTTTTGAGCCCCATTGTGCTAAACAATCATGTCACCAACTCTTAATACTTTGTGAAAGAACCATTTCCGTGCAAATAATTAGATAAACACACAGAGATTCAATGACATTATTGTTTGATTTGATGAACAAAGATTTATTCTGGTTTTCCCATTGGAGAATTTGTATATGCCACGTTGACATTAAAATGAACTGGGGTGCGGGGTGTGTTTGTGTGCATGTGTGTGTGGGTACGCGCACGCATGTGTAGGTGGGTGGGTGCTTCTGTTAAGTTCAGCACAATGCCGTGTCTGTTTAGACCCTCTGGGTTGGCATGGCAGGAAATGCAAGCCTTGAGTGCCAGGTCTCTCTCTCACTTCCTAGATACATGAGCTTCACTTTTCTCCTCTGTAAAATGGGATGCACACTGGCAAGGCTGAGCAAGCTGTAAGAGAGAGATAACATTTGTAAAATAGGGTTGCAACCTGGGTCTCAAATAGGATCTGGTCCACGTGGTCACTGGGGTTTTTCTCCTGCCTGTTTGTGTGTCCACCAGTGAAGACAAGGCCCACAGTGGCTTCATCACTTTAAAAAGTGGCAAAAATCTAGGTACAGAGATACAAAAGGGTCTAGAGGAGAGAATCAGGCAAATGGGCAGGTGGCTGGATGGCAAAACTGACTGACTTTTGCAAAGGGTTGATGGGAATCTTGAACTGAACTGGAAGCTCAATTTTATCCTGAGAGCCCGGAGGGAAGGATGGGAGTATTAGGATGCTCAGCTGTCACTCTCAACCCTTGGGAGAGCTTTCCAACATAAGATGTCTCAGGAAACTTACAAAGCATAGAAGTTTATTTGGCCTTCAGTTTTGGGGGAAATTCAAGAGCCTGACGCTGGCATCAGCTCAGCATCTGATGAGGGTCTTCAGAACAAGTATGCATCAGCTCAAGTAGGTCTTCTACTTCTTAGAAAGCCACTTACCCAACTTGATGGCCTTGTCTAATCCCGGTTACCTCCCACAGACTCCACCTCCACATATCAGCAACATATGAATTTGGGAATTTATGAGTTTCAAAGAAAATTCAAACCACAGCAAGGGACCCTTTTACCTGTACAAGGGTGGAAAGAGGGGCTGGCACTGCTTAGATGCCTCCCAGGATGGTTTTGAGAAAGAAGCTAGCACTTATGAATGGCTCCTCAAGTGAGGAACCTTTGTAAGTGTGTGTGTGTGTGTGTGTGTGTGTGTGTGTGTGTGTGTGTGACTGAGGACTGAATTCAGAGCCTTTGCACTGAACTACATTCTGAGCCTGCCCTTTTTACTTTGGAACAAGGTCTTGCTAAGTTGCCCAAGCAAGGTTTGAACTTGCAATCCTTCTACATCAGCCTTCCAGAGTACAGGATTGCAGGCAGGTACCACCATTCCTGGAGGCCAGTGGTCTTTGTTCCTTGCCCTGGGAGTAGTGGTGTGACTGACACAGCTGTCACTTGACCACAGGGTGCCAGGGCGATAGGAGTCATCCCATGCTGGGGACCAGGGAAGGATTTCTGGAGGTGAATGGAGCCATACCACACTTGAAGGACACTGTGAGGGGGTTGCCAGTGGAGAGCACCCCAAAGCGGGCAGAAGTAGAGTCTTTTCAATGGTTTGGCTAACGCAGAACACCTGGGCACATGTATTTGGCAAAGAATAATGCAGGAGTGGAGGTGGGGCCTTCGCTTCCAGGCTGTTCAAAGAGTCTAGGGAACTCATCTACCCTGTGATCTTATCATGTCCTTCATACTCAAAATCCTTCGGTGTTCCTTCTCCATTTTTCCCTGATAAAGCTCACATCCTTACAGTGCCCTCTGTCCCTGTCACTCTACCTCAGGGGAATTTACCTCTGACATGTCTGTGTGGGCGCTTGGCTCCGCTGGCTTCTCCTAGTAATGACTCAGTGAGCAACTTTTGTTTCAAGGAACCGTATAAACAGGCCTGCCACTCCCTGGCTGGTCTCTGGCATCCAAAACAAACAGTCTGGCAGGTGGCATGTGGGCACCAGAATGAAGTGCAGGAGGGCATTTCAGGATAAAGCGAGAGAAGATCCAAAGAAAAGCTCATTTATTGTCAGGAAGCACAGATGATGGGACTGAGCAGGAGTGAGGGCATGTCTCTCATAATGGACCAGTAGACACCACTGTGAAGGACATTTATTGAGCCCTTGCTATGTGGTAAGCCCCATCTTCACAACCTCTCTGTAGCACGGGGATCCACTGTCCAATGAGGAAATGAGCTCAGCACTTGAGCAAGTGGCTCAAAATTAGACAGTTAGCAAGTGCTACAATTTACCTCAGGTCTGTCCGGCATCCACAGCATTCCTCTGCCATCAGCATCATGAACCAAAAAGCTGAGATCGCAGAGATGGGATCATTTGGGGTTTTGTAAAGGGTTAGTCATTTTTTTAAAAAATTGTAAAGCAGTTTTCCTAAACAATGCTTACCATCTCTTTAAGACCAAAAGCATACCTATGTGCAGAACTGCTGGCTCTTAGTGTTAGGCTTTCTGAAGTGTGCTGATGGGCTGCCATGTTGGACTGAGAACTATACTGGTACACTTACTTAGTTTACTTCTGCAATGGACAAGAAAGAAAACAGAGAAAAGGAATTCTGCAATGAAAATTCCAGATGACCTGCAGCTCTTTTTTTTTCCTGACAGCTTTTTGGGCAGCTCTTAATACCCTACTGGGAGGCAGGTGGCAATTAAGAGATTAGGACCATACCACTGTACTGAAAATGAAATTCAGGGCTATGCTTGGACTCTGGGCTCCAGTTCCTTGTTGCTGGAATTACTGATGCCCCATCTGTGCTCTATTCTCCCAGGCTCCACTGTGGCCATGAGTGTCTCAACATCTGAAGCTGGAGGCATGGAATTAAGTCACCTGGGGCTGGTCTCAGAAGAGATTCCTGAGTAGCTGCCCACTATGTTACATGAATTTATTGCACTCGACTTCCTGATGGGCTCTGCTTCATATCTCTAGTCCCTTCCAGGCCTACAGCTGGGAAGCTAGACTTGCCCTTAGGTTCACACCCTTACCCTCTAACAGGAGCCTGCCTCCCAAAACAGGCCACTGTTCCTTGACTTCTCCAATATTCTGGACACTGCACTCAGGGCTGAGGCTATAGAGATAATTAAGACATGGCCTAGGTTTATGAGGAAATCAGAGTCCCCTGATTATAGGTTATAGACACCAGTGTAATTTAAACATGAAGAACAATGGAGTCACCGGGGAGAGAGACCACTTATCTTAGAAAATTTAGAAGGATTTCTCAGCGATGAGGCGTTCTGACTGGAGTCCTAATGTTTGCTTTCAGGGTAAACAGATTTTATTTGGAGGAGGCTGGGAGGTAGGATAAGGATGGAGCGAAAAGCCATTCTAGGCAGAGGAAGCAAGATGAAAAAAGATGTAGGAGGGGAAACAACTCAAATGTCCACCAATGGGTAAAAAGATAAACAAACGATGATGTATTCATACAATGGAATACTACTCAGCAGTAGAAAGAATGAACTACTGATACATGCAACATGGATGAATCTCAAAATAGGCTGAGCAGAGGAGGCTACACACAAGAGTATATGCTGTGTGATGCCATTTATAGAGAGTTTTAGAAAATGCAAACAAATTTATAGTAACAGAAAACAGATGATGGTGACAGTTGGGGTGGGGATGATAGGAGGGAGAAATGATAAAGGGGTACAGGAAAGACACTTTCGGGGGTGATAGAAATGTTCAGTGCCATGATTATGGTGATATTTATACAGGTATATTTATAGGTCAAAACCCATCAAATTGTGCAGTTTATTGCATATTAATGATACTCAATAAAACTGTTTTTAGGGACAGGAGGGTGGAGTAGTCTGGGTGTGAGAACCCCAGGTTGCCAGATCAGACTGAAGCAAAGTCTGTGAAGGGCTCACAGGCCAGGGGAAAGCCAGGCTTGGTGGCATAAGCTTGCAATCCCAGTGCACAGGAGGGTGAGGCAGGAGAATTGCAAGTTTGAGGCCAGTCTGGAGTACAAAACAAGACCCTGTTAAAAAAAGAAAAAAAAAAAAAAAAAAAAAGAGGCCAGCAGAAAACTGTTCAGGAGTTCAGATCTTATCCTGAGGCAGTTGGGAGCCATGTCAGGAAGGCTTGTCAGCAGTTAAGGTACAAATGGTAGGCCCTGGACAAGGTTAGGAATGGTGAGATAGGACTGATGGATTTACAAGACAGTTAGCAGTCAGGATTGTCAGCAGTTGGCATTCAATGGGTATGAGGCAGGAGGGCAGGATGGAGCCAAGGGAAGCAACCAGGCTTCTGTTGGGGTGACCAGAGTGAAAGGTCTGCAGTGAGACCACACAAGGTCATTGGCTTTGTGGGGTGATGCCCATGATACTGATGGGTATCCTCCTGCCTTCTCCAGGTACCAGCTACGGCTCTGAGCTCTGTCTGTGTTTGGGTTGTGATGGCTCAGAATACTTCTGCTCTGTCTGGAGCCACTTGAGGAGCTTTACCAGTTTCTTCTGCTCCCTCCAGAGTGGTGCTAAATTCAAAAGTGGTAGCAGATTACTGGCCCAGAACTGTCATTCTGACAGGAAGGTGGACAAATCAGAAACATCACATGAGAGGCTTCATATGAAGAACCCTAGGCCTGGAGTGCAAACCGCTTTTGACTTTGGCTCTTTTTTCCTTTTCAGTTTCTCATGTATAAACCAAGGCAGATAAGATTCAAAAGCTGAGAAAATGGAGCAACTGGAACTCTCAAGCACTGCTGGTGCCAGTGTGAAATTGGAAGAGGACTTAGACAATTTCTTATAAAACTAAGTGAACTTTTTGGTCTTTTTCTTTTTGGTACTGGGGATCAAACTACGACCTTGCACTTGCCAAGCAGGTGCTTGTGCCACTGAGCTAAACCCCCAACCCTGGTCTTTTTTTTTTTTTTTTTTTTGAGACAGGGTTTCACTATGCAGTTCAGGCTGGCCTCAAACTCACAGCAATCTTCCTGCCTCAGCCTCCAGAGTGCTGGGATTACATCATCACACTCAGCTAAATGTACTCTTACCCTATGACTCAGCAATTCCACTTGATATTCAAGGAAAAAAAAAAGATTACTCATGTTCACCAAAGAGTTGCAGAAGATTTATAGCAGCTTTTTCCATAATAACCCCAAATTGGAAACTCATCCACCAACAGGAAAATAGATAAATTGCGATTTGCCCACAAAAATAAAATATTATACAGTGGTGCAACACAGGGACATAGATACATGTCCTAGATACGATGTTGAACAAAAGAAATTAGAACTCCAAAAGAGTATAAAATACACTATGTTATTACAATGGAAGTTTAAGAATAGGAAAAATAAATCTACAATGATAGAAATCAGAGGAGTGGTTACCTCTGGTTGGCATAAGAAGTGTATCCTGCTCTGGGTGGTGAATACAAGTTTATTGAGCTTTATACTTAAGAGTTCTAGACTTTAAGTTATCACTCAAAATACAAGAAAACAAAACAAAAAAGGAAAAACATAACAGCAATGCCCATTCCTGTGACCAGAGATTCTCATTGGATTTTTAAAAGTTCCCCAACAATTCTACTGTACATCAGAGCTGAGTACCCCCTGGCACAGTATCCCTTTGAAGAACTTCCTTCTCCAAGGTTCCAGACCTTAGAGCAGAAGCCAGCAGCTGGGTTTATCCTGGAATGAAACTTTGACTCAGGAAATAGGTGCAACGCTCTCTTTTATCTGAAGGAAGTCTTGCATGAAGTGCTGGTGCAGAAATGGCTGGTGAAGTTTCCAGCCTGGGGCAGACTGTCTCTGTCAGCAGGACTTCTTGCAGGCTATTCAGAGTCAGCCCCTACATGGACACCTGCTCTTGGCCAGCGTCCAGTCTTGGCATCTCTTCTCAGCCCCTCGAAAGCCCCGCTGAGGAGGCAGGAAAGCTGTGATTCGAATAAGCCACTGTGCAACTGGGCAAATAATTGTGAATGGAATTCATGCTTAAGACTTCTGGTTCTCACAGCTGCAGATGGGGGAGATCACCATGGGAATTCTGAGTATTGTTCCTGCTGACTGCAGCTTCCATTGTTGGGCTCTGATTACAGCTTTTGTTTCACCATAAAGTACAGTTATTAAATGCCAGCCAAGAACAAAGATGTATTTACATGCCAGGGGGTCAGTGAAGGCATGCTATTTTTAGGCTGCCTCTGCAGTTCGGCTGGGGGTGGGACAGTTCTGGGGGAGGGAAGTAACCTGGAAGCTTACAGAAGAAAGCAAAATGTTTCTGAGGGAGTTAATGAAGAGCAAAAATGATGAAGCCCTTCCAGTCCTGCCATAGTTTACTTTTGTCAACTTATTTACTTTTGTGGGCAGGAGAGAAGGGACAGGGTACACTTAAGGAGACAGTTCAAAGTCCCTCCACCCAGTCTGAGTCCTTCCCGAGTCCTTTCCAAAGCAATCCTTCTACTTCTCTAACACTAGTTCCACATGGCCTCGCTCCATAGCTATGCTAAATCCCCCAAGATCCTAGACTACAATCCCACTTCCATCTTCCCAATATGTGCGAAAGTTTACAGCAGTCAAAGGAATTCTAGACTCTACCCACTGCCACATCAGGAGACTGTGAATGCATTATTGCCTTCCTTGGTCAAGCAGAATCAGGAATTGAGCTAAATTACTTAATTTGATTGCTGACATCCTTACATTCTAGTTTGACATGCATTATTTCATTTAAGACTAATGATGAAACTCTGAAGTAGGGTCGATTGCACCTCCATTTTACAGATGAGGAAATGTTAAAGTTCAGATCAATAAGGTAATGGGCCCAAAGTCAACTAGTTGATTAACACAGGAGTTTGGCCCCTCATTTTCCTTTCTTGGGGTGGGGCCCACAACATCCAGGAGCTGACGGCAAAAGCTATGACTTATGTACTTCTCTTCTTTGGAGGTCAGAGCATGGCACACAGTCAGCCTTCCAGAATAACTGAGGCATTCATTCTCGTGGTTGAATGTTAATAATGTCTCTTGGGAAATGGTGAGATGGATGAAACTGGTGGTTTTTGACTGAAGGAGGAATTCTGCTGGAGTTGGACAGGTAACTAGGTCTGAGGAGGAAGTCCCAAAGGTCAAGGTGCTTTGAAGGCAAGATGGAATTTTCCCCAGAGCCTCTCTCAGCTTTGTCTTCAAAGAATCTTTACCATCTAGAATGTACCCCACTTTAACACAGCAATTAGCAACATAGCTGTAGCCCAGGGTAATCACCTTGACTTTCGAAAACCTTGTGTTTCAAGTTTGAATGACATTAGAGCAAGAATGCACAAGCTTGGATGGGAACAGGCAATCTGTACTCCTCAATTTTAGGGTTTACCAGCATCCCTAAACTGCCAAATATGGTCAGAATAGTAAGAGTATGATCTAATGTGGGCATCTTGTGCAGATGGAACCTCCCAGATGCCAGAAGATACAGGATTGCTGGGGGCTTTTAGGGCCCCAGTGGCGTTCAGTGGTTTGAGATCATGTCTATCCAGATGTCTGGGGTTAGGCTCCTATCCTTGTTGCCTGATGACCAGGAAGACTTGCTTCTACTCTTTACAAGTCTTGGAGGCTATCATCTCCCCTGACTCCCATTTTGTTTTTTCTTTCATAGTTCTGGAATTTGGGCTATTTGTTGACCTGTTTGGAAGTCCTATTCTAGTACCTTAGTAACTATGACACAGGGGTGATCCTCTTTCCTGAGAAAGGAGTGTGTCAAACCCTGGGATGCAAGAATTAGCTCCAGAAGGAGACTCTGGTCTTTTCATCTGTAGCATGGGTGAGTTCCACAACCTGGCCTGCTCCCTACATCTGGCCTGCTCTGCATAATTAATTACCAAGAACTGCCCTTCTTATCTCTAGGTTGCTTCCCTGTGTGCCTGTGGGCCTGGGAGCCTCCCAACTCCAGCTGCAGAAGCAACCCCTGACTCTCTCCCCTGGTATTGGTTTCACTTTTACACCAAGAAATAAGGAAGAATTGTTTTGAATTCTGCTGTATAGAACACAGAAGAACAAAACTAGCTTCAGAGAGTGTTCAGTTCATGTTTAATTCTTGTACTATGTAAATTCTGATTTCTAGGCAGATGTGGGTTTACTTCTGGAATTACCCCTTCTCTTTGACTTCGGATCTTACTCTATCCATAAAGAGGGTTGTGGCATTTATCATTAAGCAGATGTTTGTTTAAGGCACTAAGAATACAACAATGAGCAAAACAGATAAAATTCCTGTCCTCATGAAAGTTACATTCTGTGGGACAGGCAGAAAACAAGATAAGATAAAGATCATAAAATCTATATCTATATCTGTATATCTTATATCTATATCTGTATCTCTGTTAAGGAGAAAAAATAAAGTAGAGATGACGTAAAGTGTCCATGGAAGGGGGGAGGTCAAATACTGTATTAGAGACGTGACCAGTGCTTAGTAATATTCTGTATATTTTTGAGTAAATCACATGGCTTCTCTACACCCCTATAGTTTGCTTTGTCAAGGGGGCTGATGTCTTTTGAAAAAACAGGGTGCAGGACCAAGTATACAGACAGAGATTAAGAAGTATTTTTGGTACTTGGGAGGCTGAAGCAGGAGGCTCATCCAAGTTCAAGGCCCGCCTGGGCTACATAGAGAGTTCAAGGTCCTCCTGAACTATGCAGTGAGACACTGTCTCAAAAAATTTTTTTCTTGAACAAAACATCAAGGTTCTTTATGTGTGCAAAACATGATGATGATGATAATGGTGGTGGTGTTACAAAGATGTTTTAAAGGTGAATTGCAGAACCTTGAATTCACATTCCTCTTTTTTCTTCAAATGACAAAGATCCATGGAATATTCCAGCAATCCTCAGTGCCTTCACTGTGTCTTGAGTATTCTTGGTTTGTTCTCAGACTGTAATTTCAACAAGGGAATATTCCACATACTTTTTTTTTTCCCCCTTTAAATAGCACTAAAGTACTGTTATGTAATGTGTCATCATCCAAAAAAAAAAAAAAAAAAAAAAAAAACTCTGAGGAAAAGCAAAAATGTCCCCCGCTTCCAGTTGGTACTTACTGGCTGATCAAGAGCCATCAAGCTCTGGTTATATCTCAGCCTCAAAGCCTCAAAGTACTCCTGGGATTAACTTGTTGTGTGTCTTTGGGCAAAGTGTGTTACTTTTCTGGCTTCCCTCATCCTGCACAGATTTGGCTTTCAAAGCCAGTCCTTGGGGGTTTGTTATACATAGAAGAGAAAAGAACAGCTTTACACCACTTAGTTGGTTATATCAAATTGGAATAATGATCAAGAAAATTATTTCAGGTCAAAGGGAGTCAGAGACTCTCACCTCAGTGGTCTGGTTTTAGAGTTAAGGTTTTTAGGTCAAATTAAAGATGCTAAATTTGAACATTAATTTTAGATAAACAGGAAATGTGTGTTAAATATGTCTCAAATAGCCTTTTGGGAATCTTAAAGGGTCCAAAATATGAAAAGATAGAGACTTCTAGATCTTTAAACCAGGGAAGGCCAAAATTCAAATACCTAGAAGGATCAGACAGGTGACATCTGATTTTTTTACGTGAAAACTCTTTATTTTTCAATGTCAGCCACACATTCTGTTAAACCAACAAAACTCACCATATCGATCAAAGGAAACAATCTGCATTGGCCACTTTATAGACTCTGGTGAGACCAATCCCTTTTAACTATTATACAGGTAAGGAAAATGAAGATGCAGAGCTAAGGCGTCTCAAAACAACAGAGCAATCACCTAGGCAGCTGAGCACAACGAGCAGCTGGAGAGTCCGCACCAGAGCATTCCTTGGAGTTTCATGGATTCCATGCAGCTGATTCCATCAGCTTATTCAGCTGAGAGAACAGCGTGTCCTGCCTCAGGACACTGGCTGTCTTGTGCTCATTGTCACATACGAAGGATGCTCTGAAAGATACTGATGAAAAATTCTGAAGGGGGAAGGATGTGATCTAGGGCTGTGCAGGGAGAGGAAAGGAAGGGCACAAAAGGAAAAAATATTTATTAAGAGTTGGGCACACCATGTACTGCAAAAGGTTTGGCAAGTAATTCTTTGCCACCTCTTTGCATATCTGAATATTTCTCATTCAGATTTAAGCTTGAATATCACTTCTTCAGGCAACTTTCCATGACTGTTCTTTCTGAAGAAGCCTCCCCTGAAACTCCCTTTGGAACTTGTCTCTCCATTGCCATAAAACCTGACAAGAGCCTGTAATCCTAGCACTGTGGCAGGCCAAGGCAGGAAGATCTCAAATTCAAACCCACCCGGGGCAATTTAGAGCGATGGCCCTGGGTTCAATCTCTGCCTCCAACTCTGTAATCATCTTGCTTATTATATACGCAACCAGCTCCTTACCAAACGCAGGCTCCAAGAGGGCAGATGATTGGCACTTTGTAAGTGCTCAATGGTGTTAAACACTTACAAATATTTGTGAGAATACATTTGTCCTGAAAGAATTTCGGTTACTCCTCCCTAAGTTTTTCTCAGCCTTCTGTTTCATTAACACCAAGTAGGAGGTACAGCTAGCTGCATGTCTAGGAAGAAATAGTCAAGAAGCAAAAAATTGGAAAGCAGAGCTATAAAGCACTTTTTCTCCTAGTCGCACCGCAGCCTCTTGGACGGATTGTGGGACAGCTTGCAAACACATTATCTGCAAACGAACGAAGACTATTTTTAAAGATCTCTGAGTCTCGCAGCTCCAGGCGATGACATCAGAGAACCCGAAATCCCAACTCCAAGCCAAGCCTCGTGGTCCTCAAGAACTACGAGTCCCAGGACACACCACTGCGCCAGGGCCCGGCGCTCCTTGAGCGACCCTCCTACCCGGCGCACCTCGGCTGCGCTGTGAAACCAGGAAGATGTCTGACCCCTGACCCGCCACGCCACTGGGCGCGCGCGGGGCCTACCGGGACTTGTAGTCTTCACAAACTGGGAGTGTCCTCTCCGGAATCTCAGTTGCGGTCTCCAGGCTGAGGCAGCGCGGACGCGCGTGCGCAGTGTGCGGGCGGGCCGTCGTGGTCGCCGCTCCCGGCAGCTGAGTCCCTGTGGTAGCCGGGGCCGCGGTGGCGCGGGTGCTCCGGACTGAGTCCTCGGTAAGGTGGGGTGTGTGGAGCGTGGCCGCGCCGGGGTGGGAGGAGGTGGTGGTGGTGAGGCCGGGTGTGAGGCGGCGGCGCGGTTCCCGGAGCACCATGCCGGCCGTGGGGAGCGGGAGGCGCCCGCGCGTCCGCTGAGGGCCGGCGAGTGCGGGGCCGCGCCCCCTCCCTGAGCGCCGCCGCACCTGGCGGGCTGCCGGCCGGCTCACCTGCGTGCGGGATCATGGAGGCGTCCGCCTCCCAGGGCCCCTGACTCTTTTCCGGACCTCAGCCTCGGCGTTGCACGGCGGTGAAAGCAGGCAGGCGCGCGCGTTGCGGGGCCGAGGAGCGCTTCGGTGTCCTCGCCGAGAAGTGCGGTCGCGCCCCTGTATCCCTCCCTCCCGAGCGCGCTGTGGACGCGCTGTGCCCGGGCAGCTGGCCGGGGATTCCCGGTGGCGACGCCTGTCGGAGTGGAAGCACTCCAGGGCTGTACCCTCGGGGCTGATGGCGCTGGGCATCCTTTTCTAGAGTTTTAAGGCGGTTTCATCTCAGAACTCGACTAGCCAGAGATCTCGCAGCATTCGCGATTGACCTTCGCACCTTGGTAGTGCAGATGGCCAGTGAGACAGTTGATAGTGACTCGCCTAAGGTCACGCAGGTGGACCGGAGAGGCGGCCAGAACCCAGGGCTTGTGGCTTTGAGGCCAGCTACCAACCCCAGCTCGAGGGGCAGTCTGGGTGGTTTGTGGTTCGTGTCAGATGCTTTCTATTGACCCTCCTGAAGTAGTGTTATCATAATGAAAGTGGTCTGGCTTTCGAAGATGTTTACAGTTTTGGTAGAATTTTAGTTATGCTAAGCCACGAAGCAGGGCATCTACCATGGCTCATATAAGTAATGAAACTCTATTGCTATATTTGGGGGGCAAGTTTGAGAAGAGGTTTAAAGAGCAGATATTTAGACAATTTATGTCATTTTCGTCTTTTGTTTATCTTCCAATCCACTCTAATACTTGTTTTCTTACTTACAGTTGATTGTTATCTATTTTAATGATTTTCTTAGCTTTAATGAAGTCATAGCCACTTGTGAATTAGTTTTCTAACTAGAAAACCTTATTTCCTGTGTGTTTAATGATTGGAACAAATAGCACACGCTGAGGTTTATATCATTGACTTTTATCTTACAACTACTTAGCTGTCTGCTTTTATTTTCCTCCACTTGCGTGCTATGTTTAATGCTATTGAAAGAATTTACAGCAAAATTTGAGTGTTACATGATTCAAGAGATTTCGCCAAAAAAAATTTTTTTTTGAAAACTTTCGTAGCAATCTATTTCAAAAAAGTAAGATTTATTCTGACTTAAGTGCCTATTTTCTGTTTTCATTTTTTTTTTTTTTTTTTCTGGCACGAGGGATCGAACTCACAACCTCGCACCTGCCAGGGCAGGCGCTTAAGCCACAGAGCCGAACTCTCGGCCCTAGTTTTTTGAGGCAGGGTCGCACTGTGGAGCTCAGGCCGGTCTTGCGCTCGCGTTGTAGCCCAAGCTGCCTCGAACTCAAAACGCTCCTCCTACCTCAGCCTCCCGAGTGCTGGGATTAAAGTAAGTGCCTATTTTCATACTAATACTTTTTCATATTGACAAACTTGTAGTGCAACGTATTTCCCCAAATAAATTTGCTCATTGCCAAATATTTCCCCAAATAAGTAATCATTACCTTAGCCAGATCTCAAGGGAAATCACATTTTAGAATACTAATACATTTAAGGAAGAATATTAAACTTGGCAAAATTTAATAATTTATTTTAGAGTGCTATAAATTGTACAGTGTTTCCATTAACAGATTCTCTTGAAGAATATATTAAGGTACTATGTGTTGTAGATGGCTGCGAATTTATCCTTTGGGGTAAGCAGTGGATAATTTTTGCCACAGTAAGACCTGTCATGTAAGTTGCTTCTGTCTCATTTTATCTTGCTAATAGTTTTATTGTTGCTTTCAGTAGCAGGTTTGTATCCATTTCTTTCTAGTTTTAGCAATGTAGCAAAATAGGAAATAGAAGTGGTGTATAAGTTTGAGTATGTCATAGGAGAGACAGTGGAACAGGATAAGTATACAATTGTGAGGAAACTGCTGTGAGTTCATAAGCCGGAAGGACCTTTTTAGAAGTATTTAAGGATGTTAAGAATAGCATTGGGATCTTTTCTTTTAAAAAGTCATTGTGAGGAATATTCAAGTGTTGGTTGATAATGTAGGAGATATGTTTTTAAAGAACTGATAGGAAGGAACTTAGGAATAGTGGAAACATTTTAATAAGGATTTACCCCCAGAAGCATTTAATAAAGCTTTTCAGAAAGTGACTTTCTGAAAAAAAAAAAAAAAAAAAAAAAAAAAGAAAGTGGCTTTCTGACCTAAACTTGCAAGTTCCTTACTGTTATTCTTACAGTTACACTGCAGATTCCAGTTATTTTCATTGTATAATTTGTAACTCAGAATGAAATCTTCAAAGTAACTTATTAGCATAATTTAAGTCACACTTTGACATTGACATATTGCTTGATGTTATTCTTATTCTTGTTTAAGTAACTCTACCATGTCAGAATGAGGAAGATAGTTTTCTGAATAGAATTAATAATTATTCAGATGTGACAGTGGTTACTCACACTCTGCTTTTGTTAGAGAGAATGTTTCAAGTACTATATAACAGTAACTCGCATCCCCCATTTGATTCCAGTGCACAATTACTTTTTATGTGCTTGCATAGTTTACTTTTGGTAATATTTAAACTTCATAGAATTCATAGGAGATAAATATTAAAATATAGTTTTAGGTTTTTTAACCATCTGTGAACATACAGCATTTGGAAATTTATTGATATGGTATGTAAAAGAATTTCATAGGCAGAAACTTTCAGTAGCTTTAGATATTTAACTGTAGTGCTTAAGCGGGAATGTATATGATGTTTTTGTGTAAAAATGAAACTCCTTGTTGATATTTATGATAGCAGTAGGATCCTGTTACATTTAAAGAGTAACTTTAAATCATTTAACCCTGGCTGGGTGTGGTGGCACATGCTCGTAATGCAAGCACTTTGGAGGCTGAGGCCGGAGGATAGAACAAGTTTGAGGCCAACCTGGGATACAAAATGAGTTTAAGGCCTGCCTGAGCTGCATAGGGAAACGCGTCTAAAAAGACTTAAAAAAAGAAAATCATTTAACCCTAAGTAATATTTTTTTCCTTTTAGGTACTGTGCAATAAAGAATGTGTGAGTTTGTAAGTCCTAGAAGATATTTAGCAAACATTTGTTTGCTGTTTCTTTTACTAACAGTTTGAGTAGTTGCATAGCTGTAGATCAATAAGATAGTATTTTGGGGGCCTTTATGTCACGCTTTCTTCAAACTGGAGGTTTTGTTGAATATAAAAGAAAATTAGAGTTGTTTAAAATTTTAAAAAATTGAGTATGTTTTAAATTGAAATGTTGTTTCCAAGTGGAACTCCTATCAGATTTGTTAGTCTGATAGTTTTATTCTTCAAAAAATTATGGTTTTACCCCTGTAGACAGCCCAGCCTTTTAAGAATTTTGAGTTCTAGATTCTGGGTTCCATTTAACTTCTTTTTGAATAGAAGATAGTTACAGGCATTTGAATTGGAAGTGATCTCAAAGAGCTTTTAGAGTAGCTTCTAACCCAGTAGAGGAAATCCTCCCTGAGAATTTCCACGTCAAGTGTTCCCTCTCATTTCTAAAGTTGCAGGTCCATATGTTATTAGGTTATTGATCAATTAAAGCTTGGTGAGAACAAACAAAACAGCTTTAATTTTCACTATTCACTACTCACTACTTTTAACTGTGCTTTGTACTATCTTCCTCTTCTCTCCTTCCCCTTGCCTCATGACATCATGGGTAAGTAATAGCTTTTCTGTCATTTACAGCTATTAAAATCTCCAGTCTAATCAATTCCAGTTTAAACCATCATTCTCATATTCAGTGTAGAACTCCTTTTTTCCCTTATCACAGGGTCTGGCTACTTACTGCCTAAAGCATTTAGGGTAAGAAGGGATTGTGGTATGATCTTAGAATACCTCTTTCCTTTTCCTCTTATAGAATCTACTTGGAATCTACTTACAAAAGCCTGTATGCCTTGCCATTGTTTTTGGTATACCTTTTTCCTTTCCTCATGTTTTCCCTGAAAATTTGGAAGACTTCTAAATCTTTCCCTCTTCTGTCAGCTGTTTTTATAGAGGGCAAGGATGGTAAGGTGATGATGGGGGCGCCAGAGCACTGAGGAATATGTGTGGCAGGGAGGTACGGAAGCATGACTTTTAGATTAATTCTTGTACCATTTGCCCATGTATCTTCACATTCAGCCAACCACAGATTGAAAATATTTGAAAAGAAAATTCATCTCTATTGAACATAAATAGGCCTTTTTCTTCTCATTATACAGTGAACAACTAATTATATCATTTGTGTTATATTAAGTGTTATACATCTAATGATACTTTACAGTATAGGGAGGATGTGCACAGGTTGTGTGTAAACTATGTCATTTTATATAAGGGACTTGAGCATTAATGCATTTTGATATCTGGGAGTCCCAGAACCAGTCCCTGTGGATAAGAAGGGATGACTATATCTCCTTAGCTTTGTTTTTGTCAAATTCTTGGGCAAGTGGATTAGGTCTATATAGCTAATGAACGATAATATAAAGTCCTGTGAGCCTGAAGAGGTCTCACTGCGCAGAATTTAGTTTTTCCTTCTCTTTCTTTATTTCTCTGTCTCTTTCTGATTTTTAAAATTTACTTCCTTGTAATTTATGACTGATTTTTGTAAAATGTATACCACAGAGTGTAAGTAAAGAAAGCTGAAGAACGAATTTAGGGAGTTAATAATATAATTTTATCTCTTTTTTGCTTTGCAAAGGCCTAAGAATATACAAACAGAAATATAGTGTTTAGCTGACGTGTTTCCCTACAACTGTAATTCCAGCAGTCTGGGGGGTGCTGAGGCAGGAGGGTTGTAAATCTGAGCCCAGCCTGGGCAGTTTAGCAGTGTACGGAAACCCTGTCTCAAAATAAAAAAGAAGCAAAGGATTGGGGATGTAACTCAGATTGAAGGCTCTGAGGTCAATCCTGAGTCTGGTCTTTTTTCTTTCATGTAAACCAATATAAACCAATTAAATCTGCTAAGTGGTTTCTTTTTTGATGATGAAAAAGCAGCTTTGTATCTGGAAACGTCAACAATATTTGATGCAATAATTATGGGTTATTTAATACTTCATTCTGCAAATAGATTTGGAGTGCCTTGAATATGCCAGCTGTTTTAGGCATTGCAGAAAACCCAGTGAATAACATAAAACAATTTGCTACACTCGTGTTTCCTAGATTCCAGTGTGAGGAAACAGCTAAATGCTGAACTGTATCATTTGTTATATAGTAATAAATGCTAAAGAGAAGAATGAAGCAGGGAAGAGAGAGGATAAATAGCAGGCCAGTTTGGAGAATATGTGATTTTAGATAAGATCTTAAAGAAGGCTTCACTGAAGAGTGAGAGTTGAGTTAAAAAGCCCTGAGAGGGGAGCTTGTCTGGTGGGTCCAAGAGGCCAGATAAGTGAATGAAAGGGTTCAGGATTGGGATGGGCTGAGCAGGGAGGTAAGGCATATAGGCCTCTGTAAGGGCTTTGGTTTTTACTTTGAGTGGGATGGGATCCTACTGAAATAATGGTTCTCAACCTTGACTGAACTTTGGAATTGTCTGGGGAACTTTAAAAAAGTATTGATGCCTGGATCCCATCCCAGAGTTTTTGCTTTAATTAGTCTGACAGGGAGCATCAGGCAATCACAGACAACAGAATTTTCAAAAACTTTCAGGTAATTTTAGTAAGCAGCTAAGTTTGACATCCACTGCAGACACTCAACTCCCCTTGTTTGAAACCTATCTCTGCCACTTCCCAACCACTTACTTGGGTAAGTGCTTTAGTTTTTTCATCTATAAAAGTGTTGTTACAAGGATTAAACTATAAGGATTAGAACAGGTCTGAGCAAGTAGTAATGTATGTATTTATGGAGTAAACACTTGAATATATGTTTCAGTGGGATCACTCTGACTGTCATGTTGAGAATAGACTGAAGTGGGCTAAGGACTGGAGCAAGGAGGTCCTTGTAGTAATCCAGGTGGCAGAAGATCTTGGTCACTTGGACCAGAATGATAGCAAGTGATGGAAAGTAGTAGGATGTTAGATATACAGTGTTTTGAAGATAGAGACAACAGAATTTGTTAATGGATTGGACATGGAATAGAACAGAAGACTTTGTTAAGTGTGACCACAAGATACTTTGCCTCAACAACTGGAAGAAGGGAGTGACAGTTTTCTGAGATAGGGAAGACAGAGAATCAGGCTTCTGTGGGAAGTATCTGGAGCTCAGGTCTGTGAGTTTGAGGTGAATGTTAAATAAGTAAATAGACCTGTAAGTGGAGTATTGGTATACTCAAATGTAGAGCTCAGCAGAGTATTCAGGGCTGGAGATAGCAATTTGGAATTGTCACTATTTGTGAATGTAAGTGAGTGAGCTTACCAAGGGACCAAGGGCATGAAAAAGAGATTTACAGAGCACTCCCTGAGACACTCCAACATTCAGAGGTCTGGGAGGTGAAGTGTTGTTCCTCAGGGTTTCTCATGTTTTCTAGGATTAAAGATAATTACAAGTTTTTTTCATTTTTTAAGAAAGCAACCTGACTGAGACCCAGTTCACACCATATAATCTACCCACTTAAAAGTGTACAATTCATTGATTTTTAGTGTATTCATAGTTGTGCAGCCATTACCACAATTAACCTTAGAATTATGTTATCAGTTAAAAGAAACCATGTACCTTCCCATCCTTAGGCAGCTGTTCATTTCCTTCCTGTTCCTCCATTCCTAGCTGGTCACTAATCTACTTTCTGTCTTTATGAATTTGCCCATTCTGGGTATTTCCCATCAGCAGAGTCATACAATGCATTGTCTGCTGAGAGAGAAGTGGTATCTATTAGAACGTAGGTTCTAGATTCACTAATTTCTAAATCATTTGATATTAGTAAGTCTTTAAAACCTCTCTGTTGGAGAGAAATACTTTTCTCTTTGTAATTAGTATGAAAATTGTGGGCTGATATTTTGAGACTATGATAATTCTGTTCCCTGACAACATTTCATCAACATTTAGTGTTCATTAGGGATGAACTTGCTTAAATTGGTAATTATATTAGAATTGCAAATTGGTGATATTCTGTTACTATCTTTTTTTTGTGTGTGTTTTCTTTTTTTTGAGACAGTGTCCCATTATGCAATGCAGGCTGACCTTGAATTCTCATATGTAGCCCAGTCTGGCCTCAAACTCACGGCAGTCCTCCTGCCTCAACCTCCCAAGTGCTGGGATTACAAGTGTGCACCACCACATCTGGCTTGTTGCTATCATATTTTCAAAGATCATGAGTTTATAGTATTTTGAATTCATGGTATCATTTTTCTTTTTGTGTATTTCTTTCCTCTTGCTGTGACAATCTTAGTTCATAATAACAAAGAAATGTTTTATATCTTAATAACTTTATTTTAAATATAATCAATACTGTCCTATTTACATCATCCTATAATGTATATAAATCCTATCATGTTCATAAAATAGTTTTAGATTACAGTACCAAGTAGGAGTGCTGGATCAGAGGATAAGTGCATGTGTGATTTTGTTAAATAATGTCAGGTTTACCTTCATATGGTTTTACTGTTTTGCTTTCTCATCAGCAATATAAGAGAATTCTTATTTTCTTGCCTTGTATTGTCAAACTCTTGAATTTTTACCAGTCTGGTTGCTGAAAAGTGGTATTTTTATATGGTATAAAATTTTAAAACTTTTGTGTTGTGGAGAATTATGAACATCCACAAAAGTAGAAAGTACTCTAATTAAAAACTCATGCACCACTCACCATTTAGCCTCAGCAACTCAACCCAGGCCTGCCTTTTCCATTCATTCCCACCATCAAAATTATTTTGAAACAAGTCCTAGATAATTTTATCTGTCTGTAAATATTTTCATAATACCAGTGCCACAGCAAAATATTTATCTCTTTTCATAATATCAGGCAATATTTAGTTTTCCTGTTTTCTTAAATATGTCAAAGTTTTTGTTTTGTTTTGTTTTGTTTTGTTTTCCACCCCCTTCCGCCCCAGTACCAGGGATCGAAACTAGGGATGCTGTACTATTGAGCTACATCTCAGCTTTTTTTTTTTCCAGTAGGCTGTAAATAATGTCCACACATTGTGGTTGGCCCAGATATCTTTTAAAGTTGTTGTAGATTCCCTCTAGTTCCTTTTCCCCTATTGCTTTTTAACTTTTTTTTATTTATTTTTTTTTTTTGCAGCACCAGAGATTGAACTCACAACCTCGCGCCTGCCAGGGCAGGCGCTTAAGGCACTGAGCCAAACTCCCGGCCCTGGATTTTTTGAGGCAGGGTCGCACTATGTAGCTCAGGCCGGCCTTGTGCTCGCGTTGTAGCCCAAGCCGGCCTCGAACTCACAATGCTCCGCCTACCTCAGCCTCCCGAGTGCTGGGATTAAAGGCGTGCGCCACCACGCCCGGCTTGCTTTTTAACTTAATTTTGAAGAAATTAGTTGCCCATTCCAAGGAATTTCTTATTGTATCGATTTTGCCATTTGAATCCCTGTCATTCCATTGTCTTCTATATTTCATATAAATTGATAGCTATGGTTACACTCAAGTGTGTGTGTGTCTATATCTGTGTGTTTGTGTTTTTTTCCTCTCGAAGTGTTTATAGAGGGTGTCATATTTTTCTGTCAGGAAGCATATGAAGTCAGAATTATTCTTTTTTTTTTGACTGTCAATTGTAATGCCTATACAGTATCTCTTTGAGATTTTTGGATTTCTTTTATGCTTGATGTTGAACATCTCTTCATATGTTTAAAGGCCATTGTTATCTTTTTCTGAAAAATTTCTGTCATATCTTTTACTCATTTTTCTTTTCTTTTCTTTTTTTTTTTTTGCAGCACCGGGGATCAAACTGACAACCTCATGCCTGCCAGACAGGTGCTTAAGCCACTGAGCCAAACTCCCGGCCCTAGTTTTTTGAGTCAGGGTCGCCCTATGTAGCTCAGGTCGGTCTTGTGCTCACATTGTAGCCCAAGCCAGCTTCGAACTCACAACGCTCCTCCTACCTCAGCCTCCCGAGTGCTGGGATTAAAGGCGTGCACCACCACGCCCGGCTTTTACTCATTGTTCTATTAAACTTTTGACATATCTTTGTTGACTTTTTGGTTAAGCTCTTTAAGCATCGAGAAGGTTAGCATTTTGTGATTTAATTTGTAAATATTTTCTCCTGGCTTTGACTTGCCCTGTCAGGTTTTTGCCATGCAAAGGCTTCTTAAAAAATTATTTGTAGTCATTTATCACTGAGGATTTTTATTACTACTTGAATTTAATTCATTTTTTAAAGTTAGATATAATAAACTATTTAAAATGCACAATTTTGAGTTTTAGCCACATCTACTGTGTATTAATAGAACACTTCCATAATTGTGGAAAGCACCCTCATGCTCTTAGCTTATCCTGCATTCCATGGTCAGCTCTAGGCTATCAATGATCTGCATTCTACTCCTGGAGATTGTTTTGTATCTCTTAAGATTGTGTAGAAATGTAAAGTATGAGGTTTTCTATATATGACTTGTTTTTTCTCTTAGTGTAATGATTTTGAGATTCATTTATATTGTTTGCCTGGATCAGTGATTTTTTTTAAGCTGTGGACCAATATTTCATTGTACAGATACATCACATTTTATTTATTTCTTCACCTACTGTTGGCTGTTTGGGTTGTTTCTAGTTTAGGGCTTATAAATAAAGGCAGTTTAAACATTTTTCAGTTCATTTTTGTATGTTGTATGTATATATTTCCATTTCTCTATGTTGATACCTAGGGATAGAATAGCTGGGTCATACAACGGGTGTATGTGGTTTTATTGCTAGAACCTTTTCTAAAGTCATACTGTTTTACATTTCCATCAAAAGTGTATAAATTGTGCAAGTTCCACATCTTTGACATTTTGTATTGTCTAATTTTAGCTGTTCTGGTGAGCATGTATAGTATTTTTTGTTTAAACTTAGAATTATTGAGATATTATTTACATACAGTAAATTTTATCTAGAGTTTTGGTATATATATATACAACTGTATAACCACCAAAACAAGACACACTCGGAAAATTTCCTCGTGTTTGTCACAGTCAGACCTTCCCCCATCCCATGTCCTACCAATTCTAATTTTTTTCCATCATCATAGGTTTTTATTTGTTGGTGATGGTATTTTTTTGCTCTGTATGAAGTTCACTCTTTGTAGCACATAGGTTCAATAGTTTTGACAAATGTATAGTCTTGTGTTTCCTTACAATCAAGATACAGAATGGTTCTATCATCCCTAAAAATTATTCTTTAAACCAACTTCATCCTCCACCCAATGATCTGTTCTCTGTCTCTAGAACCTTTTGGAACTGACTGCTTTCACTTAGCAAAATACACTTGTTTATCTGTAGTGTTTTGTATATCAGTCATTCATTCCTTTATATTGCCAAGTAGTATTCTATTTAGTAGTATTTAGTAGTATTAGTAGTAACATTCACAGTTTATTCATTCCCCAGTTGAAGTAGCTATGGGTCGTGTCTGTTTTTTGTTAATTATGAATTAATGCTGCTGTGAACGTCTGTGTACAGGATTTTGTGTGAATATAGCCTTCAGTTTACTTGGATAAAGCCTAAGACTGGGTGGTATGGTTTGTGTTTGGATGTCCCCCCAAGGCCTCATGTAGTCATGGGGGCAACCGTCTAGAATTTGTGATTGATTCATGGTTCAATGCTGGGATTATGGGCGTGAGTGCTACACCCACCCTCGAGCGGGTGTGGCCTCCATACAATGTAAGGGACAGAAAGAGTCTTCTTTGGGCTCTCCCCGGTTGTTGCTTTTGGTTTCTGCTGCTGCCATGAACTGTCGCCGTTTGCCATGAGCCACCCTGCGTTGAACCCAGCAGATTATGGACTGAAACCTCCACAAACTGAGTTGAATAATCCTTTCCTTCCTTAATTTTGGGTGTCGGGTATTTTGTCTCAGCAGTGAGAAAAAAAGTAGCCAAGACACTGGGCTTGCTGTATTGTATGGTGTCTTTTTTTTTTTTTTTTTTTTTTTCAGTACCGGTGATCAAACTCACAGCCACGCGCCTGCCAAGCAGGCGCTTAAGCCCCTGAACCAAGTTCCCAGCCCTGTATTTTTTGAGGCAGGGTCGCACTATGTGGTTCAGGCCGGCCTTGCTCATGTTATAGCCCAAACTCACAATGCTCCTCCTACGTCAGCCTCCCGAGTGCTGGGATTAAAGGCGTGCACCACCACGCCCTGTTGTATTGTATTTTAATGTTTAACTTTAAAAGAAATTGCTGCTAAACTTTTTCAAAGTTGGTATGCCATTTTGTATTTGCACCAGTAATTATGAAAATTTGTTCATTCTGCATCTTTGATAGCATTTTTTTATTGTCAGTTTTTTATTTCTTTAACCATTTTGGTAGGTATGTTGTAGTACCTGTTGGCTTTTAAAATTCGAAATAGTTTTCTGGCTAATGTTGATGAGCATTAGTTTTTTGTTTTGTTTTGTTTTGTTTTGTTTTGTTCTGTTGTGTGTGTATGCTTATGTACTATTTGTGCATCTTGTTTGTTGACTTTTCAATTTTTTTTTCCCATTTTCCTATTTGGCTGCTTGTCTTATTGCATTGTATGTAATAGTTACCTTCTTGTTCTTGGATATCAGTTGTCTGATAGATTCAGGTATACCAAATATTGAATGCTAACTCCTATTTTGTGGCTTGTCTTTCTGTCTGTATGTCTGTCTTTGTTTCTTAATGGGGTTTTTTGAAAAACAGAAGTTTTAAATTTTGGTGAAATTCAGTATGTCATTTATATGATTCAGTCTTAAGTATTATCTAGGAAATACGTGTGTATCCCCAAGATGATAAATATTTTCTCCTAGCAGCTTTATAAGTTTGGCTTTTACTTTGTGATCCATTTGATTTCTCCCTTAGCATCATTTGTTGAAAAGAATGTCTATTTTCTATGGAAGTGCTTTGGGGTCTTCGTTATAAATCTGTTGGTCATATATGTATAGATCAGTTTCTGGATAGTATTTTGTTCTGTTGGTTTACATTTATCTTTCATCAGTTCTATAGTGTCTTAATTAGTATTGTTTTACTCTGTGGTTTTTTTTGGCTTTATTTTTTTATTTTTTATTTTTCAGTAGAACAGACAAGTAGGTATAGCAAAGTCATGGTACAAGGTTACTCTGAGTCTTGAAATCAAGTGATGTGAGCCTTCCTCCTCTGTTCTTTGGGAAATGGATTTGGCTTTGGATGGTCATTTGAAATTCAACATACATGATATATTACTCCATCAGTTTATTTTATTTTATTTTTTGTACCAGGGATCAAACTCACAACTTTGTGCCTGCCAGGAAGGCGCTTAAGCCACTGAACTAAATCCCCGGCCCTATTTTTTGAGACAGGGTCTCACTGTGCAGTTCAGGCTGGCCTAGAACTTACTTTGTAGTCCAGGTTGGTCTCAAACTCCCAATGATCCTCCTGCCTCAGCCTCCTGAATGCTGGGATTAAAGGCATGTGCCACCACACCTGGCTTGCTCCATAAGTTTATAAAAACTATTCTACTGGAATTTTGATTGGATTTAATTGAATCCTTTGATCAATTTGAGGAGCATTGAAATTTTAATTTAATTTTAAAATTCCAGTTTCTAAATTCATTTTTATCTTTCTTAATTTTTATTTAATTTGGAGCATTCCAAACCATGAAAATTGTATAACTCTTCATTTATTGTGGCCTTTAAATTTCTGCATGCAAAGCCGGGTGTGGTGACACACACTTGTAATCCCAGACCATTGAGAGGTTGAGGCAGGAAGATTACAAGTTTGAGCCTGTCTTGGGCAACTAAGGGCCTCGGTAAGAACCAGTCTTAGAAGTAAAAAATACGCAAGGCCGGCCTGAGCTACACAGTGCGACCCTGCCTCAAAAAACCAGGGCCGGGAGTTTGGCTCAGCAGCTTACGCGCCTGTCAGGCAGGTTCGAGGTTGTGAGTACAATCCCCGGTGCCGCAAAAAAAAAAAAAAAAAAAAAAAAAAAAAAAAAAAAAAAAAAAAAAAAAAAAGAAGTAAAAATAAAAAAAGGACTGGGGACACAGCACAGTGCAAAGGCCCTGTGTTCAATCAGTATTGTACTGAAAGAAAAATTCTGTGTGCAGTATTTTGTAATTGTCAGTGTTGAGACTCCATATGTTTTTGTTTTACTTTTATTTCTATGTAGTATATCTCTGGTGTTATTCTGAGTAGAGTGTATGTATGTATGTTTTGAGGAGGGGCCTTGCTATGGTGCTCAGGCTGGTTTCAAACTTTTGGGTTCAGGTGATCCTGCCTCCACTTTCTGAGTATGTGGGACCACATGTGTATACTACCACACCCAATTTAAATAGAACTTTTTAAATTGTAATTTCTAGTTGTTTGTGAAGATACAGCTGGCTTTTATATCCTGAGACCTTTATAAATTGACTTACTCTTCCCAAAGTCGTCACTTACTTTAATAACTTTATAGATTCATTAGGGCAGTTTATTTCCTTTCCAATCTTTACTACACTTTTTTCATTGATTATTGGCAGTGGCTGGGACAGTCTGGAATAGAAGTGGTAAATCAAAGATCTTTTCCTTTTTCTAATTTTAGAGGGTTGCAGTTTACTTTTTCATCCCTATTACATGTTACAAAACTGTGTGTTATCGTGGGAGCCTTTCATTAGATTAAGTTCTTTTGTAGTCCTTGTGCTGAGAGTTTTTGTCATAAATGTGAGTTAATGTCTGTACTTTTGTGTATATGTTCTTGTGTCCCTTTATTCTGTTAACGTTTAGAATTATAATGATTTTCAAGTGTTAAACCAACCTTGTATTCCTGGGATAAATTTTAATCATTCATACGTTACCTTTTTTTTATCTATAGCTAGATATTATTTGCTAATATTCTGTTAAGAACTTTCATTTCTATGTTCATAATGAATATTAGGCCTTCACTTCTTGTAATATCTTTGTTAGATATTTGTATTCAGTTAATGCTTATCTCATTAAACATTTTAGGAACTGTCCTCTCCTGTATACTGGAAGAGTTTGTTAAAAATTGGTAGTATTTCTTGCTTATGTGAATGATAGAATTTACATATGAAATGTTCTGGGATTGTACTTTTTTTGTGGAGGAATGTTTTAGTCATGAGTTTAGTTGTAGGGCAATTCAGATTTTCACTATGTGTTTTTTCAAAGTTTTGTTTTCACAGAATGTGTCCATCTCTAAGTTGTCAAGTTTCTTACATAAAGTTGTAATAATATTCTTCTTGTCCACTAAGTATTTGTAGGGTGTGCAGTGATAACTTGTGTGTAGTTGCTAATACTGGCTTTTTTAAATTATTGTTGTTACAGAGGATTGAACCCTGGGCCTTTACACTGAACTACAGCCCCAACCTATTCATTCATTCCTTCATTCATTCATTCATTCATTCAGAGGCAGAGTCTCCGAGTTGCCGGGTTGTCCAGGTTGTACTGAAATTTGTGATCCTCTTGCTTCAGTCTCCCAGAGTGCTAGGATTTCAGGCTATACCAACACACTAAGCAGTATTAGCTTCTTGTCTTCTCCCTTTCATTTGGTTCACTTAACCGTAGATTTTCCAATTTTGTTTAATTGCTTTAAACTGTTAACAGCTTTTGATTTTAGTTAACTTTCTTTATTGTTTGTTTTCTATTTTGTTAATTCCTTTTCTAATACTTACTTACTTTCTCTTTTGGTAAACTTAAACTTTTGTTTTTCTAACCTATTGAAATAGAACTTTACGCTTGATCTTAGCCGAAACACCAAGAAGCAGTAAAAATGGAGCTTTAGACCTTTGATTTTAGACCTCTTTATTTTTAAATAAGAGCATTTTAAAGGTATACATTTTCCTCTAAATGCTTCTTTAGCTGCATCCCACAAGTTTTGACTTCTTAAGTTTTCATTCAGTTAGATTTTCTAATTTCTCTAATTTCTTTTCTAATTTCTAATTTTTTTCACCTGTGGTTTACTTACAGCTATGTTGTTTTGATTTTCAAATGCTATTCAGGTGATAATTGCATCTGTAAAAATTCAGAAGACTGTATTAAACAAAATTCCTTAATGCACTTTGCAAGTTTATTGTCTCTAATCTGAGCATCTAAAATCTGAAATCTAAAACTTCTTGTGTGTAATGTTGATACTCTGAAAGTTTCAGATCTTGGAGCATTACAGATTGCAGAGTTTTTAATTAGGGGTGCTTAGCCAGTAAAATCTCTATATTTCAAAATCCTGAAAACTCCAAATCCTGAAACACTTCTAGAGCCAAGCATATTGGATAAAGGGTGTGTGTCTGTGTGTCTGTGTGTCCGTGTCTGTATGAATGAATGAAGAGTTTTTTGTGTGTGTGTGATTTAAAAGAACAAGTCTTTATCCTTCACTGTTGTGTAGGTTGACTGGATTCATCTGGCATTTCTTTCCTGGGGTCTCTCATGCAGTTGTAGTCACACGGCAGCTGGGACTAGAGTCCTCTGGAGCTTGACTAGGCTGGTAATTAAGACCACAGCCTCTTTATCACTGCTGGGATGGCTGGGATAGCTGAGTAGGGGCTCCCACTCCTCTCCACATAGCTCCCATTGAAGTATAGGACTTAGTTGGGTTTTATACAACATGGCATTTTCAAGGTAATCAGATTTCCTGTATTACAGCTGACTTTTCCCAGAGTGAGCAGTCCAAGATAGTGATTTTTTTTCCACTAGATAAAATATGTGCTCTGCTTTTTTAAACTAATAAGATAAATGCATTGGGGCAGTCATTGTAGAAACTGTGTAGTAATGTTAAGATACCATATAGTTAATTTTTTTATATTGAGGTGAAATTAATATAAGGTTAGCATTTTAGTGTGTAGAATTTGGTATTTAATAAATTCACAACCAGCAGCTCTGTCTGGTGTGAAAACATTTTTATTGCCCATACCTATTAAGCAATCATTCTTCATTTCTCCCTGCTCCCAGTCTCCTTTCTGTTTCATCTACTACAGTTCTTTCATATAGATAGAGTTATACAGTATGTGGCTGTTTATTGTTGTCTTTCACTTAGCATTATGTTTTAGAGGTTTATCCAGATAGTGACATGAATCAGTACTTCTTTCCTATGTCTAAGTACTATCTCATTGCCGGGCGTGGTGGTGCACGCCTTTAATCCCAGCAGTCGGGAGGCTGAGGTAGGAGGAGCGTTATGAGTGCAAGGCCCACTTGGGCACAAGGCCGGCCTGAGCTACATAGTACGACCCTGCCTCAAAAAAACTAGGGTCGGCAGTTTGGCTCAATGGCTTAAGTGCCTGTCTAGCAGGCGCGAGGTTCTGAGTTCAATCCCCGGTGCTGCAAAAAAATAAAATAAAATTAAATAAATAAATAGTATCTCATTTTTTAAATATATATATGTATGATTTATTTTATTTTATTTATCCATTTACCTGTTGATGGATCTTTTGGCCATTATGAATTGTGTTACTATCAACTATTCACGTGCAAGTGTTTGAGTATCTGTTTTCAGTTCTCTGTATCTAGAGTGGAATTGCTAGGTCATATGGTTATTCTGTGTTTAACTTTTGAAGAACTACCAAAGTGTTTTACACAGTTGTACCATTTTGTATTTCTACTTGTAATATAGGACAGTTCCAATCTCTCCATGTCCTTGCCAACGCTTATGTCTCTCTCAATTACAGCCATTCTAGTGGGTATGAAGAGATATTTTACTGTGCCATACTGAAGAGGTATCTTATTTTATTATTATTATTATGTGAAGAGGTATCTTACTGAAGAGGTATCTTGACTTGCATGTTCCTGGTGACTAATGGTATTGAACATCTTTTTATGTTTTTATGTATCTTCTTTACAGAAATCTCTCAAGGCCTTTGCCCATTTTTA
>RJWM01000462.1:61619-120871 GCA_004363535.1 Dasyprocta punctata
TTTTGGGTACTGGAGATCGAACTTGCAACCTCATGCTTGCCAGGCAGGCACTTACGCCACCGAGCTAAATCCCCAGCAAGCTTTTAGTTTGATAAAATCTAATTTATCTTATTTTTTCTCTTGTTGTTCATGCTTTGGTGTTGTATCTAGGAATGTACTATTGAATCCAAGGGTTTACCCTTATGTTTTCTCCTACAAGTTTTAACTGTATATATTCTTCTAAAAATTTTGTAGTTTAATTTCTTACATTTAGATTGTACATTCATTTTGAATTAATGTAGTATGTGATGTGAAATAGGGGTCTACCTTCATTCTTTCATGTGGTTATTCAATTATGTCAACATTGTTTATTGAAGAGGATATTCTGTCTCCCATTAAACGGTGTTATCACCCATGCTGTTAAGCAGTTGGCTATAGATATATTGGTTATTCTGAGTGCTCCATTCTGTTTCATTTGTGCATGTTTTCCTCATGATAGTACCACAAAAGTTAGTTTTTACTTATAGTATATGTTTGTGTAAGGCGTTAGTTTTTCAAGCTTCAGTTGCAGGTCAGCTTTTTAAACTTTGAGTAAACAACAGATTTATAATATATACACAAATTTAATGGATAATTTCATTTAAAATTTTTGTTGTTCACAATTTCTCTGACTACATACAGAATTGTCATGTAAATATGCACTATATCAAAGTGCACTGTAATTGAATTTTCCTTGTGAATTAAATTTACCTTGAGACCTTAAATGAAGCGAGTTGTATTAATTCATCCTGCCAAAAGATGTGCTGTTATAGAATTGTCAGAATAGGAATAGCTGTCTGCAGATTTGGACTAGGTGTCATAGGGAGGAGTCATACATTTGTAGTTCCTAGACCAAAAATCATTGAAAACACTTTTTACCAAGGTCACGATTTGTAACTTTAATCAGTACAACCAAAATTTAAGTATTTTAGAACCAAAATATGATAAGCCTTTTGTCTCTTTTAATTTGTAACTCCTCTCTCCCTCTTCCTCTCTTTTTTCTGTGTAGTAATTCATTTGCTGAAGAAACTGGTGGGGATCTAATAACTTGATCGGATTTAGATAAAAAGATTTTTGTATTCCCTTCCTGGTGATGTCTGAGTGTCATTCATCAGAAGGTAGATAGCACTTGTTCCTTTTTTTGTTTTGTTAGCTAAATTTTTTCTGATTGATTTTAATTTTTACAATTCAAAGGGCTTTTAGAAAGAGAGGATGGTTTAAGTCTTAAGATAGGCATTCTGCACTCCAGGAATCTGGGTTCAAGTTTTTATTCTTTCCTACTAATGCTGAAATCTGAGAAAATCACTTCCTGTTTAATGTTAAATTCTGTATCTGTGAAATGTGGATGATGATGCCTACTCAGAGTTGTTTTGATAACTAAATGAGATAATACATGGAAAAGAACTTTGTGCAGAACCAAGCATACAGTAAAGGCTGCTGTGGATTTATAAGTATTCTAAGACAGTCTAAAAGGTAGATTATCTTGAATTATAAGGAAATTAAAATTTGAGTAGCTAATTTTTGACTCATAGGTAAAGTAAATTATTCAACTGAAGGGAAATGGCTCTTTGCTCCATCAGTGTGAACAGTTGCCTTTATTGAACATCCACAGTAAACTTAATTTCTAAAGTGATATTTATTCATGCTTCAGATGTGGTGTGGGTTCATATTAACTGGCCTCATCTAACACTGGAAAGTAGGATTCTTGTTGAACAGACTGCACCAAAACATAAATTGAATCTTTAAGTCTATCGAGAAATACTTTTCCTTTTCCTGGGAGCTAACTGTTAATTTTTTTTTTAAACAGTGTAATGTTCAAGCCCAGAAATGCCTTATGTGGATCGTCAGAATCGCATTTGTGGTTTTCTAGATATTGAAGAAAATGAAAACAGTGGAAAATTTCTTCGACGGTACTTCATACTGGATACCAGAGAAGATAGTTTTGTGTGGTACATGGATAATCCACAGGTTTGTAAAACCCAAAGATCGCCTCTTAAAAGCATATAAAAGTTTGATTTATTCAAGCATTTGATATATAAATTTTATTATTTGTCTTCCCAAACAAAAAATTAGATTTATTTCTACTAGTTCCACTTTCTCTGCCTTGTAACCCTGTCTTGTTGAAATTTTAGAAGGTGAAACTTCAATTTATTTTATAAAAATTTATGCATGTATATATATTTTCTCTTCTTGGGCTAGAAATGCTATCTCTGATATATTATTTGAGTAATGACTTTAATGAGATTTTTTTTTTTTTGGCGGGGTAGAAACTGTCTAGTATCACTGTCCTTGCTGAGCTTGCCAGTCTGTTTTGCTTCCTTATCTCTGGGCGTAACCACCTTTCTTGGGAGGTGGCCACCTGGCTGTGTGGCCATGTGATTATTAACTTTATTTACTTGGCCAGAGTCAGTGGGCGAAACAACTTGTCAGCAGAAATTAAAAGCTCACTTTACTTTAAAAATAGAGATTCTCCTTTTTTATGATTCTGTGTCTTTGTCTGGGGCATGATCTCCTTGACAATTCCTTTTCCCAAGGTAGAAACTGACTCATGACTCCCTGTAATCCCTAGTTAACCAGATTCCAGTTCCTTGTTCTCCTCTAGCGCCACAGCAGTTTGGTCTATTGATTGGCCTCTCTTCATGGAGGCTGCATAATTTATTATTTGTTTTTTCCTAAATTTTACTTAAAACCTCTGAATATTTTTCTATCTTTTTGCATTATAGGTTCCTCTCTTAAAGTCTTCTTTTTTTCAGAACTTCTCACATAACAGATTTAAACACTGATAAATATAAAACAATATATTTGTCACTTTAAATGGAACCTGAACTTTGAATTCGGAGGAAAGGGTGTAGTTATAGCTAACATAGGGAATTTATATCTTCATGGAAGTGGTAACATTTGAGATTGACTAGAGGATTGGATATGATTTTGATCAGTACCTGAAAGCAGGTACTGCAGTGCTCAAAGAGTACTGTGGTCAAAGAAAAATCAAGGCAAGAGAGCTGGCGACATGTTAGGACATTATTTCACTTTAGTAGGGAAGGTATCTGTTAAGTTGCACTCAACTAGGTCTTATTGGTGTGAACTTTTTTGGGGGATGGAGTGTTGAGGATTGAACCCAGGGCTTTATGCACGCTGAGCGTGTGTTTTACCACTGAACTATACCCCAGGCTTCTCATATGAAATTTTTAAAAGCTGTATGTCTGTTTTAATTATTGCACTGATTTTTCTGAACACAGTAGAGAATTTTAAATCTTTTTTCAGTTCTTATTAATCTTATGTTCTCTTTCCAATTTATGAGAATCTTAAAATCTTAATCATTAATTTCAACTATGTGTCACCTTTTTCCCCCCTCTGTGGTACTGAGACTTGAATGCAGGGCCTTGTGTGATAGCTGAATGCTCCACCACTGAGCTGCATCCTTTACCCTTCTAAAAAATGTTTATTTTGAGGAAGTGTTTCACTAAATTGCTAGGCTGAGGTCGAACTTGTGATCCTTCTCCCTCAGCCTACTCAGTAGTGCAGATTGTACACTGTGTCACCTGCTCAGTTTTTGTCACTTTTAAATGAAGTGTCAAGACACAGCTCTTCATGGAAACTTCAGTTAAATATATTTCTAAGATTATTGTATTAGGTTAGACCGTATGAAATTGTTAATTTACAGCCATTTTAAAATTTCTTTTATTTTTTGGGTACTGGGGATCAAACTCACAACCTCGTGCTTGTCAAGCAGGTGCTTGTGCCGCTAAGCTAAATCCCTAGCCCCTACAGCCATTTTAAATTACTGAAAAATGGCAATTTCAAATGGTTCAGTTTTGTTGCTTATATCAGAGTGCAGTAGTATAGTTATACTGATCACACTAACCCTGCTACAGAAACAAAATTAGTTTGATTCACCTGTCTTTAGGGAACCACTTCCTGTTTTCACTGCTGCTTTTTTTTTTTTTTTTTTTTTTTTGCCACTAACCATTGTTTAAAAATCCATTCAGATATGTTTTAGAGGATCAATGTGGGGCTTTCTGGTTTTGTTTTGCTTTGTTCTGTTTTGAGGAGATTGGTAAAATGAAGAATTAATTAGCCACACTGGAAAATGAATTTGAAGAGACTTGAAAAAGTGTTTGAGCTGGGCCTGGTGGTACCTGCTTGTAATGCCAGCACTCCTGTTGAGGCAGGAGGATCACTGCAAGTTCAAGGGCAACCTGCCAGGCATGGTGGCAGTGGGATGCACCTGTAATCCCAGTAGTTGGGAGACTGAGGCAGGAGGATTGCTGAGTTCCAGGCCAGCTTGGGCTACATAGCAAGTTCAAGGTCAGCCTAGACTATATGGGAAGACCCTATGTCACACACACACAAAAAAAAAAAAAAGGGAAAGGAAAAAGGGCAGCCCGGGCTACACAGTGAGTTCAAGCCAGCTTGAACTGTATAGTGTGGTACTGTCTCCAAAAAAAAAAAGTGTTTAGAAAAGTGAATTCAGGAACTCATAAGTGACAAATGACTGATTTCCCTTTTTATCATAAGTTTCATATTTATTATTTATTTTTCAAGTAACTTACTTTGAAACTCAATTTTTTTTCTAGTTGAACTGGACAACAGTTATACTTGTTTATAGAAAGTGGGTATTTCAAATATAGAAAGTGGATATTACGTTCCAGTCACTTATTTTCTACAATGCTGCTGTTTAATGATCCTATGTCATGGTTTGCTTTCTCAGTTTTCTTCCTCATGTGAAGGCCTAGACCTCTATCCAGCTAGTTAGAATAATAGACTCATGGAAGACTTTAAAGAAAAAGGTTATCTTGAATGGAAGAGTAACAACGTTTGAGAAACCCAGTGTGGTTGTAGTTAAAGATTCTTTTTTTTTTTTTCATACTGGTAACCAAACTTATGACCTTGTGCTTTCTAGGCAGGTGCTCTGCTGCTGAGCTATATCCCCAGCAAGTTAAGGATACTTGTAGACGTGTTCACATTTCATTTACTTATCTAAGAGTTTTGTTTTTTGAGACAGGGTCTCTTGTAGCTCAGGCTGTACTTATCTAAGATTTTTTAAAAACTCCAAAAATGTATATATTTTTTAAAAAACACCGAAATCATAAATGTAAAACATTATATATATGTAAATAACTAACCTTTTCAAGTTGCACATTAAAAACTTATAATCTTTTTTTTTTTTTGCAGCACCAGGAATCAAACTCACAGCCTCACACCTGCCAGACAGGCGCTTAAGCCACTGAGCCAAACTCCCAGCCCTAGTTTTTTGAGGCAGGGTCGCACCATGTAGCTCAGGCCGGCCTTGGGCTCGTGTTGTAGCCCAAGCCGGCCTTGAACTCACAACACTCCTCCTACCTCAGCCTCCCAAGTGCTGGGATTAAAGGCGTGTGCCACCACACCCGGCTTGTATATATGTATATATTTATTATTCATGACTTACACTTGGAAACCTCCATATAGTACACAGTGTGGAACACAATACAGAAGGTCATGCTGTTTTATAACACATAAGATTGAGTTTTTGAAGACTTTTTCCTGTTAACAATAACTAGGTCATGTTTCAGGATCTTAACTCTCCAAAATGTATAGGTATCCAGTAAGTTTTTGGAGGTCTGAACAAAGTAATTTCTAATTATTCATTAAAACAAGATCATAGATTTTCTTTTAATGTGCATTATTATAAAGGCATTTAAAAGGTGGCCCTGCTTAGTCTCCAGCATAAGTAGTTTACAGTGCTGTTTTAATTTTACTTTTGAAATCAATCTTTTCATTTATATTCCTTGTTAATTTTTTTGAGACGCTTATTTGGTTTTACTACCACTATATTTCCCTTCTATAAATCCATCTAGTGTATTGTATTTTAAGATGTATTAGTTAAAGCATAATTTTGATTATGGGTCTACTCATAAGCCTTCTTCATTGGTTTTAAATTCTAATTCCTCCTTTGTTTTTCATTTAAATCTTCTATGATTATATTCTCAGTTCAGGTTTCTAAAGCACCATTTTCTACTGTAAACCAACACAACCAGCCACTTTTTCATTTTGAGCTTCTGGGCATTGTCAACTGCTTGCAGAAAAGTTTGTTATCGCAGCTTGGAATAGTCTTTTTTCCTTTGGAGTTTTTCCTAAGACGTTCAACCGGAAATGATTCTCTTTTTATAATCCTTTTCCCTTAAATCTTATGATGCAAACATTAAGAATAAAAATATTTTTTGTGAAAGTTAAAGTTTATAATTCTCTACATATGATTTAAAAAGAATCAATATTTTTGAAAATGTAGATTAATTACGGTATTACAGGTACTAAACCATTTAAATGAGGGAAAAAAACTCCAATACAATTTTTCAAAACATGTATTTGATTAAGAATTTTTAATAGACCAGGTGTGGTGGTGCATATCTATAATCCCAGTACTCAGGTGGCTGAGGCAGGAGGATCATTGTGAGTTTGAGGCCAGCTAGGGCTGCATAGTGAGTTCAAAGCCAGCCTGAACTACATAATGAGATCCTGTCTCAAAACAAAACAAAACAAAGAATTTCTAATAGAGCAAAATTTATTTAAAAGACTACATATAGTCTTTTAAAATTTCTTATAGTTGTATTTGTTTTATGCTTCTTAGTATTTTTTCCCATTCCTTTCAGAAACGAAATCTGATTTTGTTTATGACTGTTTATGCTCATGAAAAAGGAGCTATAATGCTAAGAGTAGCCTCTTAATTATAGAATGCATTATGATGGAACAGAGTAGTGTTCAGCATTGTTATCCAAACTGTCATAATCTCAGACTTAGTAAATGCTGAAGCTGAAAAAATTGATGAGTAAAATCTGATGTTAAGTAATTCAGTTTCTTACCATTTTTAGTGTATGTAAAACATTGTTATAAGATGAATTCATAATTCAAATATAATGATTTATTAATTTGTTTCCAGAACCTACCTTCTGGATCATCACGTGTTGGAGCCATTAAACTTACCTACATTTCAAAGGTAGCTATCATACATTGTCTTACTTTTCATTTGTGACTTAAAATCCCCTTCTCCCCCAATGGAAGCATGAGCAGAAGTGGCAGCTAACAGCTTTCTGTATCATTTAATGATGCTCAGGTTCACATCATGCTGAAAGCTATGGTTAGGAAGTTCCTTAAATTGATAAATTTGGGAAGAATATGAATTTAACTTACAGGATGTGGCAAGTTGCAAAAACTAGTACTAACTGTTATGATCAGGTTGTGAACATCAGAAAGGGAGGAATTAGTTCATAGTGAGACTATCTTGAGAAAGTCTGGAGATTTTTCTAAGTCCGTATGATATTATATAGACTTTTTCTGACTGTTAAATCCCATCATCTTTGACTTTTTTTCTTTATATTTTAAGGAAAATGTGGACCATCTTCATGTTCTTTTTTACTTGGTGTCTACTTTGCGTCTGGTTTACTTTGTATCTAGTTTCTGTTTTTTTTGTGCTTTTCTGTGAATACTATTTTTCTTATTTTTAAAAATTCAGATTTTATATTGGTCAGATAAATTTTCTTCTTTTAGTGTTTTGGGCACTAAGATAGTGCTAGCCTTGTATTTTGTGTTTCTTTTATTTTACATGAAAGTGTATTGATGACTTAAAAGATGAGATGCAAAAATAGAAACAAATGCTATTAAATAATGTTCCACATATGCTGCATTCCATTGGCAAAGGTGGATCACTGCAACAGAGTATCAATTTACAAATGTGCCTGTATTTAGAACACATATTTTTATAAATAAAAACTATCAGAATTATTATAGTTATTCTCTGAGAAAATATGTCTGTATAAGTCATTGGACAGTAAAAGAGTACATATTTAAAATGAAATATTTTCTGTTAAAGTCATATAAATTTGTAGAAGATAAATATTGTATATGTCATGTGCCTGTAAATTAAGACACTTAAAAAATTCTTCAGGGTAGCTTGCAGCCTTAATTTTATAGAGATTATTAGTAAAAAAGGTAGAATTCCATTGTAAATTAAACTTTGTATTTCTATTTTACTTGATCGCCTATGCTACATGTATGATGCAATGGAAATATACCACTAATTTTTTTTTTTTTTTTGCTAAGCATTTTTTTACTCTCAACAAAGTGGTGTGGGAAGAACTCTTTTTTTAGAATAGGCATTTGAGAGTGAGATTACCCATTTGTCTGTGTCTTTTCAGTTGTTTGTTGCCTAATCTTTTTGAAAATAGGAGCTTTTTCAGAAAGTATTAGCTCAATGAAGCAGGCGCAGAGACTGACCAGCTACTTTCTCTCCTCCACTGCTCCCTTTTTAAAATACGGTACATCCTGTTCTCTATGCAGTGCTATTAACTTCCTGTCTCTGTCCTCAGCATACTGGAATTTGAGTTGTACAGTTTGTACTCTACTTTAGACAGTCTAGGTTTTTTTTATCTCCCAGAATTTATTCCTGGGACAAACCTGAGTGTGACTCAGCTGTGAATTTGTAGTTGGGATCAGTTGAGAACCCCAGACTTAGAATCCCTTTTGGAGGTACAAAACAGATGCCACAATTACGGGTTATATCACAGGACAACAATACAGTAATAGTCACAAGTGGGTTCTAAAAGCTCCTTATTTAAAGAGATAGCAGAAACCAAATACAACGAGTTGCTTCACTTTGAAGTGAATCTTGTGCTGCATTTAATAAAATGATCCATGGGGTGGTCTTATGTATTAAGAGGAAACTGAGTATCATGTTGATTTCTCATAGCAGATTAATACGTTCTGGATTTTTTTTACTTTGAATATATAGTCTCTCCTGCCACTTTTTATTTGCAGTTCATAGCTCATTTAGAAATAAGCCATTGGAAAACATTTCATTGTTTCTGTATTCATTGAGGGCATTTTGAAGATGACATAAAGTCTACTGGTTTACTTTGAACTTCTCACATTTCCTTTGGAGAAAAAGTAGTTTGTTCGAAGAAAACATGGGAGTATCATTTGTCTTAACTATATTAGAATTGGATCCAGATCCTATATGTAGCTTACTGTTTTTTTACAGTTTCTTTTAACACATTCATGACAGGGCCACAATTCATTTATTCTTGCTATTAGGTGACTGATTTGAATTTGATCCTTCTGCTGGCTTGAACCACTGGCAGTACATGCATGACTATCAGAAAAGTGGGTGCCACTGCAACTGCAAAAAAAGCCAAATGTATTATAATATTTTGTGCACCCTGCACAAATCAGCTGCATTTATGTACAAAATGTTTTAAAGAAATTCCTGAATATAAATGTTTCTTTTAGCTTGATAAATAAATTTGTTAATTGTAATAACTTTTAAATTGGTATAAATAGTATTTATATTTAGGCAGTAATTATTCAAATCAAAAAACTAACTAGATTTGCTCCATTTACTTTACAGACATTTTGTTAATTTTAGTAGTAAAGAGACTGGTAAAAGTGATTAGATCCGTTTATACCAACAGTGGTGCAAGCTGCTTAGTGGGAGTCATTCCTGTGCTGCAGGTGGTTCTAGTCAGCAGGAATGTTTTAAAGTTTAATTTTCCAATGATCGTGTATATGATCATCATACGATCATTGGGAAGTCATACATGTGGACACTTATACAGTATTTAAGTTTGGTTATAGTAGCATATGAAGAATTGAGCAATTCATTTCTTTTTCTTGTTAGGTTAGCGATGCAACTAAACTAAGGCCAAAAGCCGAGTTCTGTTTTGGTAAGTAGTTATGTTTTATGGTAGCTATTATTTTTTCTTTCGAACACATTTTCTTTATCATTCATTGTTGGGCTTTCTTTTCCATTCTTAACGCTGAATGCAGTTACTGCCTAAGAATTAGTTCTTTGGTGTTGGCTTTTATTTTTTTTCCTATTGAAATTGAATTTACCACTGTTAAATGTTTCAAATTGATAATTTCATCAATCCTGCCTCTTTATTAGCTTTGTGACATAATATTGCTTTGTGATCATCCAGGCATAATTTACACAGATTTGACCTTACTGATGAATTGTAAAACTGGGTTTCGTCTTCTTTCTGCTGACTTTCATATTATAGTAACTGCATTTAAATTTAATAAATGCTAAAATGCTACTGTTTTATCATTCTTTTTTGTACCACCAAGAAAGACAAAGTAATTATAAAAAATTAGCACTATGATAGTTATTTTAAATTAGACTGATATAATTACATCATATTAGAATACAATTACTGTACAAAAAACAAAGTATAGCTTAATGATTTATTCTAAGGCTTGTTGGTACTGTTGTTCAGATGAGGAAATAAAACATTTTTCCACATTCGCAACCCCAAAGCCTTGCTCCTATGTCCCAGCCTAGTCACTTCATAACTGAGTGTTCAGTTGCATACACACTATGCTCTTCTCCTCTGAACACCTATCTCTGCACGTGTAGTTTTCCCACCTTTTTGCCAAAGTGATAAAGGTTGGTCAGGTATTTGCATGAATTCCAACTCAAGAGTCTCCTCACACATTATGACTCCCCTGACTCATTAGGATGGGAAACTCTTTCATGGTGCTTCTTAAATAGATTCTACTCATCTCTACCTACTAATCATGATAAATATAATCAACCTTACAATTGTATCTGCCTGTGAAAAGGCCAGTCTGCGAGATGCTTAAGGGGAGCAACTACTTTTTATTAACTTCATCGTAAGCACAGTACCTGGCATATACTAGGTCTTCACTAAATATTTATTCACCAAGATAATATACCTTATCTATTTCTGCTTCCAAAACTGTAAATTTCTCATTGCTCACAAGCTGAAGACTAAATCCTTTTTTTTTATGTTTAGTATGGAATAATACAAGGTTTAATGATCAGTTTTAATGTGATTAAAATAAACTTTTAAATGGACATGTTGTAGTGGCAGTGACTGAGGGCTGGATAGAACTCCAAGGTCAAGAATGGACAGACTGGAGGTCCAGTGAGTGATAGCTGAACATGGGACTTGTGATACCCTCTCAGAGAGGATGTTAGTAGACATCAGTGTCAGAAGAGACAGAAATTAAAAGTGGCAAGTGACATAAAGGTGACTTATTTTGCACTGAAATATAAAAGATACTTTCTAGACCAGAATAAATTGTAAAGTTCTTTGCTTTCCTTTGCTGGCAAGAAACAGCTCTTTTGGCAAGCAGTATGTTAAAAATATCATCTAGTGATAATCATATGAAGTGTGGTGAAAAATACAGTGAATGTTAAAAATTTTACAAAATCATTACAGTGAAACACACATTACTGTTAATCCCCCTCAAAATACTCTTCACTTTGAACACGCTTATCATATCCTTCTTGCCACTTTCTGAAGCATCTCTGAAATTGTGAGTGTCTTCAGTTGTGCTGTAGTGGCTGCCTTGATGTCCAGAATTGATTCAAAACATTTACCTTTTGTGGTTATTTTCACTTTGGGGAGGAGGCAGAAGTCTCATGGTGTCAGATCAGGTGAATAAGGCAGATGAGGACACAGTATAATATTTCGCTTGACAAAAAATGCTGTAACTGTTTGATCAGTGTAGGATGAAATATGATAGGAGCAGGATAAAAGATTGCCATGTTCATAAATCAACAGAATTAACATTGTTACAATGGCCCTGACTAAAAGCAATCTATAGATTTTGTGTAATACCCATCAGAATACCGAAAACTGCTGTGTGTGATGGCATTTGGTGGGCTAAGACAGGAAGAGGTCAACCTGAACTACATAGAGAGACCCTGTCTCAAAACAAACAAACAAAAAAAACCCTACCAACATTCTTATAAGAACTAGAAAGAACAATCCTAAAATTCACATGGAAGCCCAGAAGACCCAGGATAGCCAAAATGATCCTGAACAAAGAGAATTGTGCTAGAGCTATCATAATTCTTGTTTTCACAATATATACAAATTCATAGTACCAAAAACAGCATGGCACTGGCTTAAAAATTGATAAATAGACCAATGGAATAGAATAAAAAAGACAACAACAACAAAAACCCTACACAAGTACGCTTCTGTGGTTCTTAACAAAGATGCTAAAAACATATGTTGGAGAAAAGACAGCCTTTTTAACAAACAGTGCCAGGAAAACTAGATATCCATATGTAGAACCAAGACTACGTTCCTATCTCTCAGCCCTGTACAAAAATAAATTTAAAATGAATCAAATGACTATGTATGAAACCTAAAACTTTGAAGCTGCTAGAAGAAAACATAGGGGAAACACTTCAAGACCTAGATAGGGAGTGACTTCCTAAATAGGATTCCAGTAGCACAGGAAATAACAGCAACAATTATCAAATGAGATTATGTCAAATGAAGCTACACAGCAGTGCAGAGACAGTCTACAGAATGGGAAAAAGTCTTTGCCAGCTACTTTTCTGATAGAGGATTAATATGTAGAATATATAAAGAACTCGGAAAACACCACAAAACCAAATAACCCAGTCAGTAAATAGGCAAATGAACCAAGTAGACACTTCTCAAAAGAGTAATTACAGATGGTCAGAAAGTATATGAAAAGCTATTCATTATCTTTTGCTGTCAGGGAAATGCAAATAAAAACTTCATTGAAATTCCATCTCATCCCAGTCAGAATGGCTATCATCAAGAATACAAAAAGCAGAAAATGCTAATGAGGATATGGGAAAAGGAACCCTTATATATTGTTGATGGGATTATAAATTGGTGCAGCCAATGTGGGAGTCAGTGTGGAGATTCCTCAGACAGCTAAAAGTAGAACTACTATTGATCCAGATGTACTACTCTTAGATATATTCCCAAAAGAATTAAGTCAGCATACTATGGAGGTACTTGCATACTCATGTTTGTTGTGGCACAATAGCTAAGTTATGCAAACAGCCTAGATGCCTGTCAGCTGATGAATGGATAAAGAAAATGTATGTACACATGGAATATTATTCTGCCATAAAGAAGAATGAAATTATGTTAAACAAAATAAGCCAGACTCAGAAAGAAAAAAAGCTCATTTTCTATCATATGTGGGATAAAGGGATAACATGAAAGCGGAAAGGATACTGTTAGAGAAGAGGAAAGCTATAAAGGAGAAGGAGGGAAGGGTAACAGGAGGAATGAGAGTTGGAAATAATCAAAGTATAGTTATTATATGCACTTATAATCATAAGTGCATAAAAACTATTCTTCATAGTTAATACACAGTAGTGATTTTTTAAAAGAATTGAGAAAACTGACAATGTAACAAAATGTCTCATCACCAGGATTCATAACTATATTTGGGTCATAATTAGTCCTAAATTGTGAGATGATTTTTGTTTACAGTTAAGCTTATATTTGTGCTTTAGTTTTTATCCATTTGTTTTATTTACTCTGATGGTAAGGATTGGAAATAAAATTTAAAAAATATCCAAGTGAAAAGGCTGAAAGCACACAAACTTCTGGGGCTGTGTCCATTGTTCACAGTGAAACCCTTGCTTAAAAAGCAACTTAGAGTTATCCTAGTTCTGTGTTGTTGTTGTTGTTGTTTTTTCAAAGTTTTTTTTCTTCCTTTCCCTGTCTGCCCTTCTCCTCCAGATATTGCAAATGCACTGCCTTTTGGTAATTTTCTTTGTTTTCCACGAAATGTCTATGCTCCTTAGAAATCTCCTGAAGATGATGATGGAGAGAAATATTCTGCCCTTAGAGCTGTGGTAGTTTCTTTTTAAAATTTTAATTAATTTTGCATTACTGAGGCTTATACCCAAGACCTTTACCCTGAGTTACAGCCTTAACCCTTTTAAAATTTTGTTTTTATTTTGAGATAGGGTCTTCCTAAGGCCCAGATTGTTCATTAACTTAGGATCCTCCTGCCTCAGCCTTTTAAAAGCACTGGAATTACAGATGTGTGCGTACCAAAATGCCCAGCTTGTACTGAATTTTTACAGACCTCATTTCCACCACTGAAGGAAGGAGTAGGTGGCATTCCCATTACATATATGAGGAAACAGCTTGAGAGATCAGATGATGTTTTTATCGGATGATACTACTTGTAAGAGATAAGATAATCTGGTCTGACTGATTCCAGGCTCTGATTTTGTTTTTTTTTTTTGTAGCACATCAGTATAACCTTTTTGCCCTGAAATGATAAAAGCATATGAGTTTTTATTCAGACTTCAAGGTGTGCCAGGAAGCTTTTCAGAGGTATACTGACCTCTCTTTCTTCTTTTAACATGTGCTGTAAATATTACTCATTCAGAAGTGTATGTATTAAATGTTTACTTTCTACCAAGTGTAGTGTATTAATAAATGCTTAGATTTTTTAACTCTTCAGTATGCTGAGAAAATGCCCAAAACAACATTGAGAGGAAGAAGCCATTATGAGGAGAGCTGGAAAAAGACTCTAAACACATACCTTATTGATTGCCAAGAGTTAAAAACAGAAGCGTGTTATTGACATATACAGTGTCATACTGAGTTGCTATTTTATTTTAAAATATATTTATGATATTTATAATTTGTCTAATCCCTGGAAACTCATAAAAGAATAATTTACAGTGTGTTAAAAGTTCTTTATTTTCTAGATTAGTTTTTTTAGTAGTACTTCACACAGTGTGCTTTACTTCCTTTTTGAGACAGTCATCTCAACCAAGAAAGCCCTGGTTTACAGTGCTTTGGTCTCTGTTCCAATTTCAAAATCTTGTGTGTTTGAGAAATAACACTTTTTTTTCCTTGAGGGTTTTCATTTCCTACTTCTCTTATATTCATGGATTATCATTTAAAGTTTTGGTGTAGAGCATTTTTGGATTATTTTTATATTTGAATGATTGCAACAGGGGATTGTATTGGTTACTTTTCTCTCATTTCTGGGACAAAATACCCAATACCCAAAATGAAGGAAGGAAAGGTTTATTTAGCTTACAGGTTTTGGAGGTTTCAGTCCATACTCAGCTGGGTCCAGTGCAGGGCGGCATGACTAAGGGGCAGTCATTCATGGTGGCCACAAGCCACAAGAGTGAACAGGTGTAAAAAATGGGAAAACACACCTCCTTCCCCACCTTATATTGTATGTGGGTTACCCACCCCTGGGCTGGTGCAGCACTCACATCGCCAATCCCAGTGCTAGACAGTGAACCAATCACAAATGCTATATGCACCCACCCTAGAAAGGCCCACTTCCCATGACTGCATGAGGCTTTGGGGGGACATTTAAACAAACCATGACAGGGAGCTATTCAGGTGCCTTAGTTCCTATAATAATACTTAGGTTTTTTTTTTTTTTTAATACACAGGTTGTAAAATAGTTTTTGTTCAACAGCTATGATAAGTTTGTAAATAACTATATGCACAGAAATGTGCTTTGTTTTTTATAATCTGCTTCCTAAAGAGATGCATGAAAATTGTTTAGGAAGCCCCAAATGCATTAAAAGTTTAAATAAAACTCATAAGGAATAGAAAAATAGTGTTTATTTTTATAATATTGAGTTTGAGAAGTTTTCCAAATGTGAAGTCTAAAGGCATTCAAGGAAAAATTAATGGAATGTGTCTGTTTAATCAAACATACCATGAACAAAATAAAAAGACAAATGACAGACTAAGGAAAGTACTTAAAATAAAAGCATTCCCATGAATTAGTAAAAGATACACAAATAGGAGAAATATCAGTAAAGAAAATAAAGCTCACGAAACGAATACAGATAAAATAAACATAGAAAACTGATTTGTCTCAGTAATCAAAGAAATTCAAAGTTAAGATATTTTCACTAGTTAGGTTGTCAAAGAGTGCTGTAATTAGAGTTTGGTCAGGAAGACACTACATAAAATATTTTTGTATCAAGGGAATTGTTTTAGAGAATTATTTCCCCAAATGTTAGAAGATGGAATATTGTAACTCAGAAATTACTAGCAACTCCGTGAAGCAGTTTCCTCTGTAGGGCTAAAGAGGCAAAAGTGAAGAGACAGTGTATCACCCAGGACTGGAAGAATAGCCATGAGGGAGCTGGTCATTGGTATCTGGTGGGGGCAGGGGGGTCCCAGCAAGGCTGGTGAAGGAGCAGCAGAAAGTTTTAGAATGGTAGCTAGTTGCATGCTGTGATTGGAGGGAGGTCAGCAAAAACCAAACCAGCAAGTCTCCCTCATCCTCTCCACTCCTACTGTTTAGGTTGCCACCAGTGCTTCCCGCTGGCAGAATGTAAGCTGGCAAGGAAGCCTAAGAAATAATAATATTTGCAGACTCTCAGTACCAGTGTTGCAGAGGTGTGTGACAGAAAGCAAGAGGTTTCTAGCTAGCACAGGTGCTGCTGGCCTGGACTGGCAGGGTACAACATTAAAGAGAGTTTTGTGAGCCTATTGGGAAGGTTGTGATGGATCCAACCTTTTGGGAAGATAATTTGCTAGTAATGTTAAAACTGTAAATGTGAATTCCCTGTGACTAAGTCTCTGTCAAGATAATTATCCCATAGAAATGTGAGTTAAAATATGGAAATATATATATATATATATACACACACACACACACACACACATATATATGTATAGTTTCATTGTGGTATTTTATCTAATTTTGGTAATTGGAAATGTCTGTCCTTGGAGAATTGACTTGATATTGCGGTTTATCTATTTAATGAAAAATGTCACTATAAAAGAGTTTAAACTATGTAATTGAGTATTTTATATGACCTAATATATTTTATCAAATCCAAGAATATCATAATTTTGAATCTAGCAAAATTTTTGAGCTGCAACAAATTTTGACGTAACAAGTACAAAATTTCATGTGTTTATTTTTTCTCTTAACCAGTTATGAATGCAGGAATGAGGAAATACTTCCTACAAGCCAATGACCAGCAAGACCTAGTGGAGTGGGTGAATGTCTTGAACAAAGCTATAAAAATTACAGTAAGTATTTGTATGTTTTTTGAGAATTCTTCAATATATGGAAGTCATCTTCACATTTTGAAAATGTATCTACTGAATACATGCATGTCAGCAGTTTACCTTGAGAATAACAAGTGTTATACTCAAGGTTTGTTTAAAAGACATGTTGAGAATGTGAGAATATTTTCTTGTACATGGTGACTATTAGCCCTTTGATCAGCCTGTGGATAGCTTTTTTACCCAGCATGTACCTGATAAGGGTATATTGTGTATCACTGTAGATTTTAGCCAATGTTTATAGGAATGTTTCTAAGGGAAAATGCATGTAGCACTAAGAGTTCTTAAAGGTATGCTTTTTTTTCAGAAGTAGGTTTTGAGGCTTCTTGCCATCTACCCAGGTGATGGAAATAGGCATTCCTGTGTTCTAAGCCTTGGTAGAATGGCAGTTGAAGGTGAGGGGAAATGAAAGGCTTAGAAATGATGTTCAGGAATAGGGAATGGACATCGAGAGTGGTAGAAGCCAGAGGATCCTGCCCATTTGGCTTTGAGGAGTAGGTCTCAACCTCTAAACCTCTTTTTCACTTGTGTTTTTGCCTTGAGTTCCAGAGCTTGGTACTCTTACCATCCTTCAATGCTATAGCTTCTTCCTTCCAAGCTGGGCTTTTCTTCTGATTAGTTTTCTGATGAACATTAGTATTTTTGATTCTTCACACTCTTATCAGGTCTTGTAACTAAAGGCTTTATCTAAACTTGCTGGGAAAGTGAGGTATAGAAAGATTGACTTGTACAGTTTTTGAAACTGATAAGCTATGGAGCTGGGAGCTCAAGCTAGTCTATGAACAAAAAGCCCTCTTCTGATACTTTTGTGAAAGTAGAACTAAGCTTTTAGAGTGACAGTGGTTAGGTCTCCCTGACTGAGCCTTGTTGTACCTCTTCCTGCTTTTAGACTTACAGAGAAACACGTTGTAGGCTGCTTGGAAAGGTTCAAGAAAGAGTTACTGGGTGGGGTTGTGCCAGCTGAACTTTATTTTTAGTTAAGTGTTCTTATTAACTGTCACTAAAAGATATACTTTCAGAGGAGGGTGCACCAAAAGTCAGCATGTTAATTATTTGTTAGTTTCCATCTAAAATGAATGATTCAGTGTTTATATCACAACACAATATAGTTACTGTAGCTAAAGCTGGTATTGTAGTTAGATTGAATTTTTTGTCTTGTACCAGAACAGCTTGTTAGAAGACACCCACACACTGCATCTGATCTGTACATAAAGCAGAAGTTATTTTGGGTTTATACAGTTTTAAGGAAAGCAATATTTTTAACTGATTCAGAAGTATGTATTCTTAAAAGAATTTAACTGATTATTTTTACCTCTTTTAAGAAATATTCCCTACTTAGAAAATTTCTTTAGAAGTATGTAGTTTTTTGTTTTGTTTTGTTTTGTTTTACAATTTGCAGTAAGCAGCAGCACTAGTTTCTTGATGCTTTTAGAAAAAAAGTAGTGCATGGTCGCAGGCATTTTGCCATTTTGGGGGGCTATTGAATTTTGGGGAGTAGTTCTGTGTGATTTATTCATGTGATTAAAAAGTCTTACTCAAAATTGATTAAGGATTGGGTAATATGTTAAAGTGTGTACTTTTAATTAGCTCTTCCAATCTTACAGGTTTAGTTTATATGTTGAAATTTTCAGTTTTTAAATAAATTTATAGGTAGTTTTGTGTTCTTGTAATTCACATTTAAGTACTGTACATATATGATATAGAAATCCTTACTTCATTAAGAAAATGATTATATCTACATTAATGTGAGTATAAAATTGATAGCACTTACTGAAAAGTCAGTTTTAGACAGATACATACTTATATTTAGCTTGCAGGACAGTAATTAAGAATTTCCCATACTTTAAGAAGATCCATGTTGTTTATTTTTATATGTCTTTCCAGTGTTATTTCATGTGCATTTTATACACTTCAATATATTAGAATGTGAAATTGCTGATTTGCATGTGGATACCTTGAAAAATTAAAGTTTCCATTTTGGGTCATGTGCAGTTTATTTTACAGAATAATTTCAAATGACATTTTGGTCAATTATGTAATTCAGTGGTCTGCAGAGTACTATGTGATATGTAAGTTTAAAATCGTTAGAATCCCAAATTAGATTTTGAGACTTTGTGGTTTCAACATAAAGGTAGTTAGAGGGTAGTGGAAAAGGGAATGGTGATTATTTAACTACTTGCTAACTATAGCACTTTTCTGTTTTAATGCCCTGTTCTGTCTTTGCTTTGCTTTGCTTTCCTGAAGTCTTTGTGAAGATGGGTTGGTAGCTGCCCTCCAATATTCTTTACCTTATTTTATTTTTTTTAAAGAGCACTAATAGAGAAAGGGAGGGGAGTATCCAGTGACTAGAATGTAGAAAATCAAAATTTAAAGTATACTTTGTTTATGTTAATTATAATATAAATATGGTAGTTTCTGGTGCTTTGTTGATTATTAAGAATTGTTCAAGATGTATATGGTTTATTTCTAAGCAGAAATTCACTGTTTTTTAAGTGTCCTCTTCTATATATTTTAACTTAAAAAATAATATTAGATTTTAACCTAAAATTAGTCTATTGAAATTGTGGCAAAACTGTTCTGTGGAGTTTTTTTTTAATCATAACTGGGATTGTGACCTTGTACCGTGACCCTTGCTAAACCTGCTCGTCTGTTCTATTGATTTTTATATAGGTTCTTTGTAAATTAAAAAAATAAATAAATAACTGGGAGCAAGTACAAGAAAAAGTAAGTTGAATAGAGGACTTTGGTCCTAACAAAATGGTCTTGGTACCCAACAGTGTTAAGCAAGGCCTTCTCCTTTACACTCACGTTTTCAACTGGCTGACGAAGTATAGAGCACTGAGAAAACTCATATAACCCATAGTCTGTGTTTGAATTAGGTTTCAGTCTTTAAGCACACTCATTATTCTTGTTGAATTAAGTGGTAATCTTGCCTTTAATTTTTTGCAAAGAAGAAAGCTGGCATTTTCATTTACGTTGTTCATAAATATTGAAATGTATTTATTCCTCTCTTCATTCTCTAATCATTTTTACCTTTTTTACTACTTGGCATTTTATGCTATTTAGAGTCATATGTGGATGCCTGCTGGGAAAAAATTCAGATTTTTCAAGGAAAAAGGCCATATAAAAAAAGATAGAAAACGGGAAAAGGGAAAGGGCACTAGTCAGAGAAACCCAAGCATATTCAGTGTCTGATGCATGGTCTCACTGCTCTTGTGAGATCACTTTTCTGATTCTCATTAACAGTTGGCTGGTTTTGCAGGAGAGGGTGGTCCTAAAAATGTTTATTTTAGTGGCTGAATTTAAAGTAACTTTTCAGTAAGTTATCTATAATTTTAAGGAAGTTACCTATATTTGTGGATATTTTATTTATATTTTTCCCATTCTTAGGCAGTGATTATAATTTAGATAGTTTTATTTTAAAATACAATTCTAAGTTAACTGTGGAACTATGTTATACTTAAATTTTGATTTTATTGTAAGGACAAATTAGAAGCCAGTGAATTTAACAGCATAGGCAAAAATTGTAATGTATTATCATTTCTGGGGAAAAAAATGGGAAACCAATCTGAATTTTGATATTTTTGTAGGGCTGTAGTGAGGATTTTCATTGGAACTTCCCATGTAACACTAACCTCTCAACTTTTTGAAATGAGTAATAATTACTGCTTTTCTTATGGATCATCTCTTAGCAACATATCTCATCTAAAACAGTTGAGTAGATTTTCTGTTTCAGATTCCCTTAATGCAATTTTCTATTGTCAGTGAGATAACAGTACCATATTTTCACTGTCAAAATAATTGAAATACATGATTCTGTTCATTAAAAAAATGCAGTAGGCTTTCTCAGTAAGTTGTTTTAGGGTTTGATAACTTAATTTTGGTTGATAAATGAAATTTTCTTCCCTAGTGTATTCCCCTTACAGAGCATTCCAAAATACTTAGCTTCTTAGGATTCAGAGTCATTCAGGATTCACTTCCCTTCCCTTTTTTCCTGTGTCTCTTTCTCTTTTGTTTGGAAGCATGACAAGAAATTCAGGGTGGGAGGGAGAGAAAAGAGAGTTTTAGAAGACACCGGTAAATATTTATATGCAAAAAATGTTCGACTTGGAATCTCCTACAGCTCAGTGTCCTCTGTTACACACATAATACGTGTTTGCTAAATATTTTGCAAAAGGCTTCTTAAAAAATCCTTATCTGCACTGTATAGCATCTTTTCTACAAAGTTGGTGAGGGTAGCATCGTATGAGAGTAAAGTTTTGGAACAGTACATTATTTCTTGAAGAATGATTTGCAGAACACCTCCCTGTAGAAATCTGGTCATCCATAAAGTATAATTCTGGGGAATTTTTGGGTACAGAGCCTGGAAACCTGAAGTTTTTAATAATGTTTCACAGTGATACCTTATGGACACTACATCTAAAGAACCCACACCTCTCTTGAATCACAGGAATACATGATTACAGTCTCTGAATACATTATGAATGGTGTCCTTTATAGTTCTGCTGGTACCTTGTTAAACCAGGATTAACTATATGACAGGCAAATTGTTTACCCTTGAATTTAATGTTTTTATATTGCTACATTTTCCATTGTCAAGTATTTTCACATTTCTGAAAGACTACAAGGTCCCCAAATGCTCTTTAAATCATTGATAAGAGGCTAGATCATGTCCAGCATCATAATTGACGTTGAGTGTGTTTTATTATATTTTCTCCATTGCCTTTAAAATTCACAATTCATGTGTGGAGTATGTGGTTAACAGTTTCAAGAAAAAATTCAGAATTAACTGAGTACTTATTCCCTGATTAGTTCACATAAGAAGAGCTAAAATATATCTTAAACATTTGTAATACTCTAATTCTTTGATTCCACTTTAGTGAGACCTTTATTTTTGAGAGACTATTGTTGTCATAATTATTACTCATTTATACTTAAAATTTTAATTGATTCAAGTATTTGAATTTCTTCTCTAAGTTTCTAATACTGAGTTTTTCCTTCATAATCTACCATGGCATTTATTTTTGTTTATTTTATTAGAACATCTTTGTGATACATAATACTTACATTCCTTCTGGGTAGTTTGTAGTGTACATAACACATCTTAATTCTTTTTACATTCCTGTCCCCCTCCCCCACACCCTTCATCTTGTGGTCTCTTTCCCATTTACAAAGGATGTCTTTCTGTTTCCTATTATCTTTTTATTTTCCCCTTTATTTTATTTTACTTCAGGGTTTTCATACAAGAGAAACCATGTGATATTGAACTATGCATGTCTGATTTATTTCACTTGATATTATTGTTTCAAGGTATATTCATTTTCCTACAAATGATTCAAATTTATCTTTCATAGCAGAGGTAGTACTCAAGTTGTTTATGTATACCAGATTTTCTTTATCCATTCATTTGTTGATGGACATATAGGTTGCTTCCATTTTTTTCATGTATTTTTTGGCCATTTATACTTTTTCGAAGGAATATCTATTCATTTCAGTGGCCAGTTTTTTTATTGCATCGGTTATTCTTAGGAGTCTAATTTTTTTAGTTCTTTTTGTATTCTAGATATTAGTCCTCTGTCTGAGATATAGCTGGCTAGTTTTTCTTTTCTCATTTTGTAGATTGTCTCTTACTTTTGATTGTTTCCTTTGCTGTGCAGATTCTTCGTAATTTTATATAGTCCCATTTGTTGATTCTTTTTTTAAAATTAAGTTTATTGGTACAATTTAGACATACATAAAAATCATATTCATCATAGGAGTTTGTACCCATATATGATTTATTTTGATTCTTCTTTTTTCCCAATTTCCTCTCCTCCCTTCAACCCCTCTTACCCTCTCTAATTACAAATCTTTGTTTCTATTTTATCCTTTCTTTTCCTTTTCCCTCCCTTCTTTTACCCCTTCCCCCTCCCTAGTTTCTGTTGCCTTTTGAACAGTTTCTTCATATTTCACAATATCTATTGTACATTTCAGTCCTTTTTAATCTTGCAGTTTCTCACACCAAGGAGACAATACAATGTTCACATGTGTGTTCAATGTATTTCACTTGAGTATGTTCTCAAGGTGCATTCATTTACCTAGAAATGTCTCAGGTTTATCTTCTTTATGGCTGAGTAGGACTCCGTTCTGTTTTTTAAAAAAATCCATATTATCCATTCTTCAGTTGATGGGTATTTGGGTTGTTTCCAAGATTTAACTACTACAAATTGTGCTACTATAAACATGGGTGCACATATCTTGTTGTGGTATGTTTTCAGTTCTTCCAGGAAGATAACAAGAAGGGGAATAGCTGGGTTAAATGGGACCTCTAGTCCTAGTTTTTTTGAGGAATCTCCACACTGATTTCCACAGTGATTGCTTCAGTCTACACGCCCATCATCAGTGGAGAAGATTTTTCCCACAGCCCCTCCAACTTTTGTTATTGGTTGATTTCTTAATGGTAGCCATTCTTTCTGGAGTGAGATGGAATCTTAGCATTGTTTTAATTTGTGTCTCTCAAATGACCATGATGTTGAACATTTTTTCATGTATTTATTTGCCATTTGCATTTCTTCATCTGAGAAGTGTGTATTTATGTCAGAGGTCCATTTTTGGAATGGGTTTTTTAATGTGGGGGTCTGATTTTTTTCAATTCTTTACCTGTTCTAGATATGTCTTTTGTCTGAAGGACAAATGGCTATAATTTTTACCTACTCTGTGGGTTCTTTTCACTCTTTTGACAGTGTCTTTCGATGTGCAAAACCTTTTTAATAGAATGAAATTCCAGTTTTGAATCTATGTACTGTTTCTTGTGCAATCAGGGTTTTGTTCATGAAATCTTCTCTCCACCCATGACTTCAAGAATTCTGTCTATTCTTTCTCCCAGCAGACTTAGTGTTTCGGTTTTAGTATTTAGATCTTATATATCAATTTTAGTTCAGTGCATGGTGAGAGACAGGTATCTAGTTTTAGTTTTTGGCATGTGGAAAACCAGGTTTTCCAGTACCATTTAATAAAGAGGCTGTATTTGGTCTCTTTGTCAAAGATAAGGTGGTTGAGTGTGTTTACAGTTGTTTTTGCGTCTTCTAATCTGTTCCATTGATCCTCAGGCCTCTGTAGGTGTGTGTGTGTGTGCCAGTGCCAGTATCATGCTGATTTTATCACAGTAGCTTTGTAGTATAACTTCAAGTAGACTTTGGATGCCCCCTGCCTTGTCTTTGTTGCCAAGAATTGATTTTACTATGCCAGGTCCCTTCTGGTTCCAAAGAATTTTAGGAATGTTTTCTCTAGTTTTGTAAGGTATGCAAATGGTAGTTTGATTATGATTGCATTATATCTGTATAACAGTCTTGGGAGTATGGCCAGTTTCACTATGTGGGTTCTTCCTATTCATGAACAAGGGATATCTTTCCATTTTCTTTTGTCCTCTTTGATCACCTTTTTCAGAGTACTGTAATTTCCAGTGTATAGATCGTTTACTTCCTTCGTTAGGTTGATTCTAAGTATTTTTTTTTTTTGGATGTTATTGTGAAAGGTGTTTACCTAATTTTGTTCTCATTGAGTTTGTCGTTTATGTACAGGAATGCTATTGATTTTTGAGTGTTGATTTAGTACTAGCTACACTATTGAATTTCGTTACTATGTTTACAAATCTTTTGGTGAAGTTTTGGGAGTCTCTTCTTTGTAGAGTATCATGTGATCTGCAAATATGATAATTTAGCCTCTTCCTTTCCTATCCTTATTCCTTTTTCTTATCTAATTGGTCTGGCTAATGTTTCCAGAACTGTATTGAATAAGAGTGGTGAGAATGGACATCCTTCTGTTTTTCCTGATTTTAGAGTGAAAGCTCTCAGTTTTTGACCATTCATTATGATGTTGGCTGTTGGTTTGTCATAGATGGTTTTCATAGATGGCTTTTATCAGACTGAGGTAAAGACCATCTATTCCAATTATCTGTAACGTTGTTACAATGAATGGGTGTTAGACTTTGTTAAATCCTTTTTCTACATCTGTTGAGATGATCATGTAATTTTTGTATTTGGCCCTGTTGATATAGTGTATTACATTTATTGATTTGAATATGTTGAACCATCCCTACATCCCTGGGATGAATCTCAGTCAGTCATGGTATGTAATCTTCTTGATGATTTGCTCCATTCTGTTTTGGAAGTATGACTGTTTTGACTATATTGTACAAGAATAGAGGATGTCTTTTTATTTTCTGATGACCTCTTCAATCTCCTTTTTCATAGTACTGAAGTTTTCATTGTAGAGGTCTTTCATTTCCTTAATTAAATTAATTTCTAAGTGTTTTTCTTGATACTGTTATGAATGGTATTGCTTTCCTAATTTCTTTCTTGGTGGGTTTGTTATTGATGTATAGGAATGCTTTTGATTTTTATGTGTTGATTTTGTATCTTGCTACATTACTGAATATGGTTATTAATTCAAGAAGTGTTTTTAGTATTTTTTGGGGGGGTGTGTTCTATATAAAGGATCATGTCATCTGCAAATAATGACAGTTTAACTTGTTCTTTTCTTATGTATGTCACTTATATTCCTTTCTCTTGCCTGATTGCTCTGGCTAATGTTTTGAGTACTCTAATAAATTGGAGTAGTAATAGTAGACATTATTTGTCTTGTTCCTCATTTTGGAGGCAAAGGTTTCAGCTTTTTTCGAATTAATATGTTGGCTGATCAGTTTGTTTGCTAGTTCCACTCTCTTTTGGGTTATGTCTTCTTTAAACTCAGTGAATTTCTTTGCTTCATCTGTAATTATTTCATCTTTAATTATTTCTGCTGTTTGCTTTCCTTTCCATCAGTGCGCTTTGGGTCTGCATTGTAAGTGTTGGAAATCTTTGCAGGCATTTCATTGCCTTTTTTCATGTTCCTGTTTCTTGATTAATTAATTATGCTGAAGGTTGAGGTCAAATCAAATGAAAAGAGTTTTTTGTTGGTATGAATGTCTCTTTAGTTAGGTTCTGTGTTTCTGTAATGGCTTTATTCATCAAGAGGTATTCTTTACTACCTCAATGTATTCAATTTAATTGGATTGGATCCTGTTAGTGTGTTGTAAGGAGGCAGTTTCTATCGGTTATACCAATGTCAACGGTTCCAGTTGTACATGAACCATAAACATTAAAGCTTGTTTTGATAATTTCATCCTTTTGTCTATACTCTTTCCATACTATATTATACGGATATTTGTGGTTCATCTGGGATGTGGAAAGTGGGGGAAAGGAGAAACAAGGAGAAAGGGATGAGATTATGCCAGTGGGAAGAGAAGGAGGTACAAGAAATGTCAGTAGGTAAAAAGTACAGGTCAGCTAGGTGTGGTGACACAGACCTGTAGTCCCAGCACTGGGGAAGCTGAGCCAGGAGGATTGCCAGGAGTTCAAGGCCAGCATAAGCTACATAGTCAGTTCAAGGCCAACATGATCTACATAGCAAGATCCTGTCTCAAAAAATGAAACAATAAAAAATAAAGAGGGCATATGCTGTTCGAATTATTTTTATATCTTTAGTAAAGAGTTAGTATTGAAGAGATTTGAGAGTGTGTTGGTATAGGCAGGAGGAGTTATGTAGAGAAGCAGAAGTATAGAGTTTGAGGAATGCTTTAAGATTATCAGTTGTTTTTTAATCTTCTAAGTCCAGTTTTTAAAGGATTACCCTGATATGCCCTTGAATGGTACATTTAATTTGTAACATTGGTTAATTCTTATTCTCTAACGCACTTATACAGGCTTCTGTTATATTTATGCCATTACCTAAGTAGAGAAGAGGAGGGAGAAAGCAAAGAGGTGAGATAATGAGAGAGGAAAAGGAGAAGAGGGAGGGAAAAGTGTAAAAAATTAGAAGAGAAAGCTGGGCATGGTGGCACATATTTGTGATCCTAGGACTTTAGGGTGAGTCAGGAGGATTGCCATGAGTTTGAGGCTGGCCTGAACTACATAGCAAGACTCTGTCTCAAAACGAAACAAAACAAAGCAAACAAAAAATAAAAAAGGTAGAAGAGGAGGACTAAAATAAAGCAAGTAAAAGGGGAAAACCTTGAAGAATAAAGTATCATAACCAAACAATAAAGAAGCAAGAACCAGAAGAAAGAGAAGAACAAGAAGACCAAAACTAACAAAGAAAAGGAAGCAGAAATAAAGGAAAAGAAAAGAAAAAAAACAAAAACAAAAAAAACCAAGACGACCCAATGAAGCAAGGAACCAATAAAATAAAAACAGAAATAAAAATAAAAACCTTCACACAGTTGTTACACTAGTAACCCAGAACATCTGCACAGCTCCCCTTACACTGGGATCACAGTCTGATTGCAAGCCGCAAGCAGTTTATCTCTGTAGGCCAGACAGTTTACTTCTGTGTTGCCTGCCCGGACCTGTGAGGGCTGTTGCTCCCTCCAAATGTGTGTCCTAGTTGCAACAGGTCATGCCTGTGCTCCAGGCATAGCCCACTGCAGACCTTGGTGGATTCAGTTTCCTTAATCTATTGTGTGTGTGTGTGTGGGGGTAAACATTGTAGATGTCTCTATGTCTTCCCTCCACAGGCTTTTCTTGCCCAGTATTTGGCCAGTGGTTACTGGCCCAGGCGACATTTACCTTCTCTCTGTCCACTGACATCTGTGTATCTCAGCCCTGCCCAAAAAACCTAGTGCTGCCCCTCCTTTGCCAGTGTAGAGTGGTGGGCAGGACTTCCCACCTTTTCAGACCTTTTCAGTTTTTGGAGAAGCAATAAGAGAGCACCCACTCTGTTATAGCTCTGCCAAGTCACTCCCTGACCTGGACACCAGTGTCTCCTTTCACAGATCTCAGTGCTCTACTGTTTTGCATATTTATCACAGACTGGGTTTCCATGCCCTCTGCAGTTGCCAGGTAGGTGGTCCTGGGGCTGCCCGGTGGGAGCCTGCTGGCAGTTGTGAGTAGTGTGCTGAACGTTTCACAAATAGTACTCCCGTTGTATGTTGAGGGAAAAGCGACTTATTTTTTTCTGTGTCAGACTAGCCTTTCTTCCCATAGTCTCATGGCTCGGAGGTGCTAGAGTGCTGATGTTCATAAGACATGGGTGCGTGAGGATTTGTTCCATCCCATTCTGGTTTCAGCGTCTTTAAATTCCTTTGTTGCATGTCTCACTTGCCGTGCCTAGTCAGGAGATAAGAGTAATCGTGAGTCTGTTCAGTTAGCCAGACCATCACTGAAGGGCCAGATCCCTCTCAGTCTGGTCCTCCCCCAGGGTGACTGGTCTGAGGTGGAGGTCGAGTTTCATGATCCAGGGTTGTCTGACTTCCCATCACATGCATCCTAAATACTGGGTTTTAGTCCAGCTAGATTTTCTTTTCCTTTCCTCCTGTATCAAACTTTTATCTTTCACCCCTGCATCAGAATATCTGCTTTTCTTCAGCACCAGTGTGGAGCCACTCACCGTTGCTTTCACACCCTGTGCAGCCATCTTCTCTCTTACTACTAAGGAATTTTGTTACTTTTCACGTGTTGATTTTTGAGTTGTGTGAAGAGTTTTATTCTGCTGCTTTTAGATGAGTTCATCAAGTCAGTCTTTCAACTCTTATTCAGTACTTACTATGTGTTTGGTAATATACTGTCTTAAAGCCAAGATAAAGGTAAGTGTCTTGCAATCCCTGTCCTTGAGACTTTCCAGATCACTGGAAAGGAAGAAAGGGCGGATAGCAACAAAGAGTTAAGTGTTTTAATAAACAGGGTCTGAATTCTAGTGAATAGTGGTTGGATTTGGAAGAGTTACACAAACTTGGCTAAAATAGTACAACCTGGATCCACACCTATGTTCCCTAATGCCTCTGAGCCTGTGTTCCTTACTTCTCAAATGGGGTAGTGTCCCTGTGCATAGAGGTGGGAGGTGAAATGAGAAAATGTGTGAAGTATCTGTGCAAGTAAATACTTAGCAAGTGACAGCTGTATTATAAAACATTAGTAGAACAGAATAATGGGAGAACTTAAAAGACCATACATATACAGTGTGAATAGTTTATATTTACTTTTTTTGATTATATATAAGTGAACAATTGGTAAATCTATGATTAAAAAATAGGGTTGCGTATATAATTCTGATTTAAAATGGTTCATTTTATGTCCTATTTTAGGTACCAAAGCAGCCAGACTCACAGCCTAATTCTGATAACCTAAATCGCCAAGGTGAATGTGGGAAAAAACAAGTGTCTTACAGAACTGACATTGTTGGTGGTGTACCCATCATTACTCCAACTCAGGTAATCAATTTTTTTTTGAGGGTCTCATTACATATTGATTTTTGAATTATCATCAAAACTAAAATACCACATCTTTTCTAAGTTAATAAAATACTCAATTATGATAAAACCTATTTTTTTTTCCTATTCCAAAAGTATATGTTTATTGTAAAAAAAAAAAATAGAAAGAAAAGAAAAAGTATATCACAGATAAACATTTAACGGTTTTCATGTTTCTTGGAACTTTCTCGTGTGCACTCCACACTCCCTGAGGAATGGAGACATAAGTTGCATATTGGACTTTGTAAAGTTTTTCAGTTATCATGAACATTTTCCTAGACATCAGTTGATATTCTAAGCTATTTTTCATGACTACAGAGTAGTTCTGCCCATGGAGTTACCATAATTTTCAAATCCAATATAGAGTTCTTTTTCTTTTTTTCTTCTTTCTTCTGATAAACTTCTTATAGTTTAAGTATTATACTCACAGATGATATCTTATAAATGATGTTCTTAGAAATAAGTTTGCTGAGGCACAGTTTGTAAATATGTATAATTTTTTAAGACTGATTTTTCTACAACTTGGACTAGGTGAGCTAAACAAAAGAGTGGAATTTAAAGGTGTCCCAAAAGTATGATATGCTAGTGGAAGTCTCACTTGAGTATTAGGAGAAATATAAATTTGTAAACAATTTTTATGACATTAAAACTTCTGTATGAGTTTAAGTTTTTTGTGTTGCTATTGATAGAATAAGTTTGTCAATAAGTTTTTTAAGTGTTATTGTCAATGTTGGGCTTTTTTTAAAATTACATTTGTGTCTTTTGAATTTAAAAGATTTTAATACTTTATTAATCTTTTAAGTCAAATTATATATATTTCAGGTGTTTTGCCAGCAGAGGATTATTAATAGAAAGAAAAATCATACAACATTATTTAGCTATTGTGTACCTTCTTTATTCTTGGAAAAGGGTGTATCAGTGAACAGAAATCCCTGCTCTTTTGGCAGTTTGTAGTTATCAGAGTTGAATAAAAAAATAAAATAGGGTCATGTATGTGTTTGGTTTTTCAAAAAGCAGTGGTTTAACCTGTTAAACTTCTAGTTATAGGTAGACTAAGCTGTTTTATTTGTATTATGACTTACATTGACAGATTTTTTGCCTGTAGTTGTATTTAGATAATGTAGTAGTTTGTATCTGTGGCTAATTTAATTTGAATTCTATGTGAGATGCCATTTTTGAAAATTCCAAATAATTGTATTGTTTTACTATGTTGCAGTATAGTTTTAAAAATTATTATTCACTCATTGTGATGGCATTTAGACATCTACTATCAAGAAAATGTAAAATAAATACTATTTGCATTGTAAATTTATTTAGTAAATATTGAGTAAGCAGTGAGTTAAATACTAGCATTACAAATTTAAGTACATAGTATCATATTGGTTCCTATCTAAATGTAGAACAGGTTAAAAATTCCTCAAGATATGTATGACAGTTAGGACTTAATTTTTCTCCTGAATTTTAGAAGTTCTTAAAAATAAACCCTTGGCTGATTTTATGATTCTGTATTATCTGATGTCATAAATAAACAGGAGTCAGTGCTTTGAGGAACATGAAATCCTGGGTATAGTTTTTAAAAAACACTTGGGCTTACATGTAAAACATAAAACTACAACACTTTCAGGAAAAACTGTAGGAGAAAATTTTTTAAATCTATGACTAGGCAGAGTTTTTAAGAGTTGGCATCAAAAGCATAGTTCGTAGAGGAAAAAGACAGGTAAATTGGACCTCATAAAATTTTAAAATTGCTTTGTAGAAGACTGTGTTTCAAAAATGAAAAGCTACACACACTGGGAAAAAATATTGTTAGCCTGATAGTCAACAAAGCCAACAAAGGACTTGCATCAAGAACTTACCAAGAACTGTCTAAACTCATCAATTCCAAAAAAATCCCAGTTAGAAAGTGGGAAAACTTCATGAAAATTCAGAAAAACAAAACATGAATTACTATACTGATCAGCAAGTGAAAAGATGGTCACCATTAGTAGCCAATAGGGAAACTCAAATTAATACCACAGTGAGACACCATATCTGCCAGAATGGGTAAAATAAAAATTGATGTCAATTCAAATGCTAACAAGAATGAGGAGAAATTGGATCTCTTAACTATTGCTGCTGGGAATGTTGGTTTTTTGGGGTTTTGTTTTTGTTTTTGTTTTTGTACCGGGCATGGAATTTAGAACCTTGCGTAATCTTGTTTTATAAAAGTAAATTTATAGTTGCTATACAACCCAGCATTTGCACTCCTAGCCATTTATCCTAAAGGAATGGATGACCCTGAGTAACTACTCTGAAGATAACAATATGCAATGTATTAGTTATTGTTACTCTCCTATTGTCTTGTTTTGAAATTCTGTTTTTTCTTCTTTTTATTAAATAAAAAGAAATGAATGATTAGCTTGGCATTGTGGCACATACCTGTAATCCCAGCACTTGGGAGACTGAGGCAGGAGGATTGTCAGGAGTTTGAGACTAGCCGGGACTTCATAGTGAGTTCAAGGCCCCTGAGCTACACAACAATTCCCTGTCTTGAAGGTAGCAAAAAGAAAAGAAGAAAAGAAAAGAATGATTATGTTCACAGAAAAATCTGTACATAAGTGTTCATATTAGCTTTATTCCTAATAGCCAAGAGCTAGAAACAACTCACATACTCTTCAAATGGGTGAATGGTCAAATAAATAGTAGTTCATGCCGAGAAGTACAGCAGTAAAAAAAGAATGAAATATTGATTCAAAAAACAAACTGGGTGAATCTTCACAGAATTATGCTGAGTAAAAAGAACCAATCCCAAAACATTACCTTATGTGTATTTACACCTATATTCTCAAAATATCAAAATTATAGAGAACAAATCAGTGGTTGCATGGGATTAGGGGTAAAATCTCTTAAAGAGTAACACAAAGAAACCTTGTGGTGGCCCCAGTTGTGGTCAAATCTACACATGTGATAAAATGACATAGAACTGTAAATACACACATAGACAAATGAGTGTGTGTAGTGCTGGTGCAATCTGAGTAAGATTTGTGATTTACCGGTGTCAGTTTCTTGGTCTTGGTAATATATTCTATATATACTCTATATGTAGTTTTCCTGATAGGGGAGTGTGGTTGAAGGGTATGTAGGACCTCTTGTGGTCCTCTATTTTTGTATTTTTTACTTTTTATAATTTTTGTGAATCTGTAATTATTTCAAAAGAAAAAGTCCTTTCCCCAAAAAAGAGCCAGGATTTTTGTATAACATCAGAAGTAGAAATTTGTGTTTTGATCAATAAGAAAGTTATGATTAAGTATCTCAGATTAATTAGAAAACTCTTCACTTCAAAATCTATGTTCCCGCCATACCTGAAATTATAATACAAAGCTACTGTGATAAAATCATCATGCTGTTGGCAAAAAATAGGCCCAAGGATCAGTGGAACAGCATAGAAAATGCAGACACAACTCCTAACACACTTAGCCACTTTATCTTTGACAAGGGAGCCAAACATTTGCTGGAAGACTGATAGTCTCTTTAATAAATTATGCTGAGAAAACTGGTTTTCTATATGCCGAATACTAAAATGAAACCCATGTCTATAACCGTGCACTAAAGTAAAGTCAAAATGGGTCAAAGATCTAATATTAAATTAGAAACACTAAATTTACTGGAAGAGAAAATAGGTAGAAATCTCGAAGACATAGGGTTTAGCAGAGACTTCATGAGCAAAACTCAGACTGCAAGGGAAACATTACAAAGAATCAACAAATGGGATCTCATCTTATTAAAAAGCATTTGCACAACAAAAGAAATCACCAACAGAGTGGAAAGACAACACACAGAGTAGGAAAAAATTATAGCCATTTGTCCCTCAGATGAAGGACTTATATCTAGATCATACAAAGAATTGAAAAAAAATCAGACCCCCAGATTTAAAAACCAAATCCAAAAATGGGCATCTGAGGTGAATATAAACTTCTCAGATGAAATACAGATGGCAAATAAATACATGAAAAAGTGTTCAACATCATTTTCATTCAAGAGACGAAAGTTAAAACAATAGTGAGATTCCATCTCACCCCAGAAAGAATGGTTATCATCAAAAAATTAACCAATAACAAATGCTCGTAGGGCTGTGGAGAAAATGGAACCCTTCGCCACTGTTCGTGGAAGTGTAGACTATTGTAACCACTGTGGAAATCATTGTGGAGATTCCTTTAAAAACTAGGACTAGAACACCCATTTGACTCAGCTATTGCCTTTCTGGGTATCTCCCCAGAGAATTAAAAACATACCACAGCAATATATGTGAACCCATGTTTATAGCAGCACAGTTTGTAATAGCTAAATCTTGAAAACAATCCAAATGCCCATCAACTAAGGAATGAATAAAAAAGATTGTTTTTTTAAAGATAGTAAAATCCAACAAAACAAAACAGAACAAAGTCAATCAAAACAAAGCAGCAAAATTGGTACAGAACTTCAAAGCAGGATACTAGGAAAACAACAGTAGCTATCATAGTATATCTTGTAATCTTCACAATAGTTGTCCAATCGATCAGGTATGGCAAAATCAAACCAAAAACAAAAGAGAATAAAACTAATCAAAACAGAATATTGAATAAAGCAAAACAATCAGAACAAAGCAAAACAGTGAGAACAATATTGGATTTCAAATACAAGACAGAAGGAAATCCCCCCATATTTGCTATATTGCATACTGTCATCTTCCCAACAGACCGCTGGCCCCAGGCCTACAAAGTCAACCAAACAATACAAGCATTTAGTTGCTTTATGTACCTTAACTCAGCCTGCCCTCTGAACCAATGGGTTGCTGAGTGAGGAGTGGGGGGAGGCTTGATTCTCAGCCTACATGCCAGTAGGCTCACGAGAGGTGCTGACTTTTTTCTTCCTGGGTGCTTTGTGGCTTGCACAGCTTACCAGAAAGGGTGGCTCGTTGCCTTCTTGTTGGATTCTCCCAGTACCAGCATGGCAGATTCTTGGGAGGTGTGGTTTCTTCTTTTAATAGAATGGAGTACTTCTCAGCCATGAGGGCTAAACTTAAAACTTTTAAGGTAAATGGATGCAACTTGAGACCATACTCATAAGTGAAATAAATGAGAACCATATGTGTGTACATTGTCTCACTAGTGTGAGACACTGAATGAGTAAATCCAAAATCTACAACAAATATTTGTGAATTGGGAAGAAACTGTTCAAAAGAAAAGATAAACTGTGATGGAAAGGGGAAAGGAAGGAAGGGAAAAAGAAAAAGATATATTTATGCACAAGATAGTTAAGATAGTTATGCAGCTAATTTCTCATTGTTCATTGAAAAGAAAGATTTGTGCTAATATTGTTTGGACAAGATAGCATGCCTTTATCTTGTACTCTGAATAAGTACTACGAAGTCAGCAATATGCAGTGTATTAATTATTGTGACTCTCCTACTAACCTGTTTTGAAACTTTTATTATTTTTATTTTTTCTCTTTAAAAAGATTAATATTAAACTGTGTTTCTGATTACAATGAGATTGTAGGATTTTCTAGGATAACAACATAAAATGGTAGTACGCTTTGAAGCTAACTAAGCAACAAAAGCATTTATTTTGCTTTATTTTAGAAAGAAGAAGTAAATGAATGTGGTGAAAGTACTGACAAAAATAATTTGAAAAGGTCACAAAGCCATCTTCCTTACTTCACTCCTAAACCACCTCCAGACAGTACAGTTATCAAAGCTGGATATTGTGTAAAACAAGGAGCAGTGGTGAGTAGCTTAACAAAATGTGTTACATCTGGCTGTATTAATGACTCACAAGTTACTCAGATAGTTTGTATTATTTTACAAAAGACTAAAGGTGAAGACTGCCAGGCGGGGAAGGATATCAGGAGGTAAGAGCAGGGATTCTTCTGTATTTATAATGCAGTACTATTATTTCCTTGACCTGTGGACCACTGAGTGAGTTAATGCCTGTTTACACTGACCTTCAGTTTAGATGAGTCTTTCTAACAGTTTAAATTTATCCAGAATGTTCTTCTGTTGCTACCCTACACCTGTAGGAATGGGTGAGGGGAAAAGCTCCCCTAGAGAGGTGGCATCTTGAGGCTGGAGGAATGAGTACTGGGGTTACCCTGACCTCAGTGGAAGTCTCTATGGGCTTGGGCTACTTAACCTCCCAGACTCTGTTTTCTAAGGAAAACCATTTATTAAAATTAAGATCTAGAAGGAGTTTTCAAAGGTGAAAGTAAGGGTGTAGCCCATGGCACAAAACCTAGTACGGAGGAAGAGCTATTACAGGTCATCCCAAATAGTCCCACACAGCTTCATGATGGAAGATTTCTGCAGAAACAAGTACATTTATCAGTATTTATAAGGAACCAGGTGCTTTTCTAAACTTACTTTGTTTGTGTGAACTAAATCTTTAGAATTTCATGAGAAAGTAAACTTTTAAGTTTTGAAAATAAAAGGAAAAAAAGGTACTTAAAACCCTATTGGGAGTTCTGCTTGAACTGCTCATCCCTTTCTGGCATCTGATTCATTTAGATCAGCTCAGGCAAAGGTCTTCTAGCTCTGTTTGACTTTTCGTTGGGCTCAGAGAAATGAAGGCAAAGACTGGAGTGTTCTTACTGTACAGTTTCTATAGGCAGAGTCATTTCTCACCAGACTGTGATACTTGGTGCCTGTTAATTGGGGCTTTGAAGGAAATAGTCCTTCCTCTTTATTGTTCTCCTATACCTAATAGCGGCCACTTAGAGAAACTTTAGAGCACATGCAAAAAGTGTACTTCACTGACAAAAATGTTTGTATAAAATACTTACTTTATTAAGTATATATTGCTTTCCCACTGTGTGTAAAGTACTTGGAGCAGGAGTAATGCATTTTAAAAATGGAGAAACCTGATATGATATAGTGTTTCCTGTGCTTGCTCTTTACTTCATTATTGTTGGGAGGAAAAGGAAGTACCTTTTGTTTTTATTTTTTTTACTTTTTGACTATTAAAAGTATGGAAATCATAAAGTTATTAATAAAACCTAGAAGCCAATCACTACAAGTTGAACCAGGAGTTATGGCCTGAGCAGCAAACGAGATAAGCTTTCATTTACCGCCTAAGGGAAGGCCATGAGGCTTTCAGTAATTCACATTTTCTATTGTAGGTTCATATCCGAATGATTAAGTGATGATTAACATTTGACATCCTTAGAAACTGAAGTCTTATTTCTGTGTTCATTTCTGGTAGATGAAAAACTGGAAGAGAAGATATTTTCAGTTGGATGAAAATACAATAGGCTACTTCAAATCTGAACTGGTATGTTGCTACATCATAAGTTTTGCTTTACAAATTCTTGAGAAGTGTTACATTCAGGTGAAGTATCATTTTATGCTATCTAGTTTTGAGGGTTGAGTTTACTTTGTTGTGATGCTTTTGGATAATAACATTTTTCTTAAATAAAAAGGTAATATCTTCAAAGAGGCATCCCACCTTAAAAGATCTAAAATTAGCCCCTTCCCATTTACAAATGTCCTTCAGGGGAGGCATTAGAGAAGCTAGCTCGAGCAATTAAGTCTCTAATGTCAACATTTAACCCTTTGTATTTGTGTTTTCTTTCCTACCTTAACATTTTCTTTTCGTATTTCAGATTGACTCTTAATTTGCCCATGTAAGCTATTTTTGTCCTATCTGAACATAGCATCAAAAGATTGAAATTTTCTCTCACTTGTTTGAGTGGCATCCTCACTTAAAATGTTTGATGACCTGAGTCCTGCAGTAGGTTTTTGCATAAATTAATTGAGGTCTATACCCCTTCTTGCTGTGTGAAACCATTGAGTGGGGAGCCATATACTTTACTTAAATGAAGGCACCACAGCAGCACTCTTTAATAGAACTTCCTGCCTGGGTATAAATGTTCTATATCTATACTATCCAGTCTACTGCCTACATGTGGCTTTTGAGTTCTGAAAATATGGTTAGTATAACTGAGAAACTTGACTTTATCTCATTTCTAAGGCTAAAACTGATTTTATTTCATTTTCATTAAGTTAAATTTACTTAGTTAAGCACATACATAGCTAGCAATTACTATATTGGAATGTGAGGCACTAGAAAACAGGGAAAAACGTATTTAAGATTCATCTCAGGTATCAACTCTTCCAAGAGGTTTTGCCAGGGCAGAGGGGTAGGAACAACCAATGTAGCTTAGGCAAAACCCATGCAGAGTGAGCAGATTAGCTCAGCATGGAATAGGGAGAAGGAGCCTGCTTGTGGGGAGTAGATTGATGGCAGAGATGGAAAATGTTTGTGTACATACATATTGATAAAATAAGAAAATACTGTATATTAAGGGTACTTGAAGCTAAGTATCGTGCTGTCGAAGAAGAATAATGAGGAAAAGGAGAAAATTTTGGTATTTGATTGGTGTGTTACTTAGCTTTATGTCAGTATATGAACTGAACAGTTTAAATAAGGAAAGATTTATTTTGACTCCTAGTTCCAGAGATTTGGCTCCATGGTTGTTTGACTCCATTGCTTTTAGGCCTTTGGTGAGTCAGAAACATCATGGTAGAAGGGAATGGAAGAGCAGAGCTGCACACCTTGTTGTAGCCAGGAGGCAGAAAGGGTGAGAGAGCCACAGACAAAGGAACCAGGAACCAGGTGTAGCCCCACTAAGGTCATTCACTTCAGCTGGGCCCAACCTCCTATTTCTAGCACTTTCCAATAATGCCATCAAATTACGATCTCATCCCTGGATCAATGCACTAATACAGTTACAACCCTCATGGTCCAATCATTTGAGAAAGAACAAGAACTGCTACCAGGTCTTCAACACAATGAGATTTTGGGGGAATGTTTTAGATAATCATCATTACAATTGGAATTTGATACACTGATGTACTTAACATATGCAGGTAGATGTAGATATAAATGTGCCCTGAGAAAATTGCCATTTTCCATTGAAAGAAACCTGAACTTCATCAATATATGGCAGATTCCAGAGCTGGGACAAGAGAAATGAATGTGCAATGAGTTTGGAATGTCTTATGTCAGAAGGCAAGGACATACTCAGGAATGATAGAGACAGGCAAAAAGACCCAAAAGCCACTTTGAAAACATTTCTCCTAGCCAAATTTGGGACACATGAGAGCATCCAAGCATCAACATTAAAAATAACGGTAATAATATTGTAGCCACTAAATAAAGTAGGAATCCACGAGTCCACACAGATATAAACAAATGATTGCATGATGAGTGAGTGTATGTCTGTAGATTGAAGAATGAGATATTTACATAGTTAAAAAATACCTACCTCCAAAATAGATATTAAGCACAAAAGAAAAAGAGTAACTTTAGAGTCAAGAAGCCTGGCAAGTACTTTAATCAGGCGGTCAAATAATTCAAATGAATTTTATCGGTGATGACAAGATTGAAGTCACCAACCTGACAGGATAGTGTGAGAAAAATGCAGCATCACTGCCAAAGGTGCATAATCTGAATCTACTCATGAAACATCAGACACACCCAAATGAGGGATGTTCTATAAAATAACTCCTTTTATTCTTTCAGAGAGTCAAGATTATGAAAGTCAAGAAAAGAATTAGAAATTGCTCCATAGTAAAGGAACAGATCATAAGCAGGTCTAATTTGTGATTCTGAACTGAGTAGTTTTCTTCTAATAGACATTTGGGAAAGTTTCCTGACTTTGGAAGTTATAATGTAATTATGTGAGAGGATATTCTTATAGGAAATACACAAAGGTGTTCAGGGATACTCTGGGCCAGGGCAGCAGCTCACCTTAAAATGGCTCAGGAAAATCAGTTTTTCATGCTATATTTTCAGCCTTTCTGTAAATTCATGATTGTTTCAAAAGTTTAAAAAATGCTAGATGTGGTACTGCATGCCTATAATCCCAGCATTCCTGAGGCCCAGGCAATTTTAAGGCCTGCCTGAGCTACAAAGTCAGTTCAAGGACAGCCTGAACTACAAAATGAGGCCCTGTTTAAAAAACAAAACAAAAAATAATAAAAAAGAGAAATAGGAAAAATTGAAAGGACTACATCAGGTAAAAATGAAGACATGAATAGATAGTTTATTTTAAAAGAAATTAAAATGGCCCATAAAAATGATATTCAACATCACTCATGACTAAAGAAATGCAAATTAAACTACTGACAGTTCTTTTCATCTTCATGAGAAGACAGGCTGAGTGAAGAGCTCCTTTCCTCCAAAAGCATCTATTAATGTCATTATATAAACAAAAGAAAGTAGGGTAGGACTCCTTGGAGAAAAAACTGATTTCAGAGCTGGGACAGGTAAAGGACAAGCTGAGCCCAGAAAATCTAGTCATGCCAGAAAATAAGGAAGTACCTCAGCTGCTGTACCAATAATGGTTTCAGGCAAGAATCTTCAAGGTTTGATAAAACTAATATGTAAAATTATGTTGGGCAGCACAGGTTCCAAGTATCTCCTCACAAGATACTTAATGACAGAAGAAAAAACAGTAACCTTAAGTAAGATACCAGGGTAACATGAGTAATGGATCAAACCCTTGTCGTGTGCAACTTAATGATGCCCTAAGAAGAACATACTGTCATATGTTCCACATACTGTGGTTTCCTGTCAGAAACGTATAAACTGAATGTTAGCTTGAATAAACATACAGGAAATGCAGGTTGGGAGACATTCTACAAAATTACTGGCCTGGACTTTTTAAAAGTGTTAAATAAGATTATGAAACAGAAACACTAGAGAACTATTCCATAGTAAATGAGATCAAGGACTATTATAGCTGATTATAAGTTATGATACTAGATTGCAACCTGACAGAAAATAGATTGTTTTGCTTTTTCTATAAGGGATACTTGTGGAGCAATTAATGAAGTCAATATGATCTGTGGATTACATAACAGTATTGCATCAGTGCTGAGTTTTTTGGTTTCCGTAATTGTACTATGGTTATATAAGAGTATATCCATGCTTTAGGGAACATACACTGATACTCAGCCATAAAAAGGATAAACGAGTCATTTGTAGGAAACTGGATGCACCTTGAGACAGTAATGTTATGTAAAAACATGATTTATTTTAAAAGAAAGACACACAGGCTTAAATATTACATGGTTTCTCTTATATGAGAAACCCAAGATATAAATAAAGTACAAATAAAAGACAATAGAAAAAAAGAGAAAAAAAATTATTGTAATCCAGCATACCAATGTATCTAAAAGTATACTTTGATTTAATGTAATTGTTTTATGTGTTCTTTGGCCTGTTAATCTGTGCTTATGATAATTAGCTTCATAAGGACTTATAAAATAGACAAATTTGATGCTGACAAAATGAAAAAAAAAATTTTTTTTAAACCAAGAATAGAGGGAAAGGGGAAAAAAGAATTAAAATGTGTTATTTATGTATATCAGTTCCCCACAATGAATGTAATCGTTACACATTGCAAATATTTACTAATAACATTTTTAAAACAAAATATACACTGAAATATTTAGTAGTAAAGTTTCATCTGTATCTTGCCTTAAACATTTTCAATAAGTATATATACCCATATATTCATATTACTCATTTAAAAACAAACGTAAAATATTAACATCTTTGAAAACAGGGTATAAAGTATGTAGACATTTTTTGTATGGTTTCTGTAAATGATTTTGTAAAGCACATAATTTGATTAAGAGAAATGTTCTACTGTGGTTTAATTTTTTTCTTCTTTTCTTTTTTTTTTTGTGGTACTGGGGATCGAACTCACAACCTTGCGCCTGCCAGGCAGGTGCTTAAGCCACTGGGCTAAACTCCTGGCTGTATTATTTTTGAGACAGGGTTGCACTGTGTAGCTCAGGCTGGTCTTGTGCTCACGTTGTAGCCCAAGCCAGCCTCGAACTCACAATGCTCCTCCTCCCGAGCGCAGGTGTTAAAGGCATGTGCCACCATGCCCAGCTTAATTTTTTTTCTTGTTGCTGCAAAAAATGGTGTTATGTCTCAATCTCATGGTAACATTAAGTAAAATTCAGAGTACAGTATTCAATAAATGTATAATATTATACTATTAGAAATCAGTTATGTCTTATATTTAACATTTAATGTGTCTAATTGTCAGTTGGGTGAAGTGTTTAATGTCTAATCCTCAGTTTATTTTGGTGAATAAGAGTATATATATTGTAGGGTTGTAAAAAGTTTGAAATAACTTTTTAAAAGCAGGACATTTACCAATAGTTAGTAAATGTTCAATAAATGGTACCTCATATTAAAGTGATACTGGCAAAATGATATATTTAAGTCAAGCTATATTGCCATTAATCCCTCAAAATACTTTGAACACACCTGTAGTTCTATAAGTTTTCTTCCCTGGGTGTCTTTAGTTGCACTGTTGTGACTGTTCAATATCCTGAGTTGATTGAAAACACTTACCTTTCATGGTCATTTTGACTTCGCGGAAGAGTCACAAGTCATATGGTGAATAAGATCTAGGGAATAAGGTGAATGAGGACAACCATAATACTTTTTACAAGCCAGACCTTCTGCTAGATTCTACCCAGCATCATAATATTTTTGCAAAGACATGAAAGAAGACTTCAAAAACTGCTTCAGAAAGTGTAGTAACCATGTGGTAAGTGATCAAACATAGAGACTATTTTAAGGGGAATTGATGGCAATCTCTTTTATTGTAGCAGTTAAAATTTTTTTTAACATTCACTGTATATTTTGATCACTTTATGTATACCAAAATGACATTCCAGAAGCAGAAGTAGTATACTTATTGGTACACAGGGATTCATCCAGGACCAAGTCCGATGGTTAATGGCTTTTTTTTTAAACACAGAAATACCAGTTTTATTCATAGTTAATATATTCAAGTAATATAGCTCCCTTTTCTGAAACAGACGGCCTTTTAAAATGCTACACTATCTTCGAGGCCAGAAATTTTATTTGAAACAACAGTGTGTGTAAAGGTATTGAATTGATATATTCTGGTGATCTGTGGTTTAAGAAAGTAGATTTATGGCTTGGATGTGCTTCAAGAGAGAAGTATAATTTTTCCATTGGCCTGCAAGTAAGAAAACTAACCCTTAAAAGGATGTTAAGAATAAATGTCCTAGACCATACCCTGGCGGTACACTAGCTAGCCCTGTGCTTCAGAGGCTCTGAACTCCTAGCAGCCAGATTCAAGGTCTGGTGGTACCACACTGAGGGGTGCACTCCTGCCTAGCCGCCTGGGTCCTGGAGATTCTGAACTCCACCCAGCCAGGTGTAAGGTCCCAGCATCACACTCTGGGAGTGAGTCCTCACTAGCTGCACAGAGGATTAAGCTCTGCCCAACCCATTGTCCCAGCACAGTCCATCAGGGGAATGCCCAGCCAGCCTCACAGGACACAGAGGTACCAAGCCCAGCCCAGCCCAGAGCCCCAGAGCTGCTCATCAGGGAGCAACCAGCATAGCCAGAGGGTCTTGGAGAATTTGAGCTCCAAACATCAGAGCACAAGGCCCCAGCTCCATAGTTCAGGGGTACAGCCACACTGCAGGTCCTGGAGGCTGTGAACTCCACCCAGCCAGGAGCAAGGCCCTGGTACCATACGCCAGGGGTGCGCTCGCCCCGCACTTCAGAGGCTCTGAACTCCTGGTGGCCAGACTCAAGGTCCCAGTGGTGCCACACTTAGGGGTGCACTTTGCCTAGCCACCTGGATCCTGGAGATTCTGAACTCCACCCAGCTAGGCACAAGACCCCAGCACCACACACCGGGGTTGCATCTCTGCTAGTCACATCCGTTGCAAAGGTTCTGAACTCCACACAGCCAGACTGTAGGCTCTGGTGACAAGCTCCAGGGGTGTGCCCCTGCCAGCTGCAGGGAGGATACAAGCTTTTCCCAGCCCAGCATCCCAGAGCAACCCAACAAAGTACATCAGGGGAATACATAGCCAGCCTCACAGGCCACAGAGCACAAGGACCCAGCACCATAGTTTGGGGGTGTGCCCTGGCTAGCCACTAGGATATTGGAGGATTGAAGCTCTACCCAGTGCAGTGTTCCAGTGCAATCCATCGGGAGGCTGCCTGACCATCCACACAGGTCCCAGGGGAAAATGACAAAACGAAAACACAAGATGCAGTCTCAATCCTCCAGTGCAATGTGAATAAACCCAAGAGACACTGATATAGAAGACACTGGAAATCACACAACTGAACTTTTTGAGATGATAGCAAATGAAGTAAAGAAAAAACTCCATGAAGCAATAGAGGAAATCAGATCAGAAATAATCTCTCAGGTTAAAAATGAAATGACAATCATTATGAAAGAAATGCTATCTGTATCTAAAGAAGATCAGGATAAGAAAATAGAAGAACATAAGAAAATGATGGAAACTTTGAATGAACAAAATGAGACACAAATAGAATGCATGAAACAGATTTAAAGGGAAATTCAGGAAATTAAAAATTCCATGGAAAGTTGGCAAAACCACTTGAATGAAGCTGAAGATAGAATCTCAGACCTTGACAGCATCTCAGACCTTGAAGTAAAGACACAACTCCATGAAGCTATAGAGGAAATCCGATCAGAAATTATCTCTCAGTTAAAAAATGAAATGACAGTCATTATGAAAGAAATGCTGTGTGCATCTAAAGATCAAGATAAAAAAGTAGAAGAACATAAGAAAATGATGGAAACTTTGAATGAACAAAATAAGACACAATTAGAATGCATGAAACATTCAAAGGGATATTCAGGAAATTAAAAATTCCACTGAAAGTTGGCAGAACCACTTGAATGAAGCTGAAGATAGACTCTCAGACCTTGAAGACAGCATGGAAGTTTAGAATCACGAAAGAAAAGATCTCTTAAAAACAAGGAACCAGGATACAACAATTCAACAGCTGCAAGATGATGCCAAGAGAAACAATATAAGACTGGTAGGAGTCAGTGGAAAAGCAGTGGTCAATACGAATGACCTGTGAAGACTATTTGCAGATGTAATAGCAGAAAAATTTCCAAACGTGGGAAGAGAATCTGATATACACATAAGTGAAGCATACAGAACCCCAATTAACCATAACCAAAATAAATCTTCACCCAGACATATAATAATTAGGATATCAGAAATTCAGCATAAGAACAATACTAAACGCTGTCAAAGAAAGGAAACACATCACCTACAAAGGAAAGCCTGTCAGAATTACAGCAGACTTCTCAACACAAACTTTCAAGTCAAGAAGAGCTTGAAGTATTTCAAATCCTGAAAGAAAACAACTTTCAACCCAGATTGATGTATCCTGCAAAACTGTCTTTAAAAATCGATGGAGAAATAAGATACTTCCACAACAAAGAACAACTGAAGAAATTCATGGCCACCAAACTAACACTACAAAGAGTACTGAAAGGCACTCTAGAAAGAGACAAAGATAACTACAATCCCAAGAACAATAAAAGGAAACCACTAAGCAGGGCAAACAATTAAACAGAAAAAGTAGAAAACCAACAACAGAAAGATAACATGACAGTGATAAGTCAGTACTTATCAGTTATATCAATCAATGTAAATAGTCTCAACTCACCAATAAAAAGAAACAAACTGGCAGAATGGGTTAAGAAACAAAGTCCAACAATATGCTGTGTACAAGAAACACATTTCACTCAAAAGGAAACTCATAGACTAAAAATTAAAGGATGAAAAGCAATACTCCATGCAACAGGAACCCAGAAAAAAGTAGGGGTAGCTATTTTGTTTGCAGACAATGTGAACTTCAAATCAAGAATGATCAAAAAAAATAAAGAAGGTCACTACATACTTGTTAGGGGAAAACTTCAAGAAGAGATTGCAATTATAAATATATATGTACCAAATACAGGAGCACCCAACTATGTAAGACAAATCTTAATAGACATGAAAAACCAAGTAAACAATAATACAGTTATAACAGGGGACCTTAACACTCCATTGTCACAAAGAGACAGATCAACCAAACAAAAATCAGCAAAGAAATAACAGAACTGAATTAAACCTGTGAACAAATGGACCTAGTAGATGTGTACTGAGTGTTCCACTCAACAACATCAGACTACACATTCTTCTCAGCTGCACATGGGTCATTCTCTAAAACAGATCATATACTAGCCCACAGAACATGCTTAAGTAAATGCAAAGGAAGTAAAATAATTCCACACGTATTATCTGACCATAGCACAATGATATTGGAAATCAATGACAAAAACCCCCACAAGAACCCCATAAACACACTGAAATCAAGTAATACTCTCCTAAGTAATCACTGGGTCACAAAAGAAATTAAAGAAGAAATTAAACAATTGAATGAAAATGCAAATACAAACTACCAGAACCTGTGGGATTTAATGAAAGCAGTCCTCAGAGGGAAATTTATAGCACTAAACTCCCACATCAGAAAAATGGAGAGAACACACATAAACCTAATGCTACACCTCAAACTTCTAGAAAAAGAAGAGCAAGTCAAGCCCAAAGCCCAAAGAAGGGAGGAAATTATAAAGATCAGAGCAGAAATTAATGCAATTGAAACTATGAAGACAATACAAAGAATTAATCAAAGCATTGGTTCTTTGAATAAATGAAATTGATAAACCCCTAGCCAATCTTATCAAAAAGAGGAAAGAAAAAACTGAAATCCATGCAATAAGAAATGAAAAGGGTAAAATCACTACAGACCCTGTGGAAATATAGAAGATCATAATACCTACTTTGAGAACCTTTATTCCCATTGGTTCAATAACAAGAAATGGACAGATTCCTAGAAACATATGAATTACCAAAGCTGAATCAATATGTAAAACTGCTGAATAACCCAATTTCAGCTAATGAAATTGAAAACATAATTAGAACCTTACCAACAAAGAAAAGCCCAGGTCCTGATGGATTTACTGCTGAATTCTATAATAAATTTAGGGAAGACTTAATGCTAGCACTCCTCAAACTCTTCAATGAAATGGAAAGAGAAGCAAGTCTCCCTAACTCATTCTTGGAAGTAAGTATTACCCTAATGCCAAAACCAGAGAAAGACCCAGCCAAAAAAGAGAACTACAGGCCAATCTCCTTAATGAACATAGATGCAAAAATCCTCAATAAAATACTGGCAAACAGAATGCAGCAGGTCGTCAAGGTCACTATCAAGAAGATTATACCTCATGACGAAGTGGGATTCATCCCAGGAATGCAGGGATGGCTCAACATATGCAAATCATTAAGGATAATACACCATATCATCAGAGCCAAGGACAAGAATCATACGATCATCTCAATAGATGCAGAAAAACCTTTCAACAAAATCCAACACTCATTCATGATTTAAAAAAAAAAAAAAACCTACAGAAAATCAGAATAGATGGTCTCTATCTCAACCTGATGAAAGCCATATATCATGAACCAACAGCCAACATCTTGCTAAATGGAGAAAAACTGAAAACTTTCAACTTAAAATCAGAAACAAGACAAGGATGTCCATTATCACCACTCCTGTTCAATATAGTTCTGAAAACATTAGCCAGAGCAATTAGACAAGACAGAAAAATAAAAGAAATAAGGATAGGAAAGGAAGAAATTAAATTATTATTTGCAAATGATAGGATACTCTACACAGAAGACCCCCAAAAATCTGTTTAAAAACTTCTAGACGTAATAACCAATTCAGTAATGTTGCTGGAAAGAAAGTCACACTCAGAAATCAATAGCATTCTTGTACACAAACAGCAAACTTAGAGAGAAATAAGGGAAACCACACCCTTCACTGTACCATTTTAAAAAAATGAAATATTTAAGAATCAATCTAACAAATGAAGTAAAAGATCTATACATTGATAATTACATTACTCTGAAAAAGCAAATTGAGGCTTTCAGAAAATGTAAAGATATTCCCTGTTCATGGATAGGAAGAATAAACATTATGAAAATGGCCATTCTCCTCAAATTGTTATACAGATTTAATGCAATCCCTATCAAAATACCACTTGCCTACCTCACAGAGGTAGAGAAATCATCCCTAAAATTCACCTGGAACCAGAAGAGACGTAGAATAGCAAAGGCAATTCTGGACAACAAAGGGAAGGCAAGAGGCATCACAACCCCTGACTTGAAACTATACTACAAAACTACTGTGATAAAATCAGCATGGTACTGGAATCAAAACAGATCTGAAGATCAGTGGAATAGAGTGGAAGATACAGCCACAATTACAAACACACTCAGCCACCTTATCTTTGACAAAGGGTCCAAACATGTACACTGGAAGAAATATAGCCTCTTTAACAAATGGTGCTGGAAAAACTGGCTTTCTATATGCTGAAAACTAAAACTAGATCCATGTGTATCACCATGCAGTAAAATAAATCAAAATGGATCAAAGATCTGAATATTAAAACAGAGACACTAAACCTGCTAGAAGACAAAGTAGGTAAAAACTTTGATGACATAGGAGTAGGCAGAGAATTTGTGAACAAAAATCAAACTACACGGAAAATACTTTCCAGAATCAACAACTGGGATCTCATATTATTAAAAAGTTTCTGCATGTCAAAGGAAATCTCCAACAGAGTGAAAAGAAAACCCACGAACTGGGAAAATACCTTAGCCAATTGTCCATCAGACAAAGGACTTCTATCTAAAACATATAAAGAATTTTAAAAAATCAGGCCCCTAAAATTCAAGGACCCAATCCAAAAATGGGATCTGAGATGAATACACACTTCTTAGAGGAAGAAATACGAATAGCCAATAAATACATGAAAAAATGTTCAACATCAATGGTCATTCAGGAAACGCAAATTAAAACAACACTGAGATTCCATCTCATTCCAGAAAGAATGGCCAAGATCAAGAAATCAACCAGTAACAAATGCTGGAGGGACTGTGGGGAAAAAGGAACTCTGGTGAGAATGTAGGCTGGTGCAACCACTGTGGAAATCAGTGTGGAGATTCCTCAAGAAGATAGGATTAGAGATTCCATTTGACCCAGCTATCCCGCTTCTGGATATTTTCATACCACAAAGATATATGTGCACCCGTGTTTATAGCAACTCAATTTCTAATAGCCAAATCTTGGAAACAACCCAAGTGCCCATCAATCAAGGAATGGATAAAAAAAAAAAAATGCAATGTTTTTATACAACGGATTACTCCTCAGCTATCAAGAAAGATTGCATTGAGACTTTTATAAGTAAATGGATACTACTTGAGACCATACTCATAAATGAAATAAATCGAACTCATGTGTAAATACCGTATTGCCTCCCTAATGTAAGAAACTGAAAAAATATATACAATCCAAAATCTACAATAAATACTGTGTAAGGTTAAAAACTGCTCAAAGAGGAAACGTAATCACAATAGGGGAAAGGAGGAAAGAGGGAAGGGAAAAGGCAAAAGACATAAATTGGTATATATGTGTACATAAGATAGCTAAAATGACTATACTACTAAATGTATTAGTTATTGAGAAAGAACAGTTAATACGCATATGATTAGATCAATTTTACATGTTTATATCTATTAATCTAAACAACCCTTTTGAAGGTAATGATATGCAATATTACAACCATTGTCAAATTCCTAACATCTTGTTTTGTAAACCTATAATGTTGCATTGGATTTGTTACTGTTGTTTGTCTCTTTTGCTTTTTGTTTTTCTTTTCTGTGTCTTTTTTCTCTTTAATTAAAAACAAAACAAAAAAAAAAGAATAAATGTCCTACATCTGTTTGTTTGCTTGTTTGCCAGGAAAAGGAACCTCTCCGTGTGATACCACTTAAAGAGGTTCATAAAGTACAAGAATGTAAGCAGAGGTAAGGAACTTGTTGGCTGGATACTGCCACCACTTACTAACACAGAACAATACCTTAGTTTCATTATATTTTTCTATTTTAATTCAGATGTGATTTTTAACTCATTAGAGTTGGAGATATACTAGAATTTTTGAAATCCTCAAAGTATAAAATAATTTATTTGAAAAGTAATTCATAAAGAGCTTATTAATGGAAAGAAATTCAATATGAACAAATTGTACCATCAGATTTGATAAATTGATTGTTAATGTTAGTATTTTGAAAGTACAACAGAATAGGACCCTACAAACGAAACGAATTACCTTTGCCTTCATCCTTTGAGCAAATTGGCAAAGTTAGAAACTTTAAACTTTAAAGTTGCTTTGTGAACTTTTTCTAAAAATAGCTACATAAAATTTAAGTGTTTTACCTCTAACATTTATTTATTGACACATACTTGGCACTGAGTAAACAAGTAAAAGAAAAACTATCAAAGTACTGCTATTTAAGTATAATTGGATAATTATTTTTTCATAACAGTGACATAATGATGAGGGACAACCTGTTTGAAATTGTAACAACATCTCGAACTTTCTATGTGCAGGTAAGATACTTATTGAGCCTCTCATAAAAAATCAATAACTGTAGAGGTGAATAAAATAGTGTTAATTCCTTTTGAGGTTAAAAATACAGCAATTATAATTCAATACTTTAGTAAAAAATATATAAAAAGTTACTAGTAGGTTGTATGTTTAGGAATGAGAGTATCTGTGTTATGAATTAGTGAAATACAACTATTTGGGGGAAGAGAAATGCTACTTTGAGGGTTGAGGGGGTTGAGACAGGGTCTCACTATGTACTCCAGGATGGCCTTAAACTTACTTTTTAGCCTGACTGGTCTCAAACTCGCAGTGATCCTCCTGCCTCAGCCTCCTGAATGCTAGGGATTACAAGCATGTGCCATCACGCCCAACAAGGAAAATGCTCTTCTAACTTATATGGTACATGTACACCTTCAAATTGGATTATTTTCCACTTACTTTGAAATTTTAATTGTATTATTTTTTGTCATCTTATAAAAAGGGGAGCTCAAATATTCCTGATAGAAGTAAGCAGATCTTACAGTTTTTCTAATAAGAAACATCCTATATTTAAGTTTAAAATGTACTTTATACTTTCCACATTGAATTATTTCAATTGAAAGTTTTTTAAAAGAACATTTGTTTTGTTTTATAAAAGTTACATATGCTCACTGCAGAAAAATTTGAAAATAAAAATTAAAAAGATTGTTTAGAAAGCAGTAATCATACATTCAAGCAACCATTCTTAGTTTTTGTTTTGCCTTTCTCATAGCAAGTGGGGTTACGCCTAAATACAGTGTTAAGTCCTATTTGTTTCGTGTATTATAGTCATTTTCGCCCATGTCATTAAAATTTTTCTGAATTTTTACAATTGCACCATACTCTATTGTATGGATGTTCCACAAGTAAACTGTTTATGTTATTCTGTTACTGAACATTCATTTACATAATTTCCTTGCATTTACTATGATAAATAACATGATGATGAACATCCTTCTGCATAAATTTGGCTGAATTTCTGATTTTTCTAGGCTAAATCCTAGATTAAGTTTAACCATCAGAGCATGAACCTTTTTATACTGTGAAATTAGTTTCTGGAATTCAGTTCCTATTAGTAATAAATGGAAGTGTTGTCTACCTTTGCCAGCTTTGAATTTTCCTTTCAAAAACTCTTTGGTAAGTACCTTCAGTTCAGAAACATTCTGTGTCTTTCATGTTTTTGGACTTCTAGAAGATTCTAGAAGCTAGTTCTAGATCTACTTCTAGATGTAGGTAAGGGATCGTAGAATTCTGGAATCTAGAATAAATCATATCTCTGCACCTTCCTAGGACCCTATTTAATTGGACTAATTTTATAGTAAGATTTTAAATTCATAGTGGAAGCCAATCCCTATCAAGGAGTGAAATGTTTTACGATATGACTTTCAAAACTCCTTTTAGAATTCAGGATATTTGAAAACAATAGAGTAATTATAACAAAAAAGATAGTCATATAGCAGGTTTCTCTTAATACATTGAGGCAAAAGTTTTGTGTTAGTAATTTGTTGGATAATGTTTCATGTCTATATTTTTATCTTAAATAATTTCTGGGAATATAGTAATATACAATGTGCTGATGATTGTTACTGTCTTATTGGCTGGTTGTGAAATTGTTTTGTTTTGATTTCTTATTTTCCTTTTGTTTGAAAAAAAGAAAAGAAGTAGAAATGAAAGGCCAAAAAAAAAAAAAAAATAGAATTCAGGATATTTCTAAAAATTGTTTCTAGAAAAATATCTAGAATGTCAAAACGTTTTCTAAATGACCCAGGTATACATTCTTGTAGCATATTCAGATAATGTAGCAATTGGTAAAGAAGTAAAAGCTTTCTTTTCTTAATTTCTTTGTAGAGGGGTCATTATTGAGATTTTTGATGTGTCTGATCTTAAAACATTAAGTGCCCAGTTTATATCTCTGTATTTAGTAACTTAGCCAACATAACATGGTTTTAAAAAGTATTTATAAAATTGGGAGTGGGGAGTCGTGACAGTGTAAGTGGCAGAATAAGTGCATTGGATTTATAGAAGTAGAAGGTAATTTTGAAGAAAATTTGAATGAGTCCTTTCTTTCCTTTAGGCCGATAGTCCTGAAGAGATGCACAGTTGGATTAAAGCAGTCTCTGGCGCCATTGTAGCACAGCGGGGACCTGGCAGATCAGCGTCTTCTGTAGGTTTCCTCTCAAGGGTAATATTCCCATAGGTCCTCATCCTGTTGAGTTGTTTTCCTTCCTCTTCCTCTAATCCTTCTTATTTCTTTCTTTATTGAAATTTATTTGCATGTTGACTTTCATACCAATTGGACTTGCAAAAAATAATCCATTTCTAATTTAATGCTTCCTTGTAGTGTTATGTATATATAACTTTCTGTGCATTGTATTGTGTTAAATGCACAAGCAGAGTAGCTAAAGAATAAATATTTCCTTGCTTTGTTTAGCAATTGTTACTTGTCAATTTGGTATAATCTAGTTACTTAGTATGGTATTTAGTCTAATTGTTTAAGGTACCTTTAGTTCTTGTGTTACACAGTTTTGTGATATCTCAGTTTTTTCTTTCTCATTTCACTTAGGTTTGTTTGTTTATTTATTGGCTTAATACCATAAGACCACTGACGAAGCTGAAGCCTTAACCATCTTTCATAATTTTCCATTTCTTTTTTTTTTTTAATTCTTATTTTCTAGCAGATTACTTATAAAAGCCTGCTTCTGAAAACTACCATAATTAGCTTTGTGGTAATGTGATAATAAAAGTGAAATAGCTAAAAACATCCTACTCAGAAATAGGAAGAAAAATATTTCTCATGTTCAAATACATCATTAAGAAATAAATTTTGCTTTGGAATATTTTGACCACTTATTTCTGAGCTGAAAATACAAATTTCAGTGAAAAATGAAAAATTAACAATGTAGCATTGTCAACAAAAAGAAATCTAGTATGCACTGTAGCCTTTATTATCTAGATTTTTTATATATGCTAGGTATTCTGTACTTTTAAAATCCTTTCTGTAAGCCGGGCCTGGTGGCTCATGCCTTTAATCCCAGCACTTGGGAGGCTGAGGTAGGAGGAGCGTTGTGAGTTCGAGCCTGGCTTGGGCTACAACATGAGCGCAAGGCTGGTCTGAGCTACATAGTGTGACCCTGCCTCAAAAAACTAGGGCTGGGAGTTTGGCTCAGTGGCTTAAGTGCCTGCCCTGGCAGGTGCGAGGTTATGAGTTCAATCCCTGGTGCTGCAAAAAAAAAAAAAAAAAAAAAATCTTTTCTGTAGTAATATTGCCTTTTAATAGTTTCCTAGTAGTGATAACTACAAATCAGTAAATAGAAATCCATTCTTCATTTCTTGTTTATCATTCTACTTACATCCTTTCTGGAATATCTAAGAAGTCACTTTCATAGGTGTTAATTTTGTAACTGCCTGCATTTATATGACTTTCAGCAGTGAAGTATGAGATTCTCTGCAAAAACAATGTCTGTTGGGAAGAGGAAAGTTGGAGAAGGGTGTTTGTGTTTTGTGCTTTGTGGTGGGGGCAAATTGGACTATCTAGCTATGACTGTCAGCAAAACTTTCTCTTTTCCTCCCTCTCTCAAGTATAGGTTAACTCTAATCTTTGCACTGTGTTCCAGATGCGGCAGGCCAGAAGGCTGTCGAACCCTTGTATACAGAGGTATACATCAAGAACTGGTGAATGCGGCACGTATGTGGGCTCTCACGCAAACGTGCCTTCTTAGTAGAGGGCCTGGACTTACTCACTACTTAACAGCTGATCATAGAAAGTTGAGTTAACCAAACTGCCCTTTGCAGTTGTCATAACTGATTTTGTCAACACTAACGCAAACTATTTCACCATAGTTACCAAGTCAAACATGGGTATTAAAGAAAAAGATAAAACTTTACTAGTGAAAAGAGGCATTAAGCTAGCTTCTAAAAATTTGCTGAGTTGCTCCAATTTTTAATTTTATACTATGACATTTGAAATATGCCTTTGTTTTAATAATAAATGCAAACCCTATATTACTATAATTTTACAGGGCATTTTAAATATCTGGTGAACTTTAGCCATGTAGTAGGATTCTATAGTGGTTTGGTAATTTTTTGCACTTTTTTCCCCCAGAACCACTGGTATCATGAATAAATGAAATGTATTAGGAACCATATTGTGCAATATATTTAGAATGGTCATACTTAAAGACATCTTCAAATTTGATCTAGTAAGAAGCATAATAAAATTAATACAACTGATGTTAGTGCATTAAAACTTTAAAAGTTATTAAATAGGTACCCTTTTAAAATCTTAAACCATATGAATGTGATATATTCAAAATTAAATGAAATTAAGTAAAAAAAACTTTGTTGTTACTAGTTTGCAATGAAATTTAAGGGCGCAAGGACTAAGTTTTATCAGAATGCTAGACAAATAATGTTTTAAAAAATCTGATTTCACTTTTACATTCTGCATTTTTATTTTTCTAAAATATATGGTGTAAATCCCATTGTCGGTTGAGAGTAGACTCAGAATGGTAAATGTGATAATGTTACTTTTAAACACAGCTCAGTTGCTGTTGGAACACTGTATCCTACTTTAGGCTGGTAAATCTTCAGTGTTATAGGCTGCCAAATTCAGCTTTGGTGAAAGAACTGGTTTCTTAGTGCAAATGGTTGTTGGCTGTCACTGCTTTTAACTCACCCCTAAAAATGCATTGCTTTGGGAAAGAACTTGCACATTTATACTGCATGGCTCATGCTTCTGCTTTATATGTGTGTGTGTATGTGTGTGTGTGTGTGTTTGTTTTTCAGAGAATCAGGTCTCACACTTGAGTTACTAACCTTGTGGTTAATGATCGTATCTGACCACTCCTCCTTTTTCCAGGAGCATTCCACCTGTCCTTCAGAATCCAAACACACTGTCTGCTCTGCCGGCACAACAGCAGCCACCTCACATTCCACAGCCTCTCGCAGCAACTCTCTGGTCTCAAGCCTTCCCATGGAGAAGCGAGGATTTTATGAATCTCTTGCCAAGGTCAAGCCAGGGAACTACAAGGTCCAGACTGTCTCTCCAAGAGAACCAGCTTCCAAAGTGACTGAACAAGCTATGCTAAAACCTCAAAATGGCCCTCAGGAAAAAGATGGTGACCCAGTGGACTTGGATGATGCAAGCCTTCCAGTCAGTGATGTGTAAGCTGGAAGCACATGGGGGCCTGACCGCCCCTTCTGTCCTTTAGTGTCCTTTCATGAGGCTTCTAGCCAAAGATGATAAAGATTGAAGTGGTTTTTAATAATAAATATGTATTATTCTGGCTCTTAGATATACTCTTTAACAAGCTGGTAAACCAAGAATCTAGGGAGCAGCCAAATGAAATGTAATTCCTTTAAGAGAGAAAAGCGTAATTGTCTCAGTATCAGCTGTCTGAAGCTTTGCGTATTCTCATTTGGGTGGTAAAAATGTGTGTGTGATACTTTTTTTTTCCTAGCGACCTCGACAGTTTAAATATTTAGCAACTAAAAATATTAAAAATACTTAATTATTTTGATCCTTTAAAAAATGCTACTATGACTTCCAATTAAATGTTCAATATTTACACATTCTTACTCATTAATATTACCACGTAAAATATTGCCAGACTAAGATTTCTAAATTCATAATGTCTGTGGTGCTGCAAAATTTTTATTGCAATGTCGACTATTTTGAAATTATAACCATTTTTGATTCCCTGGATCTTGAGGTGAGTGATAAATTTTGCATAGAAGTGATGACTAGATCTTTGATAAGGATGGTAGGTTGTCCTGGGTTGGAAAAAAGAGGAAATGAGAATTCAAACAAGTATATCTGAAATATTTGGTTGAAAAGGCCTAGGACTTGCAGTACTCAATGCTTTATTAAGCGAAAATTACAAAATTAGAAGTTTTTGGGAGCTCTGATTTTATCAGTTTTGTAAATAATTCTTCTGTATTTGAATCAGTGAAAGACCTCAAGTTTATATGTAAAGACATAACTGCCCTTAGTCATGAAATTGTTGTGGCCTCTATTTTTTGTCACTAATAACCTGTATTCAAGTGCCTGTGTTTTTTCATCTCATTTAGGAATGTTTTGAGGTTAATGTGCTCAATGATCCTACATGATTGGCTTTAAGTAGTAGAATAAAATTAATTTTCAGTAGCATAGTTTAATGTGTTAAATAAGATATCATTTTATGTTAGAGATACCAGAATTCTGGTATTTTTCTACATGTGCAATATATATGTTTTAATAACAAATTCAAGTGTACATTTAATTATGGGGTATCATGAATAAAATCACTTCCCTAAAGAATCCTTAGTTTCAGTTGTAGAATAATAGAACAGTTTGGGCAAGTACCATTTGACAGTTCAATCCTTAACATTTGCTTTAAGAAAAACAGTCTTGAATTTCACATGCTGCTATTTTATTATATTTTACTATTTTACAGTGCTGTTTTATTTTGAATTCATACATACTTTTGTTTCTTTTCATTTTCTAAAATGACTTTTTATCTATGAGAGAGAAAGAGAGGAATTTCCTACTCCACTAGTAGGGTCCTGAAGTTAAGATATATCATACTAGAATTACTCAGTTTTAGTTTAAAAATTCATATGTATAAGAATACACCGCCAACTTTTTTATTCATAAGCTAATGTTTTTTAAAGTTACAGATTTTTCTCTTTTGCAGCTACATTTGGAAGTTGTTAGAATAAAAAAGTTTTAAGTAGTTATCACGTTTTCTGCTGACATACATTATAATGACTCTTTTGAAACAAAATTCATTTTTTATAAATATACCTAAGAAATCTGTATAGACACTTTGCAGTATTGAAGAACCTATTGCCGTTTTCTTTCGTACAATGTCCACATTGCATGTGCATTTTAGCATATTTTGGTATTGGTAATTTGATATGTTTCATGGTGGCAAAATATTAGCTCTATTTTGGGATTTTTTTATAGAACTACCCTATTGCATAGGAAAATGTTCTTGTGATTGTCAGGGTCTCCTAATATTTATCTCCCATCTTTTATAAGTCTATGGAAATTATTTAATTATTTTGAAACTTACACTTTTCTTGTAAATATGTCACATCTGAAGTGTCAAAAATTACTTTGAATACCTTAATATTTGCTGCATTTTTTTCTATGTATGCAAAATGTCTTCTTTCAGAATGAGAATGTGTACCTCCCAATGTTTACTGTTAATGTCTTTTATCTTTATATGTCAGTCTGGTTGAACACTGTAATGACTTGATAATAAACTATTCAGAAATCATTCTAACTTCTCATTTCACTTTAATTAGCTATCTTTTAAACAAGTACACAGAACTGTTATAGAGTGGTTTTGGTTAATTAACCAAATCTGAATTTACACATAAAGACTATTTAGCAATCTTAATAAGAAACCACATCTGCAAATTCTTAAGGCATAGCTTCATGTGGAATTGTACAAGTGAAAATGTGTTTATTGGAAAAAAAGAACTTGCTTATTTACTTAATTAATAGCCACATTCTGGGCTGGGCATACTGGTACATGCCTGTAATCCCAGCACTTAGGAGGCTGATGCAGGAGTATTGCCACAAGTCAAGGCCTGCCTGAACTTAACATACTGAGAACCTGTCTCAAAAGTGCCATATTCTGAAAAGCAAAATCAAATGTGTTACCTGTGGAGCTTGTTTGAATTGTCTGGGTTACTTACAGTGCTTAGTTACTGGTTAGACTAGGCATGATACAAGGCTGAATGCGAAGGGCCTTGGATCCCCAGTAATGTCATTGAGATGCACTCAGAAAACTCCAGGGCAAGTGTTAGAGATTCTTTGCAAACTTTTCCTTTTGATAGTAAATGTTCCTTGACTGCTATGGACAAGTTTATAATTCCATTTGCAGTAGCTTAAAAAAAAAACCTGGCAATCAAAGAGATGGAAGTTCCAGGTGTGGTGGTGCATGCCTGTAATCTCAGTGCTCTGGGATACCAAGGTAGGAAGATCATAAATTTGAGCACAGCCTTGGGCCCACTTAGCTATCAAAAATTTTAAAAAGGGCTGGGGATGTAATTCAATATGAGGCCTTGGGTTCGATATCCAGTACTACAAAACAAAACAAAAAAACTACCACGAAAGTTACAGAACACTGAAGAAAGAAATTGAAGAAGATATTAGAAAGTGGAAAGAACCCCCTTGTGCATGGATCAGCCAGCTGAATAGTGTTAAAATGGCCATATTGGGGCTGGGTATTTAGCTTAGCCGCATAAGCACTTGCCTGGAAAGCATGAGGTCGTGAGTTCGATCCCCTGTACAAAAAAAAGTGGCCATATCACCTTACCAAAAGCAGTCTACAGATTCAGTGCAATTGCTATTAAAATTGCTATGTGGACATTCTTCACACAGCTAGAAAAACCAATCCCCAAATTCATATGGAATAAAAAAACTTAAAAGACCCAGAATAACCAAAAACAGTCCTGAACAAAAAGAACAGTACTAGAGGTATCATAATACCAGTTACCAAGTTAGGCTACAAAGCAGCAGTAACAAAAAACTAGATATTGGCATAAAAACACATAGATAAGTGGAATAAAAAAGACTAAAGGAAACACATGAACCTACAGCTGTATGATATTTGACAAAGTAGCCAAAAGTATGCTAGACAAGAGACAACCTGTTTAACAAATGGTTTCTGGTAAAACTAGATATCCAAATCAGAATGGATCAAAGCCCTAGATACATACACACGCAAACCTTGAAACTGCTGGAAAATAACAGTCGCTTGAACCCATGTGCACAGGTAGACTTACTAAATAGAACTCCAGTAGCACTGGAAATACAAAGAATCAACAAATGGAATTGCATTAAAATAAAAAGTTTTCTGCATAGTAAAGGAAACAGTGAAGAGACAACCTTGTGAGTGGGCAAAAAATTTTGCTAACTAGTCTTGTAAAAGTTAATGTCTAGGGTGTATAAAGAACACAAAAAATTAACCTCCCCAAAACAACCCAATCAAATGGCAAATGAACTGAATAGACTCTTCAAAAGAAGTACAAATGGCCTGTAATTGTATGGGGGTAGGGGGGAGCTTGCCATTTTTAGCCATCAGAGAAATGCAAATCAAAATTGATGGACAGTTCATCTCACCCCAGCTAGAATAGGTATCATGAAGAATATAAAAATACTGGTGGGAATGAAGAGAGGGAAAAACTGTCCTACATTACTAGTGGGAATATAAGCTAGTAAAATCACTGTGAGAATCAGTATTGAAAATTCCTAAGCCAAAACTGGGAACAGCCACTTGATCCAGTTATACCTTTCCTGGGTATATTCCTGAAAGAATTAAAGACAGCATGTTACAGTAATACATGCATGTTTATAGTGGCACGATTCACAATAACTAAGCTATGAAAACAGCCTAGTTGTGCATTAGCAGAGGAATGGGTAGAGAAAATGTGGTGTACATAGTGAAATTTTATTCATTAATTTTTATTCAGTCATATGGAAGAATGAAATTATGTCAGGAAAATGGAGCTGGAGTCCATCATGTTATACAAGTATACAAGACCCACATATTGCATGTTTTCTCTTACATGAGAAACCTAAGATAAATGAATGGAAGGAGAAATAATAGAAAAAATTAGATGGTAAATTCTTGGAAATAGGGCGGAAATCAGAGAGAGGGGAGAAAAGGGGGAGAGGAAGAGGGAAGGGATTGAAAGATGATCAGGATATATCCATATGCCAATGCCCCAAAACTAAACATGGACTAATATT